>CM076576.1:660171063-660295787 GCA_034641835.2 Pinus albicaulis | reverse complement strand
ATCAGCAACAAGTCAAGGTAGAACATAAGCACTCAGGATCCGCCAAAGATTGCTACACTCATTCCCGTACCCAAATGGAAATGGGAAGTCATATCCCTTTAGTTTATTGCTGGTTTCAAGAAATAAAAATCATAATGATTCCATCATGGTGGTAGTAGACAAACTTAGCAAGTTATCTCATTTCATACATGTTCAATGTTCATATAAACAAGAAATTGTGGACATCTTCATGAGAGAAATTTTTGACTACATCGTATTCCAAGAGAACATATCTCAGACGAGATGTGATAAATTTACCTCTACCTTGTGGAAAACATTATTTTCCCGTACTAGGAATGAAAACTCGCCTTATCAACACACATATCACCCTCAAACCGCGGAAAATAGAAAGAGTGAACCAAGCTTTAGAGGATGTTTTAGAGGATATTCTATGCATGTACGTAATGCAACAACCTGCCAGATGGGAAGAGTACTTGCACTTAGTAAAGTTTGCATATAATAATGGGTATCAATAATCTCTCAAGATGACTCCATTTGAAGCATTATATGAAAGACAATGCCAGACCCCCATAACCTGGAGCAGTTTGGAAACGAAGAAGATGCTTGGACTAGACATGCTTGAAGAAATGGAATGTGAGGTGAGGAAAATTAGAAAAAACTTGAAGGGAGATCAAGACCGAAAAAAAGTATACGCAGATCAGAAAAGGACATTCAGGGATTTTTTGGTGGTTAATTATGTGTACATAGGAATCAAACCAAAAAAGAGCACCTTAAGGTGGATTACTTGTGCCAAATATGCTCCCTGGTAGTGCAGACCATACCAAATTTTGGAATGGATTGGGCCAGTAGCTTACTGACTAGCTCTACGTAGCCATATAAGGGTGCATAATGTGTTTCATGTATCCCTATTAAAAAGATACATACATGAACCCAAGCATGTCATACATTGGCACAACACACATTTAAGTCCTAATTACATTATGAACTGCTAAAAATGAAAGGTTTTCGCTGCAAGAAAATGAAATTATTTTGTGCTAATGCATGTAGAACCGGACGACGAGTTCCTAGTATAGCCTCAATGTATTTTCGATCATAGATAAATAACGCTCTGGAGGCGAGTCATCCCCCAGGCTAAGGTGCAATGGAGGCACTTTAGCCCAGAGGAGGCTACCTGGGAGGATGAAAATTTCATGTGAGAGGCATGCCCTGAATAGTTTCTGATAGATTAAGAAAACACTGGGGACGGTGTTTACCTTAAAAGGGGAAGATGTAACAACCCATTTTATGATTAACTATGATAAATAGAATTTATGATACATTATTTTTTTCTTTAATATAACTGAATAACTAATATGGTATTCGTTAGTATAAAAATGATTTATTTATAATAAAAGAAAAATCAATAATCATCTTAAGTGAAAAGAAATTAATTGAATGATGAATGTTTCCAAGATTCCAGAGTAAAATTAAATAGAGACTCTTCTCATAGTTACTTCCCAGAAATGATAAAGTAAAAATCCTAAAGCGGGGAAGGGGTTATGTTTAGAAAGATGTGAAGGGTAACAACTGGAATGAATTGCAAGTTGATAGAGAGTTTTCCAGAGCTGGAAAGATGCCAGTGGGGCTCTAGACCCTGAGAAGTATAGAATGGATTAGAAATCCTGAGGCCTATCTTCTCAATAAAACAATTGTCTACTGTTTAAGGCTCTAGAGAGGATCACGGGGGAGTCGATAACATAATCGCCTCACTCATGGTTGGGCGGTCCATCAGTTAAGAGGAAGCATATTTGAGATAAGTATAAATGAACATCAGGAATTATGTTTTACTGTGTAGAACATGATGGAAAGGAAGTATATCTAGGAAATCTAGATTCTCTGTTTGATATATATGGTTACCTAGTTATATTTTTACTGTAGAATGCAGACATATAAAGAAGCATGATTAGGAACTAGAGTTTCTATTATTAAATGATATTGATAATGCCTGAAAAAATAAATTCTATGAGAAGGATAGTATAAAGTGCTCTACTCATTTTGCGAGCATAAATTTATCATGGAAGCTTTTTGTTTTGCATAAAAGAAACAAAAATAAATAAATTCAGAAGAATTATTTTACAGTGGAATTAATCATATGTGGGTATTATCTATAAATATATTGACACCAGGGTTTAGATCCGAGCCCTGAAAGGACAGGGAAAGGGTCACGGTCCCTAGGCCAGAATAGTTATTTACAATACCTTCTAACAATGAATTTGAAGAAGCAAAAGAAATTCCATGATATTATCTATAGGAATATTAAATAAAGATTCATTTCAGGCTGCAGAGAGTTAAAATCATAAAACACTGTGAAATTCCTTTTAGAAGGAAATAATAAATTCCGTAAAAACTTAACTAAATTTGTCATACATATAAGTATCACATTTTAATTGGGTGAAGCGTTGCATATAAAAGTAAAATCTAAGAGAACGTGTAACTAAAACTTGAACTGAATTATTCGTGTCAAAATGAAAATTACCCATGAAGGGGTTTTTTTGATAAACAATGTGATTCATAAAAAGTACAGTAGGACACAGTCCAAAAAAGAGAGAATTTAAAACCCAAATAAATATAACTAACATAAGGAACTTTGAATTATAACACTTGTAACCCTTTTCAACTTAAAAACCTAAAACTAAGACTTTGCAAGAAAGAAGGAGTGATAATATTCGACAATGAAAAAAAATGCAACCGAAGGGCCCGAGATATCAATTAACTTGAATGTAGGCTCTGTCGGAATAGTAGGCACCTTGTACACATGGGGGTTTCACCCTCAGACTTCAGAAAAATATGATCAATGTAGAGCAACATCACTGGGTAAGAAGTTATGAACTTACCAATGATTCGCAGGAAGGCTTGGAAGTAATCTGAGCAGTCCTTCATTCGAAGCTAAACCTATAGCTATAACATAAAAGAAACTGATGAAGAAGATCACTGTCACAACCCCAAATGGAATATTATATAAACGATGAAGAACTATAATAAAATAAATAAGTAAATGCATAGAGAAACCCTCAGTATGTTATTTACCTAAGAAATGAGCAAACAAAGGTTTTGTGCCATCCTTAAGCTGTGAAGTGAACAAATCGAAAAACCCTCACAACAAAGTAGAGCGCAATTGCATCCTCAGAAGATTAGGTCTAAGAGTACTGACAGAAGGGATTAATTCTTACACATTAAAAATATAAAGGAATGTATTAAAAAAACCTCCAACTTCATATGAAATTAAATGGTAAAGTAAATTGTGAAAGCATATCTAGTCGAACATTCATTCAATAAGTTTAGCGTAATACGGAAGAAAATAATGGAAAAAGAGAAGCATGAGTTACCTTTATAGCATGACTATGCTTGCAGCATGGAAAAGGAGGATTTCGACATACTTCATCAACAAAAATAGCATGAAACATGCATAGGAATACCGTGTTAACGTTCCCCAACTCCCACACATGCAAAAAAAAAATTTCTAAGACTAAGTTCCCCTCTCATTTTACAATTTCCCTGAGAATTGCTGAGCCTCAATGTTGTCTATTTAATGAACACATAGGGATTCAAAACTACCCCTTTCTACATTTAATTTCATATAATTTTATTAAACATAATTGTATGTTTAATCTATCCCCCGTTGTATATATATTTCACAAGTGTAAAACATATAAAATTTTAGCTATAACCTCTTTGTTACATTAATTGTTATGATTCCTATCTTTAAATCTTTACTTCTATCCCATATATACATTTCGTAAATATATGTATAATCCCCCAAAATATAAACAATATATACTCCCTCATATGTAACTCCACAAGACATAATACATCACACATGTGTATACATATAAGTTCACACATATATCGAATTCATCATATGTATATAAGATGATGAGTGTTCATTCGATTTGGGGATTTCATTGAAGTTTCAACCATAGGATTCATATTCGTAGCCATATGGCACTCATCCCACGCATTACCTATTAATTTTATATAGAATTTGGCATTCCTTGTTACAGTGTCAGTGCATACGACTTAATTCGTTCCCTTGTGTGTTTGATATGGCACACGTCTCCTTGCTTTATAGCGTACATGTTTGATGGTTTCGTATCCCGTCGCTTTTATCACTCCTGCTCAGCATACATTTAAATTTGATTTTTGGATTTGTTCGTAACCGCCAACTCTGAGTGAAAATATATTTTATAGCGTTATTTGGTTACTGATTGGAATGCACATTAATTGTTCTTATGGTACTTGTACGCTTGACTTTTATTGAACTCAATCGTCCAGATCGTTGTCGATACCGGTGAAAGTCTACCGATTCGTGCCACTTGTATGGCTCGATTTGGCTAGGGTTATCGTTTACGATTTTTATAAAAACTGAACATTAAACCCTTGTTCGATTCTCTTATTCTCACTGTCATTCATTAAATCATCCTTTTTTGTTATCACTCTGGTATATCTGCTCGATTTCTGAGAGGTAATGGCACAAGACGCCGACCTTCGTCGCGCTCCTTCGGCCACAAGCAGAGGTAACTTCTGTTATCCCACGTTCTTGGTTTTAATATTGGAGAAATGCAATATGTTTCAGTAGTTATGATTTTATTTTCATACTATCAGTTTAGGCCTTTACCAATATTTTTCTCTGGATTATAAAATCCAGAACGAAAGTCTGAATGCACTTTATATTGTGGGCTTTCGTTCTATGAGGGTTTTTTCTACACTTTTATCTCTTACTTGTGCTCAATTTTATTAACATATTACCAAGCTCGTGGTATCGTTATACCATTTTAAAATTGTTTTATTGCCTATACGATTTTCAGTCCATTTCATAAATTGAAATTCTAGTTTCGTAGAGTACATTGACTGATATAAATTAACGTCTCATCTTATGTATGGCAAGTCTGGATATGCGACGTCTTTCCAATACTGGACGAGGGTTTTCGTTCTCATAAATCTTCGATTTCCAATTGATTTCTGCGACGACTAAGGACGCTGACCAGGAAATCTTCTCATAGATTTTGAACGCGTCTAGGTATGATTTCTCTTCAGGGTTTAGAGCATTCGCTGCTCATAACAAATTTCGCCTATGCGTTTCAATTGAAATGCCAGATCCTCTAATCTATTTCGGTCTCTCTTCTGTGTTTTTAACACAGGTTCATACTGTCGAAAACCATTCATTTCACAGGTAATAATTTATTTAATCATTCGTTTGTTATGGTTTTGCAGATACAATTTTCACATCTTCATTTACCCTCCCTAATATTGTTCACAAAATGATATTCGTTTACAGGTAACTCTTTATTATCCGCGTCGTATGAGTACTTTCCCGAGAGCTCTTTGCTTCTGTCGTTGAAGAATTGTAACGCCTTGCTCTCTGACACAGGTCGGTACTCATGAGCACTTCGGTTGTGTGTAAACTCGTTGCCTATTCAACGACGTTTTTAACGTTTGATTTAGATCAGCTCCTAGATGATCTCGCTGACTCTAAGGAGAGTTGTTCGATTGGTTACATACTTTTTATTTATTGTTTGCACCGGACGTTATATGTATATATATTGATTGGGGTTTTAATTTGCCCATGTCAGGACAACATAAGTTTCACTGATAATTTTTCATATCCTTTACTTCCGCGTTGTACCTTCTGTATATGAAATTTCGTTTTCGTCGGCCATCTGTATATGATTATTTCATATTTGAAATATTTTGGTTTTTATGTGCCGCCAGCTATGCGAGTTTATTATAATTCCTCTTGTTAATTTCCACGTAGTACCTGTGTTCCGTAAGAAATATTCCTGTTACTACATGGTTATAAAATACTCAGAATTTATATATAAAATTCGATGTGCAAATTAGGAACTCTCTCTCTCTCTTATTTCAGAAATGGAGTCCTCATCACAGAATTAATTTACTAGTAGTTTGTTGTCTTTTCAATCTAAGATTTTAGTTACTACTTAGCCATTTTTTGCAATACTTCGTTCATTCCCGTTTAGTACTGGTGTAACTCCAGATTTCTTTAAAATACTAGGATGGAAATGAGTTTATAGAGTTTTGGTTACTCATCTCCATAGACTTTGTATTTAATTTTCTCTTTGTATAGAGTTGTGTAACTATCATTGGTTCTCATGATTAACATGCCTTGTTAATCAATATTGTTAGCGCCTATTTATCATAAGCCTTTGATTTCAGTATAGATGAATATGTAATGTGCTAAATACTCACCTGTTTTTATTTTTGGAATTTATTTAACTCTGTTGCTAACACAGAAGTATATCTGTGACTTGCTTAAGTTTTTTCCAATTCACTGAAGGCAGTATACTATAACTAGGGACTCATGTCATCTGTCCCAATTATATATTCTATGGTTCTGCCTATTTGATTTACTGCTAATTTCAATTGAATATACTGTGTATCTAGTTTTCTTCCTCTATACTGCAGGTAAGGGTACTATACTTCATTCTTATATAATTTGAATTTAATTCATAACACAGAAACAGATTAAAGTTAAATTTTAAATCATCTTTGAGAAATATGTATTCTCAGATTTAAACCAGTTGTGGTTTAGAAATTCTGATGAATTCCTTCCCATAGATGAAATCTCTACAACTATACAGAAATTCGAAGAATAAGTTCTTTTGGTATTTTCTGTTAAATGCATGGGATATACTCCCCCATTCACTACAATTTTTTTTTTATACCTACACATAAAAAAAATATAAAATTAAACTATGCATACCACTAAATCAGATGACCAGTCCACCGAACCTTAGAATTCATTTATCTCCAGAATTCACCCCCGAGCTGAGATACCTCCTAGAACAGATCAACCCCTAATCTGTTCAAGAATAGATTATTTAAGTTGTTGTTCCCCAAAGCCTGTTTCTAATTCTGGGTCCAGAATATCAGGATGCTTTTCTTCCTATTTTCCTAGGCTTCCCTATTTAGGGACTTTTAAAGCTGCTTTCTGCTTTTCCCAGCTTTTCCAACTTTTTACCTCTTCCCAACTACTTTCCTCATCATTGGGGAATTTAGATTTTCCTCAAAATCTAAATTAGAAATAATTTCTTTCAAGGATTTTTGAAAGATTGTGGGGAAATATTTGCCTTTATCCATCCTCATGGATTTAGCAAGTGATCTCATAATTCTCATTTTTTCAATCTGCACAAAATTATTTTATTCATTTTCTCAAATTAAATATTTAATTACATCCATAAAATAATTATCCTTTAGGGTCCACTCCCCTTAGTATTTACACTCAAATGTCTAGTTTTCAAACACATAAACTAGGGGTGTTACATATTCCCCCTCTGAAAGAAAACATCATCGTCGGTGTTGGTATTTAACTACTAGAGTTCATTTTTCAAACAAAAATGGATATCTTTCTAGCATATCAGCTTCTCTTTCCGAGGTAGCTTCTTCACCAGTAAAGTGCTTCCACTGCACCTTTACTGGTGCTACCGTCCGATTCCTCAATTCAATTTCTTCCCACTCCAATATTTGAAGCGGTTCTGGAAGGAACTCCCCTTCTGGTTCCACCTGTACCACATTCCAATCAACTATGTGAGAAGCATTATGTATATATCTTTTTAGTAATGAAACATGAAACACATCATGCACTCTAACATGGGGTGGTAAGGCCAACTTGTAAGCCACTGGTCCCACCCTTTCTAATACTTCAAAAGGACCACAATATCTAGGAGCTAGTTTTGCACAACTTCCAGCATACAGTGTGCTCTTTTTGGGTTTAATACGTAAGTACACATCCTCCCCTACTTTTAATTCTCGATGTGTCCTTTTCTTATCAGCATAGTTTTTCTGGCGATCTTGTGCGGTCTTGATGTTTCTTTGTATTTGTTTAACAATTGTTTCCATCTCTTATAAGACGTCTGGTCCCAACATTATCTTATCCTCTGGCTGGCTCCAGCTCAAAGGAGTATGACACTTCCTCCCATAGAGTGCCTCAAACGGACTCATTTTGATGGAGGATTGATAACTGTTATTATAGGCAAATTCAGCTAAATGCAAGTAGTCTTCCCATTTTGATGGTCGATCCATCACATACATTCTTAGCATATCTTCAGAAATTTGGTTAGCTCTCTCTGTCTGACCGTCGGTTTGAGGGTGATAGGCAGTACTAAAATTCAACTTAGTACCCATACCTCCAAATAGACCTTTCCAAAAAGCTGATGTAAACTTAGCATCTCTATCTGAAACAATCACCTTTGGAAACCCATGGAGTCTTACTACCTCCTTCAAGAACACATTCGCTACTTGGGCTGTCCCAAAAGTAGATTTTACTGGTATGAAGTGTGCATCTTTTGTTAAAGTGTCTACTACCACCATCACTGAATCATGTTGGTATTTGGTTTTGGGTAATCCTGTTATGAAATCCATGGAAATTGTGTCCCATTTCCATTCTGCAATCGGCAAGGGGTTTAAAAGACCAGCAGGATGCTGATGTTCAACTTTAACTAATTGAAATTCCATGCATCTAGCTAAGTATTCTGCTACATCTCTTTTCATTCCTGGCCAAAACAACTTCTTTTTCAAAGCTATTAACATTTATTCATCTAGAATCTCTCTTTTCAAGGACTCTACATTTGGAATATATAATCTGTTTTTATAACAGATCAGTCCCTTCTGGTTTTGAGTGTAATCAACCATCTCCTTCTTTAGTATCTTCACTTGTAGTGTTTCATAATTTAGATCCTGGTCTGCTTCCTTTTTCACTAAATCTTCTAAATCAAATTGGACACTACTCCCAATGTTGTTTATATTTTGACAAGCATTTCCGCTCAAGGCATCAGCAATTTTATTTTCTTTCCCTCTGATATGTTTTATGTACATATCAAATTCACTCAGAAAAGATAGCCATCTGTCTTGTCTAGCATTCAAATCAGTTTGGGAAAAGAAATATTTAAGACTAATATGATCAGTCATCAATGTAATTTTTTTTCCAAGGAGATAGTGTCGCCACATCTTCAAGGCATGAATAACAGCAGCTAACTCCAAATCATAGGCACTATAGTTCTGTTCATGCATCTTCAGTTTCCTAGATTCATATGCAATAACTGAATTTTCCTGCAAAAGGACTCCGCCCAACCCCTCTCTACAGGAATCTGTACATACAACAAATTCCTTATCAGGATCTGCAATTTTCAAAATAGGGGCTGTAGTGAGTTTCAAATTTAATTGTTCAAAACTGTTTTGGCACTTTTCAGTCCACTCAAATTTTACACCCTTCCTTTGCAGTGAGGTTATGGGGTATGCTATGGTAGAAAATCTCTCCACAAATCTGCGATAATAACCTGCAATCCCCATAAACGATCTCACTGCTGAAACATCAGTTGGCACCATCCATTCTCTAATAGCTTTTATCTTTTCAGGATCAACAGCCAACCCTTGTTTAGAAATAATATGACCCAGGGATTGTATCTTATCCTTCTAGAATTCACATTTACTGAATTTGGCATATAAATGGTTTTCTTTCAAAGTTTGCAATACTATCCTTAAGTGCTCCTTGTGCTCCTCCTCACTTTTGGAATAAACCAAAATATCGTCTATAAACACAAGCACGAACTTATCCAAGTACTTATTTAACACACTGTTCATTAGGCACATAAAGGTGGCAGGGGCATTTGTCAAACCAAAAGGTAGGACTACAAATTCGTAGTGACCATACCTGGTTCGAAAGGTTGTTTTGCTGATGTATTCTTCTTTAATTCTGAGCTGGTGATAACCAGTCCTTAAGTCAATCTTTGAAAATACTGAAGCTCCTCTCACTTGATAAAAAATATCATCAATTCTGGGTAAAGGGTATTTTTTTTTAATGGTCAACTTATTCAGTTGACGATAATAAATGCACATCCTAAAGGTTCCATCCTTATTTTTCACGAATAGAACTGGTGCTCCCCAAGGAGACACACTCAGTCAGATATAGCCCTTATCCAGCAATTCCTATAATTGCATTTTCAGCTCTATGAGTTCGGGGGGGCTCATTCAATAAGGGGCTCAGGAAATAGGTGTTGCTCTTGGCACCAAATCGATTGAAAAGTCAATCTCTCTCTGGGGCGGAAGATGAGGAATATCATCTGGGAAAACTTCCTTAAACTCCCTTACTACTGGCAAAGTATCCAGCAGATTTTCTTCAGTTTTCTGTTCTATCTCTTCTACATGCACTGCATAGACTTGGTATCCATTCTTAGCTGTTCGTTTTAGCTGCAGTGCTGATATTTGTCTTACTGAGATAGGTTTTGGTTTTCCCTTGAGAATAAAAGGTTTCCCTTCTTCATCTACACAATGCAGGGTCTTATCCCAACAGTTCATCATGGCCTTCTTCTTTTCCAGCCAGTCCATCCCTATCATCAAGTCATATGAACCTAATGGAAAAATGTTTAAGTTTACCTCTATTTAAAAATCATTTAATTTAATTTCTGTTTGAGGTAGCCTATGAGTTACTTTCCTCTTGGTTCCAGTGGCTAACTGAACCAGCCAAGACTGCTGAAATTTTTCAATTTTGAGTTTACATTTTTCTACAATCTTTGGACTAATGTAACTCAAAGAAGCACCCGGATCAATCAAAACTGTAACAGTTTGGTCAGAAATCTTACCCTCCATTTCAACCATGGTAGCTTGATGTTCTGCTTGTCGATTCTCCAAGGCTGCACTGATAGTGGGTATATTTCTGGCTATGTCATTTACTATGGTAGCTTCTCGATCTCTCATAATCATCTGAATGTTTCGGTGGGGAAAATCCCTCAAAAGATGGGGTTCTCCACATCCCCAGAATTTGAAGGGTTCCCTCATTTTGACTGTGCCTTCCTTTTTATTTCCTTCATCTAGTTGTTTGAATTTGAGACTGAGCTGTTTGGCTTTCCTTTGGTTTATTAAACCTTTTCCTCTGATGGTCCCTACCAAAATTTCTTAAGTAAGTTGGTTTCTGTTTCTTTCCTTTAATTTCACCTTTGTTTAGCCAGATTTGTCCATGCTCAGCCTTTCCCTTAAACTGCTGATAGCATAATCTAGCCTTTCTCACTACCTCGTCCATATTTTTTGGGTTATCAACTCGATTTTCTCATTGTATACAGCAGGAAAATAGTTCAGAAACCTTTGTACCTTTTCTTTCTCTTCCCTAATGTAAGGGACATATCTCAACAAATTTGTAAACTTAGTGACAAACTCGTCAATAGTAAGCTATCCTAGTCTAAGCTCATGAAATTCCTTTGCTTTATCATCATAGTAATGTTCAATTAAGTAGCATTTTTTGAACTTAACCTGAAAGTCTTCCCAGGTAACTGTCTTTTCATCAATGGCATGAACCATTTTCGTCTCCTCCCACCACAAGGTATCCTTACCTTGTAGCTAGTAAACAGCTAATCTAGCCTTCAGATTGCTTTCATATTCATAGACTTTGAAATACTTAATCATGTTCAGCAACCAAGCTTCAACATCTTCCTCCTTCTCCCCATCATAGGAAGGAGGTTTGATCTTTTGGAATTCCCCTCGTAATTCCTTTTTCTGTTTGTACTGATGCCTAACAGCATCATCATCCTCAGACTCATCAGTCTTCCTCTTTCCAGAACCCTCACCTTCTTGGCTGTTCCACGAAGTTAGTTCTTTGATGAGCTTTTCCTGCTCCTCACTGGCTAATGTCAATCTGTCATTCTGGCTTCTTAGTTCAACCATCTCTCGTTGCAAACTGTGCAACATAGCCATCATCGGAGCGTTGGGATCTGGTGTATTATCTTCATCATGCATATCGACATAAATTTCCTCACCTTCTGCCATTTCAGCACCACTGTACACTAAACAACACAGGTCAGAATTTTTTTTTTTCTCAACAATAAATAAATTTATACAGTGTACATAACAATAGTGAGCACACACAACAACAGCCGAGTTTTGTATAACATGAGCTCTGATACCATTTGTAACGTTCCCCAACTCCCGCACATGTAAATTTTTTTTTTTCTAAGACTAAGCTCTCTTCTCTTTTTAAAATTTCCCTGAGAATTGCAGAGCCTCAATGTTGTCTATTTAACGAATACATAGTGATTCAAACCTACCCGTTTTCACATTTAATTTCATATACTTTTAGTAAACATAATTGTATGTTTACTCTATCCCCCCATTGTGGATAGATTTCACAAGTGTCAAACATATAAAAGTTTAGGTGTAACCTCTTTGTGACATTAATAGTTATGATTCCTATCTTTAAATCTTTACTTCTATCCCATATATACATATCGTAAATATATGTATAATCCCCCAACATATAAACAATATATACTCCCTCATATGTAATTCCACAAGACATAATACATCACACGTGTGTATACATATAAGTTCACACATATATCAAATTCATCATATGTATATAAGATGATGAGTGCTCATTCGATTTGGGGATTTCATTGAAGTTTCAACCATAGGATTCATATTCGTAGCCATATGGCACTCATCCCACGCATTACATATTAATTTTATATAGACTTTGGCATTCCTTATTACAGTGTGAATGCATACGACTTAATTCATTCCCTTGCGTGTTTGATATGGCGTACGTCTCCTTGCTTTATAGCGTACATGTTTGATGGTTTCGTATCCCATCGCTTTTATCACTCCTGCTCAGCGTACATTTAAATTTGATTTTTGGATTTGTTCATAACCGCCAACTCTGAGTGAAAATATATTTTATAGCGTTATTTGGTTACTGATTGGAATGCACATTAATTGTTCTTATGGTACTTGTATGCTTGACTTTTATTGAACTCAATCGTCTAGATCGTTGTCGATCCCGGTGAAAGTCTACTGATTCGTGCCACTTGTATGGCTCGATTTGGCTAGGGTTATCGTTTACGATTTTTATAAAAACTAAAAATTAAACCCTTGTTCGCTTCTCTTATTCTCACTTTCGTTCATTCAATCATCCTTTGTTGTTATCACTCTAGTATCTCTGCTCGATTTCCGAGAGGTTATGGCGCAAGATGTCGACCTTCGTCGCACTCCTTCGGACACACGCAGAGGTAACTTCTGTTCTCCCACGTTTTTGGTTTTAATATTGGAGAAATGCAATATGTTTCAGTCGTTATGATTTTATTTTCATACTATCAGTCCAGGCCTTTACCAAGATTTTTCTTCGGATTATAAAATCTAGAACGAAAGTCTGAATGCACTTTATATTCTGGGCATTCGTTCTATGAGGGTTTTGTCTAGACTTTTATCTCTTACTTGCGCTCAATTTTATGAACATATTACCAAGCTCGTGGTATCGTTATACCGTTTTAAAATTGTTTTATTTCCTATACGATTTTCAGTCCATTTCATAAATTGAAATTCTAGTTTCGCAGAGTACATTGACTGATATAAATTAACGTCTCATCTTATGTATGGCAAGTCTGGATATGCAACGTCTTTCCAATACTGGACGAGGGTTTTCGTTCTCAGAAATCTTTGATTTCCAATTGATTTCTGCAACGACTAAGGACGCTGACCAAGAACTCTTCTCATAGATTTTGAACGCGTCTAGGTACGATTTCTCTTCAGGGTTTAGAGCATTCGCTGCTCATAACCAATTTCGCCTATGCGTTTCAATTGAAATGCCAGATACTCTAATCTATTTCGGTCTCTCTTCTATGTTTTTAACACAGGTTCATACTGTCGAAAACCATTCATTTCCCAGGTAATAATTTATTTAATCATTTGTTTGTTATGGTTTTGCTGATACAATTTTCACATCCTCATTTACCCTCCCTAATATTGTTCACAAAATGATATTCGTTTACAGGTAACTCTTTATTATCCGCGTCGTATGAGTACATTCCCGAGAGCTCTTTGCTTCTGTCATTAAAGAATTGTAACGCCTTGCTCTCTGACACAAGTCGGTACTCATGAGGACTTCGGCTGTGTGTAAACTCGTTGCCTATTCAACGAAGTTTTTAACATTTGATTTAGATCAGCTCCTAGATGATCTCGTTGACTCTAAGGAGAGTCGTTCCATTGGTTACATACTTTTTATTTATTATTTTCACGGGATGTTATATGTATATATATTGACTAGGGTTTTAATTTGCCCATGTCAGGACAACATAAGTTTCACTGATAATTTTTCATATACTTTACTTCTGCGTTGTACCTTCTGTATATGAAATTTCATTTTCACCGGCCATCTGTATATGATTATTTCCTATTTGAAATATTTTGGTTTCTATGTGCCGCCAGCTATACGAGTTTATTATAATTCCTCTGGTTAATTTCCACGTAGTACCTATGTTCCGTAAGAACTCTTCCTGTTACTACATCGTTATAAAATACTCAGAATTTATATATAAAATTCGATGTGAAAATTGGGAACTCTCTCTCTCTTATTTCAGAAATGGAGTCTTCATTACAGAATTAGTTTACTAATAGTTTGTTGTATTTTCAATCTAAGATTTTAATTATGACTTAGCCATTTTCTACAATACTTCATTCATTCCCCTTTAGTATTGGTGTAACTCCAGATTTCTTTAAAATACTAGAATGGCAATGAGTTTATAGAGTTTTTGTTACTCATCTCAAGAGACTTTGTATTTAATTTTCTCTTTGTATAGAGTTATGTAACTATCATTGGTTCTCATGATTAACATGCCTTATTAATCAATATTGTTAATGCCTATTTATCATAAGCCTTTGATTTTAGTATAGATGACTATGTAATGTGCTAAATACGCACCTGTTTTTAATTTTGGAATTTATTTAACTCTATTGCTAACACAGAAGTATATCTGTAACTTGCTTAAGGTTTTTCCAATTCACTGAAGGCAGTATACTATAACTAGGGACTCATGTCATATGTCCAAATTATGGTTCTATAGTTCTGCCTATTTGATTTACTGTTAATTTCAATTGAATATACTGTGTATCTAGTTTTCTTCCTCTATACTGCAGGTAAGGGTACTATACTTCCTTCTTATATAATTCGAATTTAATTCATAACACAGAAACAGATTAAAGTTAAATTTTAAATCATCTTTGAGAAATATGTATTCTCAGATTTAAACCAGTTGTGGTTTAGAAATTCTGATGAATTCCTTCCCATAGATGATATCTCTACAATTATACAGAAATTGGAAGAATAAGTTCTTCTGGTATTTTCTGTTAAATGTATGGGATATACTCCCCCATTCACTACAACAAAATTTTTATACCTACACATAAAAATATATAAAATTAAACTGTGCATACCACTAAATCAGATGACCAGTCCACCCAACCTTAGAATTCGTTTATCTCCAGAATTCACCCTCGAGCTGAGATCCCTCCTAGAACAGATCAACCTCTAATCTGTTCAAGAATATCTTATTTAGGCTGTTGTTCCCCAAAGCCTGTTTCTAATTCTGCGTCCAGAATATTAGGATGCTTTTCTTCCTGTTTGCCTAGGCTTCCCTATTTAGGGACTTTTAAAGCTGCTTTCTGCTTTTCCCAGCTTTTCCAACATTTTACCTCTTCCCAAATACTTTCCTCATCATTGGGGAATTTAGATTTTCCTCAAAATCTAAATTAGAAATAATTTCTTTCAAGGATTTTTGAAATATTGTGGGGAAATATTTGCCTTTATCCATCCTCATGGATTTAGCAAGTGATCTCATAATTCTCATTTTGGTCAATCTGCACAAAATTATTTTATTCATTTTCTCAAATTAAATATTTAATTACATCCACAAAATACTTATCCTTTTGGGTCCACTCCCCCTAGGATTTAAGTTCAAATTTCTAGTTTTCAAACACATAAACTAGGGGTGTTACAAATACATAGTTATAACGAAGGAGGTTGCAGAGGCACAGAGAACAATAAATGGTGGTAGAATGAAGATACTGACCACGGAACGGTGGGGTGGTTACCCTAACCACCCCAGACTGTCGTGGCACCATCGGATTTAGGGTTTATCGATCGACACACTTGATCAAGCCATAAACACAACTGTAATTCCTTAGAAGTTAATCAGCCAAGTGTCTATCAATTGATATTAGACCCGAATCAAATCCATAATAAAAAATAATAATTTTGATTAAAATATCATATGATTTATATTTCACATAAATCCATATTCCATTAAGGTTTTTCAAAGTAATCACTCCTAGGCAGTGGTGTAATGACATGGTGGAGACATCACGGTACAACCCAAATCTTGGTGATTAAAAAGATCGAAAATCGATTACATCCGAAACCATAAATACTATAATGACGAGTACTCAATGATGCATACCAAAACTATGCCTTTGGGCATTTGTAAATATATAAAGATGTTTTTTTCTTAATCCTAAATCGGGAGGTCAAGACCTTGGAAGTTTGAATGTTTAGAAACATGCAAAGAATTATAAAATAATATCTTGGTAACATATGGTATCATTATAATCATTTTGTTATTATAAGTATATATTATCAAGTGGTGTGTTAAGTTAATGTAAGTAATTTTTTTTTGTTTTTTATGGTGGAATTTGTGTTTATGTCAATCGTTGTGACACAAAGGTTCATCAATTCATTTATTTATTTTCAAATAATGTTGAATTGTATATGGAATACAATAAAAAAAATTTCCTTTTTGAACATAACTAGATACCACATCATCTTATAACTTATTTCCATAAAATACAAAATTAATTTATATTTTAATAATTTAGGTATCAATCAAATCCTAACATATCTAGTCCAACAGAAAGTTGTGTAACCTATATTAACCTCTTCAACTTCCTTTTACTTGTTATCTTATGCACTCTATCGATATCCACAGCTAACGCATGGATGTTAGATAACTTGCAAATAATTTAAATTTAAATAAAAAAAATTTAATTTAAAATATTATGTTAGGATTTCATATTGAATAAATAAATCTAGATCAAGAATAAAATAGTAAGTGTGCATTACATGCATAAGTGGCTTTTGAATGGCTACATATTTTTTAATATGAATTTCAAATAAAGCTAAAAACACGATTTTATAATATTTTTACTTGATTAGGTTTCATAAAGAAATCATTATATGTACATTACAATATTTTTGGATGTTAATGTGTTCATATAACTGGATTTCAAAGATAAATAATGTTGACATACCAAGTGTTCGAAATCTTATTTGTTTTAAGGAAAGCTTCTAAATATATATTAGGATTTAAATCTCGAGAGAAAATATGGTATTTATGATACTTAGTGTTAGATGTCCTTTGATGACTATTCCCATCATATGGCATATCTAGGTCAATTCCTAGAACTATATTTCTAATATTTGTAAATTTCCAATGAATGTAAATTTTAATATATCATATTAGCATTCAAGTTAGGATAGAAATTCATAATTTATGTAGCTTGGATAATCTCAAATACGAAAATCATGTGAGCATTTGAAGAGTGAGTGTAAATTTAATGACTCGTATTAATGAAGGGCCACTCAGATCCATAATTTGATGGAAGGGTAGTTGTATGCCATGATCATACCATACTAGCCACATTAAATTCCAAATACCTATCCTCACCATTAAACCATGAACACTGATATAAATTCAAGAGATGGGATTGGGTGTATAGGCACAGGATTTCACCCATCCCTGTCCCCCCCTTAGGGATCAAGGTCCATGAATCAAGGGTCTTAGGAAGAAAGAATAGGTTGTGAAAGGAATTAAATTCAAGGAATAAATGAAGAGAATGAGAAATAACATCAATAAAACAATAATACTGAATAATCTCTGGATGTAGAAACATGATTGCAAGGTTCAAAAATGAGCACGAGGAGTTGTTGGAGAATTTCCAATAGAAGAGAAACTATTGAGCAGTGCATCATCCAATGATAACGATTAAGGGAGTGATCATCATTAAGCTAGTACTCCACCTCCTCCTCCACCTCGCGTCGGAGATGAGCAGCCTGCAACATCTAGTAGTCATGATCATGAGCACGCTCCTTATCCTGAGGAGGGCGCAGGTCCATCTGAAGAGGCAGGTCTGTCGATTGACCAGGTTGCCACACCATCCACAGATCAACAGGCTGGACCATCCAGGTCGACTCATCATGAGCATGAATTTGATTCTGATCAGCATGGTGCACCTCAAGATCAGGAGGCACGCGATGATCGACATCTATCTGATCATGTCAAGGCTGCACCATCGACTGAGTAGGCCTCCACTAGTACTACTATTGATGTACCACTAGCTGATATTTGACATTTATTATATGCAGTTATATTATAGTTGTATATTTTTGACATTATATATATATATATATATATATATATATATATATATATATGGTCCATGTATTTTATGTTCATGTTGCAGTTGTACTTAATTTACATGTTGGTGTTTATCATGATGTGTATATTGTTAGGTCATGTTATATATGTTCATTTAATGTGCAGCTTGCATATAGATGTGTATGTGATAGCAGTTATTTGACATGAGATGTATATTTGATGTTTGTGTTGTAATGATGTTATACACTGTTTGTGTTTTGTTAGATTATCATGACCACGATGATTAGATGATGTTAGCGAATTTGAATGTGTTTTTAGTCGAAGATGATGTTTGTACAATGGTTACCATGATCATGATGTTTATTTTTAATATTAAACTATGATATTTATTAAATTTTATGTTGTGATTGTAATTGAAATTTTAATTTTAATTGTATGTAAAATTGTAAAATTGTAATTATATTTCTAATTGTAATTGTATGTAAAATATTTGTAAAATTTTAATTGTATTAATGTGAAATGATTGTAATTGTAATGTATATATGTAAAATTGTAATTGTAATTATATGTATTGTCATCATTCAATTTTATTAAAAATTTTAAATTTCTAAATTTGTAAAATTGTAAATTAATTGTCAATTTTGAACCATAAGTACCGTAAGTAAATGTATACCATAAATATTGTTAAATTACCATAATTGTGAAATTGTGAATTTGTATGGATAAAAATAATTGTAGAATAATAAATCTAGAAGAATATGAATATTTATAACATAATAAAGTTTAGAAAATAGTGCAAATACATTGATGTACTTTAGAATTATCATTACTTTATTATGATCTTAGATGCCAAAAAAAAGAACGTCATTGTTTTCGACATCAAAATAATTGTAAATTATTAAGTGAAATGATTTTAACATTAACACAATGCAAATTACCAATTAATTCAAAATACATATTATAAATTTTCAAAAAAGAGAGTCTTAGCTATAAGGTAATTAAGTCCTGTTCTTATAAAAACCCATCTTAAAAAGTATAAATGATGAAATACCACATGTACCATATCACTCTCAGTTCGAATGATCACCCTCATTACCTTCTAGCTCGTTTGGCATGATAACACTATTGTTCTCAAAAATATGTTTTTATATAGGGTCATGTATCAATACGAACCACCAATCCCTATCCCACACATCTGGGTAAAAAAATTCATGGTTGAAGTGTTTGGGGAAAACATAGAGGTCCTTAGCTTCATCCCACATCTTTGTAGAGTTGATACATATCAACCTACTATTGTGATCTTCCTTTACATTATTCTGATCAAAGGTGTCCCAACACTTGCACCTAAAAATAACACATCGGAAAGAAGAGAAATCCACTCCAATGATCTCTTGTATCTTTTCGACATAATCTAATGTCCCTCATACTAGGTTTTGATCATGCTAGCTAGATCGACTAGATTGATTGAACTCAATGTCCACTCCACAGTCTTGTGTCATGTGTCCATCATTGAAATTTTCTGTGTGAAAATGGTGTCCATATGCCCACATAGATGGGGAAAAATTCACCTATAAAAAAGTTTAAAAAATCATAGTGTCATGTGTCTTATAATAACACAACAGTTAAAATATGAAATATAGATGTAATTACATCTCAAAGGTAAATTTTTAAGTTTAAAATGTACATAAATAGATTATTATTGAGTGGGTGCACACAATCCCTAAATTTAGTGCATCGTCGTCAGCACGCTGGTAATGACCGGTTACACCGTATTTCTCTCTAACTTGGTCAGCAACCCAACTGTTAGGGCATATTTTTGGCATATTTTCTTTTAAATGATTGGGTTAAGGCACACTTCTACCATTCAACCATTTGAATTATTTCTTGTAACTATCCCCATTTAATCCTCTTTTTTTCGTACAATGTGACCCACCATTGTGTCGCTTCGGAATTGTAAAGAACGAATTTATTGATTTCTTCAATTTCTACATTCGCTGATGAAATAAAACAAACATATAGTACATATGAGATCAAATATACATTATATAAAAGTTAAACATGAATATTTACTTTGTGTAAATTTGAAAAACTATATGTCGCTTACTCTTTATTAAGCTCCTTTTTCCATTCGTTTGGAGAAGCTCCCCTTCTCTGTTGTATTCATCCCTTTCATCGTCCCAAATCACTGTACCTGGTCTATTTTCGATCTGCTTGATGTACTCACTGTAATAATAGAAATACTCATATGATATGTACCCCTCTTCCATAGACCCCTTGGGTTTTTCCCTTTGTCGAATAAAACCTTTCAATTTTTTCATATACCTCTCTAAGAAGAACATATAATGACAAGAAAACACCCTAACTAATTCAACCTCATCTACTAGGTGGATTAGAAGATGAACCTGCAATTCCATCAAACTTGTCAGAAATTCCTTCTCAAACATATAAACAATCTCAACCATCTCTTAACGGCACTGTTGAATGCTAGCCACATCAATCTCCTTTGACATGATCCAAAGTACAAATGCAGATAATTTAGATATGGTGCATCCTAGGTCTTGGGGGAATTCATGTTTCACACACCCATGCATGAACAAAGGAAAATTACGCTGCAAAGTTATGTAGACGCCCAATAATTTACAAAATTAGTTATGTTTTATGATCACTACATGGGATAAAATTTATTTATATAAAAAATAATAAAACCATTCTTTTGAAATTATATGTGCTCTTAGAATATTCAAATGGTCATGCGATATGAACCCTAAAAAATGGTCATCCATGGTGAAGCGACACCATATTGAAGACCCGTATGAAGATGGCACCCTTACACTCATTATAACTTACTTTTCTAAAGAAATGTCATCTTTCTTTAAAATCCATGGGAGATCACCTTGTTTTAAATACCATGAATTAGAGGAACCATTGCCTGCCTCCAATCCTGTACTTTCTAAACATCTCGACCAATGTTTATTTTTAGTTTTTGAAGTAATAAGATCTTTCCTAATAGCCAATGTGTCACTTTGTTTCGATGATATGTTCCTCCATAAAGAATATGAAACAATTTTAAATATATATATGGGATATAATAAGTGTGTAACCTTAGGATGCTCCCAATATGGGAGGTTATAAAAGATAGATTTCCTTTTCATTCCAAAGGGAAATTTTTGAACACATGTGTCGAAGAATTCTGCATCATCGAATATAGGCTCCCCATTTGAATTGAACATTTCTATGAGTTCCTTCTCCTTCTCTCTCTCATATGATCTAATTCATTAAGCTAGTGTTGTTATTGGAGGCCTTTGGGTTCTCTCTCGTTTACCATTGAAAGCAGATGTTGCTCTTTTGTAAGGGTGTTCTTCTCAGAGGAATAACCTCTATCAGTCATACACTGGCTTTCGTAGGTCGCTGGACCATCTAGCTTTCATAGAAGGTCCACAACATTTACATCCAAAATACTCTTTTGTTACAAGACCTGTGATATTATTGTATACAATATATATGCATGTCATATTAAAGAATAACATGAAGTTTAGAAAAATTACAACGAATTAAATAACTAACATGCAAAAGAATATTGTTACATATATAAGCAAATAAATAAGCATGTAATTTACTAGAGAAAACTCCTAAGCCTGGATAATCATGTGTCGTGTAAGCACATATTCCATAAAATGTAAAACTCGTCTCTGTTGCGATGGGTCTTGATACATTGTATACATTTATCACATCCCATAATTCCTTCAATTCATCTACCAGTGGTTGTAATTAGACATCCATATTCTTCACTTGTCTTCTACTAGGGACTATGAGAGCCAACATAAGATGTTCATTCTTCACAAAAAACCATGAGAGGATATTTTTATTGATCACTACTACAGGAAAAATACAATAGCTGGTGTTTTGGAGAGAATATGGGTTGAAACCATCCATGGCTATGCTGAGTTCTAGACTTCGTACTTCATCCTTGAATTTTTCGGGCCATGTATCCTCTAAATGTTTCATGGCTATTGAATCTTTTGGGATTCGCATAACTCCCAACTCACTTCTATGTGAGGCATGCCATCCCTACAACATAGCTAATTCTTTGCAACTAAATAGCCTTTGAATCCTTGATATTATATGCATGTGCCTCAATATCTTAAAAGGCGAACCACGTGATTTACCCTTCTTTTTTTATTTATCATATCTTTCATGCCCACATTTCATACATATCCCTTTGTCTGCATATTCTCCTCTATATATAATAAAATAATTTAGACATGCATGATATGATATGTACTCAACACCCAACATTTTCAACAATTTATTTGCCTCTTCACAGCTACTGGGCAAGACATTATCACTCGGAAGAAACTTATTTTCGGATAACCTCAAGTTGGTTATCATGGACAATATTAAATGTACATTAATGTCGATATAATTATTAACGTTCATAAAATTGACCATTTGTAATGTTCATTGTGTGATTATATTTCTCAAAATATAAGGGAGGACTTTATGGTAACTTACCTCAAAATTTCCTAGAAACATGCATTCGACAAGCCAAAATTTGCTTTCAAGTTGTACAGTAACATCATTTTCCCCAAATGGGTAGACTTTGACTGACTGCCACGTCTAAAGAGAGGGGTGGTGGAAGAAAATTTAAGGCTTTCGAAAAATGTATCAGCGATATGATCATCATCCCCTAGTTGATCATTGTTCTAGAATGCATCTAACAACATTGTCTCCATGGCAGTCGTATCCCTTAAGTAATCATCCATACCAACCTCTATTTGATTACCTCCATTACAAACTTGTGAAGAACTACTATTGTTGTAGTCATTCTTAATTGGTGAATCTGGACGTAGTGGGAATTGAATAGGTGGCAGATTCAGCTATTCTTGGTATCGTTCCTCTCCGATTTTTTCTCTTAATTCAGCCTTCTCTTGATTTTACATTGTCATAGGGTGTAACAGACGATGGTAGGTAGGTCACGCATCATCACTAGAATCATAATAAATTCAAAAAATATATGTGAGAATGATTAGTACAAAACCTATGAAATCAATTAGTAAGCATGTTGACAATCCATGATTAATTGGTTTGATTTTGAAATCATTACATTAATATAAAAAAAAGTTATTATTACCATCATTGTCCCAGGATTGTGGCTAGAAGATGCAATGTTACAATTGGCAGGGTGAAGCGAGTGTCCATTTTCATCTACCAAATGTGCCTTGCAGTATGCTGCTCCTGATTAGAGCTTCCAACATTTTAGAGATGTTTGAATATTTCTTGCATCTGAACTTGATTCTGAATCTGCATGAACCAAAAAAATTGTATACATAATTAATTTTATTAAGCTGACTGACGTGGATAAAAAACATAAATTCAATTAGATAATGAAAATATAAATAAAATTTAAAGTAAATATTACGTCCGTCACACCTCCATTACACCTCCAAATTTATTTTTTCTTTGGGCATTCTAAATATCAGAATTAATCTCAACAAGGTATGTCATACAATAATTTCTATTGCGACCTGGTTCGAATCATATTTCTGCCTAAATATGATTTAGTTTATATAATTACACCCCTCCATTTAATAAATTTAATTTAATACATTACAATTAATAAAGAGGATCTTATATTATTGGCTGAGTGGATTTGCACCACTAACCCACTAACCATAAAGGTTATCCTGGTATGATTTATATATCACATGTGTATTAATATTCCTGCCTTTGTTGATGTTAATCTAACTATTAGGCTTATTGTGGTGTTCGAATATCATATTCACATCAATTATTGTAACCAATATACTCTATCATTAGAATTCCTTTATATTTGGTCCAATGTTTATAACTGTTGATTTGATTGATTTCGATGATCTCATATCTACGTATACGTTGAACGTATGGATATTTACTGAACTGGGAACCATGAATTTCTCACCAGGTGTGAGGCACGTCCTCACTCGTTTATTGTATATGTCGTGCACTTCGAAATGCATCTGAATGTAGACGTGTAGTTTCATTTTTCTAACTACAACGTCTTTGCAAGTTAGGTTTACTTTGGTGTGGGAATTGATACATTTTACCGGTCTCCATGTCATCACGTGTAAATTTTTTTGGATTTGAAATGAAGTTCATTCCCTTCTCGTGAGTGCGTTATGGATCCAACTTGTTGTGTGTCATGGCCACGCCATACGACTCTGAAATCTAAGCATTCAATACTAAACGAGCATAGCTTCCGTGGCTTCCTTTGCTAGCTGGTAAATTTAATGTCGATTGACCGGTTTAATTGCACCTCTCATCCCTTGGATCTGTGGCCTCTCCATGGATATTTTTCCATCTGGACGACTGAGATTTCAATGGTACCATTAGGGTTTCGAATTTGGATTTTGTTATATCTTGTGCACTTAAGTTTTTCAACTCTTCTTTCTGCCTTCGTTTGGGTTTCTCCTTGTTAATGGTGGTGTTGCCTCTGCGCACTGAAGACGCACGACTTCATACCCTCCAGGCGTGTATTACTCCGTCAATACATCACATTGCAGGTAATTTCTTGTAAGAATTAGTTGCGTTAACTTCAGACTCTGTTATTGATTTTTGGGCATCGTAATACCTATAAATGGAAGTAATCTGCCTGAGTTTAATTTACGCCCTTTCGTGTTTTGCGTCTGCTTACTATCACAGAGAATAGCATTGGATTTTCTTACCCATATACCTTTAGTAATTTCTTTCTATTGTGTATAATTTTTTTTCTTCGCCACCCTCACGATTTCATTTGGTGAATGACTAACGAGGCGCAATATCAACATGCCTGCGTTTTTGAATAGGCATAATCCTACTTGTCTTTTTGCCTTGGAGAGATGGTGGCTTGATATCACGCGTACGCTATCCAGCTAGGTAAAAATTGATTTGGATTTGCTATCAGTAGAGATATTTTCTCAAATTCCTCTATTTCCTTCTGGTGTTCGATTTTTACATTCTAGCTCTACTTCTGTGGCAGACTCTGTTGGAGCGAGGAACGACCTCCTTAGTTAGGTATTGATTTATTTCTCTACATAAGTTTACTTTCATTTTCACAAGAATTCCTTCTATTAATTTCCTAAACGAATTTACATTGCCCTGTATGTATGCAGGTACAGTAGACGCTATGTAAATTTCGTTCTTGGCCAGCTCTGGACTAAACATGTTATTTGGCACTGATTTCCACGACTCATGGTTTTTCAAGTTGGTATACTCATGGACGGAGGGGAGCTATCCTCTCATAGCATTGTTCTGCCCTGCTTCTTCAAAAATCGTTAACTTTCGTAGGGTTTTAACCAGTGTCTCTTGAAGTCCTAGACTCGGTCAGAGACTGAGTATTAATTATTTTCAGTCACTTGTTAGTGTTCTTCGATTTGTTTAAATCCTGGAAAGGGGAACACGATTTTTTTTTTGTTTCAAGACTCTGGCCCGAGAGGGCTCGCTTTCTTTTTAATTGTTGTATACAGAAGGTGTTTATTTCTGCGTCCTTATAATTTTTGTTTCCCATAATAATTTCGAAGAACTACAGATTATTAATTTCTGGATGTCCTCATGCTGCCTCGCGTGAAATTATTTGTTGAGTGTGAGCTAATATGGTCTAAGGACAAGGAATTATTCATTAATAATTTTTTTTACCATAGTAGTGACCGGGACTTATATAAGTCTCTTTATAGCCAGTTTTTTTTTTTTTTTGTACAGTGACTCATGGCTATCTTGTTATAGATATATTTTGTATAATTCTTACAAGAGACTCTCAGGAATTTTGAGAAGTTATGTTTCCATTGGAAACTTTGTATGCACAGGGAATTTGTTTCCTGTAACTAGATATTTCTAAATACTTTTGCTATTTAATTGTCAGTAGAGAACTGTCTCACTACACCCAGGTTTAGACTAAATTTCTTTACTGATACATGCCTGTATACATATTTTTATGCATGAATTTTGTGTACCCATTTTCCAATATACATATCTATTTAAACATGTATGAGATACAGATACTATTTTGTTTATAGTTTTTCATACACTTCTAGCTTTTCATATTATGAAATTCCTATTGCTATGTGAAACAATTATACACTACTAAATCTTTCTACTCTTCCATTCAATCCTTATTAAAGGGAATAGAAATTATTTTAAATTTTGAAATGCTCAGCTGATGAAATTTTCTCTCTTAAATCTCTGTTCTTCACTTAGTAAGTATTTAAATGAATAATTCTGTACTTTGTATCCTTACAGTGTGGACTAAATGTATCCCATTTCCCATAAAAGCAGATTAAAGTTACAAGTTTGTGAATTATGAGGTACTATAAATCCCCAGATCTAAACTTAGATATTAATTTAGAGATTCTGGAGGATTCCTCCTCATTGTTCTAATTCCTACAACTAGGCAGACTTGAGAAGGTTAATTTCTTTCTTGAATCTGTAAATGTATGGAACAACCTTCAAAATTCAGAAAACAATATAATGAACTATAATTGGTTCCATCATAATTAAATATTCAACTATTATAATTTTCTGTAAGCATACCACTTCGGAAATTGATCAGGAGTAGTTTAAAGTTAAATTATCTATAGAGGAATATGTATCCTCAAATTTAAACTAACCTCGGTTTAGAGTTTCTGTTGGATTCTACTCTACAGATTTCTTTTCTACAATTATACAGAATTAAGAAGGTGAATTCCTTATGACTAACTCTGTTAAATGTAGCATTTATAATCATAATGTACAATCAACTTTTATATGTAGCCAATTCATACTATATGAAGTAAACACATCAATAAATTTAAAGACATACCACTCATGCAGTTGACCAACCTCCCAACCTTAGAGTCCTTCTCTCTCCCAGAACTCACCCCCGAGATGAGATCATCTCCTAAAACAGATCAACCTCCAATCTATTTAGGAGCCGCTTATTTAAGCTATTGTTCCCCAAAGCATGTTTCTAATTCTGCATCCAGAATATCAGGATGCTTTTCTTCCTGTTTTCCTAGGCGTCCCATTTCAGTGATTCTTTAAAGCTGTTTTATGCTTTTCCCAGCTTTTCCAGTTTTTTACCTCTTCCCAACTATTTTCCTCATCATTGGGGAATTTAGATTTTTCCTCAAAAATCCAAATTAGAAATAATTTCTTTCAAGGATTTTTGAAAGATTGTGGGGAAATATTTGCCTCATCCATCCTCATGGATTTAGCAAATGATCTCATAAATCTCATTTTGGTCAATCTGCTCCACATCATTTTATTCATTTACTCAATTAAATATTTAATACATTCACAAAATATTTATCCTTTGGGGTCCACTCCCCTTAGGATTAAAGTTCAAATGTCTAGCTTTGAAATTCAAACACATGAATTGGGGGTGTTACATATTCCCCCTCTAAAAATAAACACCGTCCTCGGTGTTGTTATTCAACTACTAGAGTTCATTTTGCAAACAAAAATGGATATTTTTCCATCATTTCAGCTTCTCTTTCCCAGGTAACTTCTTTAGCAGTAAAATGCTTCCACTGCACCTTTACTCTTTGCTATTATTCTGCTTCTCAATTCAATTTCTTCCAGCTCCAATATTTGAAGCAGTTCTGGTAGAAACTCCCATGCAGTTTTCACCTCTATTTCCACCATGGTAGCTTGATGTTCTGCTTGTCGATTTTCCAAGGCTGCACTAATGGTGGGTATATTTCTGGCTATGTCATTTACTGTGGTAGCTTCTCGGTCTCTCATAATCATCTGAATGTTTCGATGAGGACAATCCCTCAGAAGATGGGGTTCTCCACAGCCCCAACATTTCAAGGGTTCATTCATTTTTACTGTACCTTCCTTTTTATTGTCTCCATCTATTTGTTTTGAAGCCACTTGGGATTGAGCAGTTTTACTTTCTTTAGGTTTATTAAAAATTTTCTGCTAATGATTCCTGCCAAAATTCTTCAAATAGGCTGGTTTCTACTTCTTCCCTTTTAACTCATTCTTATTTACCCAGCTTTTCCCATGTTCAGTTTTGCCTTTGAACTGTCGGTAACATAATCTAGTTTTCCTCACTGCCTCGTCCATAGTTTTTGGGTTGTCAAACTCGATTTTCTCTTTGTACACAACAGGAAAACAATTCAGAAACCTTTGTACCTTTGCCTTTTCTTCCCTTATGTAAGGTACATATCTCAACAGATTTGTAAGCTTAGTAACAAACTCATCAATAGTGAGTTGTCCCAGTCTAAGTTCATGAAATTCCTTGGCTTTATCATCATAGTAACATTCATTTAGATAACGGTTTTTGAACTTAACCTGGAAATATTCCCAAGTAACTATCTTTTCATCAATGGCATGCACCATTTTCGTCTCCTCCCACCACAAGGTAGCCTTACCTTGTAGCTGGTATACAGCTAATATGGCCTTCAGATTGCTTTCATATTCATAGACCTGGAAATACTTAATCATGTTCAGCAACCAAGCTTCCGCATCTTCCTCCTTCTCCCCATCATAGGAGGGAGGTTTGATCTTTTGGAATTCCCCCTGTAATTCCCTTTTCTGCTTATACTGATGCCTAACAGCATCATCATCCTCAGACTCATCAGTCTTCCTCTTTCCGGAACCTTCGCCTTCTTGGCTGTTCCGTGAAGTTAGCTCTCTGATGAGCTTTTCTTGCTCCTTACTGGCTAATGACAACCTGTCATTCTCGCTTCTCAACTCATCCATTTCTCGTTGCAGCCTGTGCAACATAGCCATCACCGGAGCGTTGGGATCTAGTGTACTAGACTCATCACGCAGATCCACATAAATTTCTTCACCTTCTGCCATTCCAGCACCACTGTACATTACACAACACAGATCAGTGAAATTTAAATTTTTTCCAAAATACTCATTTATACAGGGAACACACAGCAACAGTGAGCACCATGTCAACAGCCCAATTTTTTATAACTTGGGCACTGATACCATTTGTCACACCTCCATTACACCTCCAATTTTTTTTTTTTTTTGGGCATTCTAAATATCAGAATTAATCTCAACAAGGTATGTCATACACTAATTTCTATTGGGACCTGGTTCGAATCATATTTCTGCCTCAATATGATTTAGTTTATATAATTACACCCCTCCATTTAATAAATTTAATTTAATACATTACAATTAATAAATAGGATCTTATATTATTGGCTGAGTGGATTTGCACCACTAACCCACTTACCATAAAGGTTATCCTTGTATGATTTATATATCACATGTGTATTGATATTCCTGCCTTCGTTGATGTTAATCTAACTATTAGGCTTATTGTGGGGTTCGAATATCATATTCACATCAATTATTGTAACCAATATACTCTATCATTAGAATTCCTTTATATTTGGTCCAATGTTTATAACTGTTGATTTGATTGATTTCGATGATCTCATATCTACGTATACGTTGAACGTATGGATATTTACTGAACTGGGAACCATGAATTTCTCACCAGGTGTGAGTCACGTCCTCACTCGTTTATTGTATATGTCGTGCACTTCGAAATGCATGTGAATGTAGACGTGTAAGTTTCGTTTTTCTAAGTACAGCGTCTTTGCAAGTTAGGTTTACTTTGGTGTGGGAATTGATACATTTTACTGGTCTCCATGTCATCATGTGTAATTTTTTTTGGATTTGAAATGAAGTTCATTCCCTTCTCGTGAGTGCGTTATGGATCCAACTTGTCGTGGGTCATGGCCACGCCATACGACTCTGAAATCTAAGCATTCAATACTACACGAGCATAGCTGTTGTGGCTTCATTTGCTAGTTGGTAAATTTAATGTCGACTGACCAGTTTAATTGCAGCTCTCATCCCTTCGATCCGTGGCCTCTCCATGGATATTTTTCCATCTGGACGACTGAGATTTCAATGGTACCATTAGGGTTTTGAATATGGATTTTGGTATATCTTGTGCGCTTAATTTTTTCAACTGTTCTTTCTACCTTCGTTTGGGTTTCTCCTTGTTAATCGTGGTGCCGAGCCTCTGCGCACTGAAAATGCACAACTTCATACCCTCCAAGCGTGTATTACTCCGTCAATACATCACATTGCAGGTAATTTCTTGTAAGCATTAGTTGCGTTAACTTTGGACTCTGTTATTGATTTTTGAGCATCGTAATACCTTTTAACGGAAGTAATTTGCCTGAGTTTTATTTACGCCCTTTCGTGTTTTGCGTCTGCTTACTATCACAGAGAATAGCATTGGATTTTCTTACCCATATACCTTTAGTAATTTCTTTCTATTGTGTATAATTTGTTTTCTTCGCCACCCTCATGATTTCATTTGGTGAATGAATAACGAGGCGCATTATCAACATGCCTGTGTTTCTGAATAGGCATAATCCTACTTGTCTTTTGGCCTTGGAGAGATGGTGGCTTGATATCACGCGTACGTTATCTGGCTAGGTAAAAATCGATTTGGATTTTCTATCAGTAGAGATATTTCCTCAAATTCCTTTATTTCCTTGTGGTGTTCGATTTTTACGTTCTAGCTCTACTTCTGTGGCAGACTCTGTTGGAACGAGGAATGACCTCCTTAGTTAGGTATTGATTTATTTCTCTACATAAGTTTACTTTCATTTTCACTACAATTCCTTCTATTAATTTCCTAAATGAATTTACACTGCCCTGTATGTATGCAGGTATGGTAGACACTATGCAAATTTCGTTCTTGGCCAGCTCTGGACTAAACATGTCATTTGGCACTGATTTCCACGACTCATGGTTTTTTAGGTTGGTATACTCATGGACGGAGGGGAGCTATCCTCTCATAGCATTGTTTCGCCCTGCTTCTTCAAAAATCCTTAACTTTCATAGGGTTTTAACCAGTGTCTCTTGAAGTCCTAGACTCAGTCAGAGACTGAGTATTAATTATTTTCAGTCACTTGTTAATGTTCTTCGATTTGTTTAAATCCTTGAAAGGGGAACACGATTTTTTTGTTTCAAGACTCTGGCCCGAGACGGCTCGGTTCCTTTTTAATTGTTGTATACAGAAGGTGTTTATTTCTGCGTCCTTATAATTTTTGTTTCCCATAATAATTTCGAAGAACTACAGATTATTAATTTCTGGATGTCCTCATGCTGCCTCGCGTGAAATTATTTGTTGAGTGTGAGCTAATATGGTCTAAGGACAATGAATTATTCATTATTAATTTTTTTTACCATAGTAGAGACTGTGACTTATATAAGTCTCTTTATAGCTAGTTTTTGTTGTTTTGTACAGTGACTCATGGCTATCTTGTTATATATATATTTTGTATAATTCTTACAAGAGAATCTCAGGAATTTTGAGAAGTTATGTTTCCATTGGAAACTTTGTATGCACAGGGAATTTGTTTCCTGTAACTAGATATTTCTAAATACTTTTCTATTTAATTGTCGATGAAAGAGCAGGTCTCACTACACCCCGGAGTTTAAATTTGAATTTCTTTGCGATACATACTGTATAAATGTTTTAACTGCCTTAATTTTGTGTACCCATTTTCCAATATACATATCTATTTGAACATGTATGAGATACGGATACTATTTTGTTTATGGTTTTCATACACTTCTAGATTTTCATATTATGAAATTCTATTGCTAAGTGAAACAATTGCTTACACCTACCTAAATCTTCCCACTCTTCCATTCAATCCATATTAGGAATAGAAATTATTTTAAATGTTGAAATGCTCAGTACAATTTGAAATTTTCTCTCTTAAATCTCTTGCTCTTCACTTTAGTAAGTATTTAAATAGATACTTTTGTCCCTTTCTGTATCCTTACGATTAATGGACTAAACATATCCCATTTTCACATAAAAAGCGATTAAAGTTATAATTTGCTGAATTATGAGGTATAAATACCCAGATCTAAACTTAGATATTAATTTAGAGATTCTGGAGGATTCCTCCTCATTGTTATAATTCCTACAACTAGGCAGACTTGAGAAGGTAAATTTCTTTCTTGAATCTGTAAATGTATGGAACAACCTTTCAAATTTTCAGAAAACTATATAATGAACCATAATTGGTTCCATTACAATTAAATATTCAGCTATTATAATTTTCTGTAAGCATACCATTTCGGAAATTGATTAAGAGTAGTTTACAGTTAAATTATCTGTAGAGGCATATGTATCCTCAGATTTAAACCACCCTTGGTTTAGAGTTTTTGTTGGATTCTACCCTACAGATTTCTTTTCTACAACTATACAGAATTAAGAAGGTGAATTCCCTATGATTAATTCTGTGAAATGTAGCATTTATCATTCTAATATACAATCAACTTTTATATGTAGCCAATTCATACTATATGAAGTAAACACATCAATAAATTTAGAGACATACCACTCATGCAATTGACCAACCTCCCAACCTTAGAGTCCTTCTGTCTCCCAGAACTCACCCCCGAGCTGAGATCATCTCCTAGAATAGATCAACCTCTAATCTGTTTAGGAGTAGCTTATTTAAGCTATTGTTCCCCAAAGCATGTTTCTAATTCTGCGTCCAGAATCTCAGGATGCTTTTCTTCCTGTTTGCCTAGGCTTCCCATTTTAGGGATTCTTTAAAGCTGTTTTATGCTTTTCCTCAGCTTTTCCATCTTTTTAGCTCTTCCCAACTACTTTCCTCATCATTGGGGAAATTCAGATTTTTCCTCAAAAATCTAAATTTAAAAATTAATTTCTTTCAAGGATTTTTGAAAGATTGTGGGGAAATATTTTCCTCATCCATCCTCATGGATTTAGCAAGTGATCTCATAAATCTCATTTTGGTCAATCTGCACCACATCATTTTATTCATTTCCTCAATTAAATATTTAATTACATTCACAAAATATTTATCCTTTAGGGTCCCATGGCATAGGGATTAAATTTCAATCATCTTTTAGAAATTCAGCCTGTACTTTGAGGTGTTAGGCATCCTAGAAGATAGATAGGGAGAACTCCATGATGGAATTTTAGAAATACTATGGAATGAGTTGGATTTTTAATAATTCTCCATTCGATATAATTATGATATTTTCTCCCTAAATTTGAGAAAAATAAACAATAAATTGTGGTTTACACACCTAAAAGTAATTCTGGTGCCTTAAAAATGGACTTATTGTTATTGGTGTAAATGTATAGTTAACCACATTGGTGGGTTTTAGTTACGGCACACCAGTGTTGTGTTAGTAATTGACGCACTGGTGCCGAAGAGTCGCAAATAAAAAACAAGCAACTTTATTTTTTTAAAGTGAAAAAAATGGTAAATTGAAAAATGGACAGATAATTATTTTTGAAAATCTAATTTCATAAAACAATTCTTTAAATAGTAAAAAAAATTCATTATTTTATTATTTTTTCAAAAATTTCCATGGAGAGATTTTCATTAGAGACATACCTAGAGCAAGAGAGCAGAGCAGCGAAATAGTTTCAAACTGAACTATTCAGGCAATTAGAATTCCAAATCTCTGGTGATTCAAACCTTGTAGCATAGAATTGCAAACCATATGGTTATTAAATTTTACTGTAATAATCATTTTTCTACATTTTCTATTTGATTTAATACATGGTAAGTAAAAAAATTCAATTTTACTATTCATTTTCACAAAAGAAATAAAAAACTAAAAAAATTAAAAAAAATTAAAAATTTAAGAATTTAAAAATAAAAATAAAAATAAAAATAAAAAAAATTCTTACACTAAACCCTTCAATCTTTTTGTTTCCGCCCTTTCTTCTTCCTGATTCTGTGACTTCAGCATCACACCTTTTCATTTTAGATTTATAGGTTTTGTATTTCTATATATATATGCCTATGACATCTAACCCACGGGATGACTTGCAGAGTTGGATCCCAATCCATGTCGGCCTTTCCGTGAATTTTTAAAGAACAACAAAATTTTAATCGATGTGCCCTATGTAAAATATCGCACCAGTGCGCTATTTTATCACAGAGAATTATACACATATTATTTGATAAAAATAATTTAAAAACATATTTTTTTTTAATCCATGTGCCATATGTAAAATAGCACACCGGTGCTCTATTTCATTATAGCGCACCACGCACGTACTGTTTGGAATAATTTTTTTTGATTTTATATATGTGTGAATCGTTGCACCGTTTAACGTTATAATGCATTAGGTCTCCTTGTTGACAGAGAGCACCGTACGATGGTCCCCTATTTTCACGGTGCATTTATAACAACATGTCATACTGCCCCTCCATGACATCATATGCTACAAAAACTAACAGTAGAGGATTTTTATTAATTTTTCTGTGTTAATCGGTGCGTTGGTTAACATATAATGCATCGTTTCTCTTTGTTGACAGAGAGCACTATATGGTGTTTCTATTGTTTTGGTGGTGCGTTTATAAGAATACACTACACTGACGTCGGTCCGTACATCATTAAAGGCACACTGTTTTCTTGATTTTTTTTTTGTACCTGAAACTTTTATGATTTATTTATAAAATATATTAATGGATGGTATGGTACAACTTTCATATTGATAAATAAATGGTTGGCAAGAGATCAATTAACTAAAATACTGATAGCACATCGAGAAAAGAAAAAAAGGAAATTTTTTTGTAAATTCTTTACAAAAAATATTATTTTTGAACTATATGTAAGTTTAAATAATATGTATTTTTTACTTTTTATCATGCAGAGCCACAAAATTACGAAGCTCGATAAGATTATTTCTGATCTAGGACAAGAAGAGCGTAAAAGCTTGATGTGAAAATTGCAGAAGGATGAATCAGGTCAATGAGAAAATACTATCGATCCAATATGAATTTCTTTTTTTAATTTTCATTAATAATATACTTTAAAATATTAGATAACTGGTTTCAAACAATCTATTAATTCACATATTTTTAATGTTCTATAGGGACAACAACTTAGAAAATGAATTTTGTTCTAAGAAAAGAAAAAAAATAGAACATGCAAATGAAAATGAATTGATCCTTAGCTCATCTGGAGTGGTGTTGGAGGTTAACAAAAGGGGGGGAAACTTTTAAAAAACTTTGAGGGATCTAGTGGAATGAATGTATAGATGTTCTTTCCACTTACAATAGTAAAACCAATCCAATGATTCCAAGAACCAAATTTTATCTAAATTACATGATGAGTTTCTGAAGAATTGGTCAATGAGACATGTTAGAATTTTAATAGAAAAAAACATATAGAAAAAAATAAGGAATGAAAAAGTAATATCCCTTTAAATGTTTTTCTAGAATTATATGTATATAGTACTAGAAAGAAATCATTTATAAATATCACTTTTGCTATATTTACTTTTCATATATCAATATAAAAATTAAATAGTTTATTTCCAGGTTACATTTTCACGAAGATTATGAAAATCTGAAAGGATGAACGAGCTGATATCAAAAATATTCTAGTAGGAATGTCCAAAAAGGTGTATAAGGAGATGGTCAAAGAAATGGAAATAATTGCATCACACGAGGAACCATCTCAACAGCAACATGCTTCAAATATAATATGTAATCATTGAATTTTTCGATTAGGTACAATAAATAAAAAATCTAGCATTAAATATTAATTTTCAAGTATTTTCTTGTAGAAAAGAAAAGAAAATGGAACCCATTCAGCACATAAAACACACCGAAAATGAAGAAAATCATTGATATCTAAGTTTGTAAGTAATTTTCACTTCCTTATAACAACTTAAGCAGATTTCATTTTTTTATATTTTAAGTTGTTTTACAAAAATCATCATTGAATTTCTTCAAATAGGTGCTAACATACAAATAAGAACCATGAGACAAATTGATTGACATTGGGTTAAATATGGGTTGTCAGTATATGTTGGCATATCATAAATTAATTGTGGAATTTGTAAGCATCTATCAAGCTTGTTTTACTTAGCTCTGTCTATAATTAATAGAACAAAAATATATTTTATATTAATTATATGATTTGTTATGGGGTATAAAACTTGCAGGAAACAATGTATGGAGATGCGCCAACAAATGAAATGTTAAAAGATGGCATGAAATTTGGTTTTGAAAGAATGTGTATAGTTCATGAATTAATTCATGCTATGGTACGTCATTTCTTTTCGATTTACATTGATGTATATTGTTTGATATTGAAATTTTCATTATTCTCACTAATGTATATACACTCATTACAATTTATTTTTATGTTTGTAGATGGAAGGTGAAGAAGAAAAAAACAATAAACACCATTAACAAAAAATTCCTCAAAATAACCCAAGTCATGGAAGTAGCTCGAGCAATGACTACAGTTCAAGCAAAGAATGATGATCAATATGTTTGGATATAAAAGCAAGGTGTTATATTTTTTGAAATATTTGTTTGTGAAATTAGACATTTTGTTTAATTTAATGGACATAGTGTCCCAATTGAAAGACAGAGGGATACCAATAACTGTCCCATTTTGTATGACAAAGACTTTATTAGTCATATATATATATATATATATATATATATATATATATATATATATATATATATATATATATATATATATATATATATATATAGTTTTAATTTTTTCCACTGCGTTCTCCATTGTCACTGTGAAATGTAACACCACTGATGAAATATATGGATGATTAAATATTATAATGAAAAGATATGAAATTTGATGATATGATATAACAAATTAATCCAAACATCACATTCAAATGCACTAATAAAAATTTAATTGATATGAATACTGTTATAAGATATTTGTTGACTTTTGATGAATAATGAATTTAAAAAAATAAAAATAATTGCACTATCACGGATTGATGTTTCTAAAAAGATATAAAATGAACATCGGTGTGCGTTAGTTACTTTCCACCAGTGGAGTTATATGATATGGTGTAGCAGTGCGTTTAAACCAATGGGCACCGCACAAATACAAAAACTAATTAGAACGCTCGATGTGTTTGTGTGATACAACGCACTAGTGCGTTTATGTGAGAATTCTCACCGGTGCGTTAACACGACCTATGGGCACTGCTCATATACAAACACCAATTATAACGCTCGATGCATTTGTCCGATATTGCACGCTAGTGCGTTTTTATAATACTATGCACCAATGCATTCGTACGACCTATGGGCACTACAAAAATACCAATACAAATTAGAATAGCCCGGTGTATTCTATCACCTACAATGTGCCCGGTGCAGTTTTAGACCTTAACATCCCGGTGCATGAACCTTCGACCACCCCGGGGTGACTGTCTGGATGACACGAACCGGGACATTGCTAAACACCCCAGGGCATCCTAGATTTTTTTTCCGTCGTGGTGCTTAGTATTTTTATAGTACTGGTTCGTTCAATATAAAACTCCCAGGTGCATTGACACATGATTAGCACACCAATGAGAAAAGCTTCTGTAACAACCTTTGGCCACCATTTGTTTTTTATTTGTGTTGAAATTTCATTAGAATCTCTTCCAAAACTTCCGTTACTGAAAACATATGTTGTAGAAAATGTTTTTTTAACAATTTTGGCCAATTTTATAACACTAAAAACTTCTGTTATAACCTCTGCTAGAGGGTATTTTCCTTGTATTGTTGTAGTCTACCATTCAACTATTCATATTTGATTTCCTTCCTCCAATGTGAAATATGTCAGCTAAACCAATTCATAAATAAAATCACGTACCTTAGTGCAATTTGGGGATGATACATCCTCCAAGATCAACTAATCAGTGAAATACATGTATATACATAATCATTAAATCATATAAACTCATTAGACATGGTAAATTGGTGCATAAAAATCATTCTAATTGGAGTCTAGTCATTTATTCATAATCATGTAAAATACACACCATGACCTAATGCATGACAACCTCACCAATAGCAATGTAACCTTGAACAGACCAAGGAAAATTTTGGGGGCTAATATTTGGAGATGGGCTAATTTTCCATGCTTTTTGCAAAAAATGATTCACCAATTTCCATATTTTTGAAAATTGATTCGCCAAATTTTTATAGTATAAAATTATTTTTCCCTAAAAATTGCCAAAATTCCATATATACTAATATAAAATAATTAGATACCTAATTATTTTTACAAAAATATCATAAATTTTTTTACAATTTACATATTGGGGACAAATAAGATTCGGCAATATTTTAAACTTTAAGATAAACTTCCATCCTTAAAATTTTCCCTAGACCAGACACAATCACAAGCATGTACTATACACCAGCATAAGCAACATGTAACGAAGCATGCACAACCAATGCATGTTCAAAATATAACATCATGCAAGTAATAATACGCAAAGAATACACAAGAATAACCAATATGCTACCTAGCATAAACAAGGTATGCATATACAACATATAGAAACATGTAAGCAAGCTTGCATTGATAGTACATAAGAATGAACCACACATAACCAATCATACACACATCACAACATGTTGACACAACACCATTATTCCTTCCATGGTGACACCACTTCCACTATGGCCAACAAAACATTGATGCAACAATCACATACACCATAGGTATGAGAAACACATATGCAACCAATAGAAAAGCATTACCAACACACCACCCATCCATTCCAAGGGTTGAACCATGTTCTAACACCCCTCTATAACACCCTCTTCCCACATCTACCCAAGTAACTGGCCAACGAGGGTAAACATGTGACAAGAGGCTACTAAGACAAGATTCAACCTCCTATGCAACCTTAAGGAAGTGGAACTTATGGAAACATGATAAAAACACCTTATACATTATCAATGACACCTCGAGGAGCTAACCTAACCTTTAAGGCCTCTTACCCCTGACTTAAATTGATATTTTGGCCGCTTTGAGCCATAGCCATAGGAATAAAACTGCATGCCAGTGGCTCAAAGGCTTTAGCCATAGGAATAAAACTACATGCCAGTGGCTAGGGCCCCAAATGCTCAGTTTTTTTCCTGCAGCTCTGAGGTTTGAGAAACCTTTTTAGGCCCATAGCCTACCTCACCACCCGTAACTTTATGAAAAGTTTATACATGATAAAAAAAAAACATGATGGTGTAGAAGCCAACATATCATCAATGACCAAACCAAACCCCTCCTAGCCATGAAAACAATTTAAACATAGGGGTCTCATACTTATCTGAGAATCGCCAAGAAGCATTACTCCCTTACATTATTAGCTGCAGCACAATATATTTTACCATAGATACATTGTCCACTAGTTTACAACTAAAAACATGGATAGAGCAATACTCATCACTGGTCACATACATACTTATAACCCACACAATAACCACATAAAAACAATGGATATAACAACAATAAAATCTATACATAAACCAATACATTTTCATACCAAATACCAGAGGAATGAGATCTTCATTAATTAATGTAAAAACTAACCGGAGATGGGACTTCCATGTTCTACTCGACCATATATTAGCAGAGCCAAGCTTCACTTCAACCAACCACCCATGTGCCATATTCCAAGCATGAATGTGGGATCTCATCAAATCCATCAATTAGAATCAATCTAGAGCTTTGAGAGGAAAAAACACCTCAACCCTCAACCAGTGACTCCACCTCACAGCCAAACATCACAACCATCGTGGATTGGTCTCTATCCAAGATGTCTTGGGGCTCCAAAGTGTTTGTTCCAACCAATACTTCCAGGACTAGTAAATCAAACCCAACTATTATAGGGCTTCCAAAGCATTTGTCCAACTATGGCTTCCAGGACTAGTAACTTAACCCACCTAGCACTTCCATAGTGTTTTTGAAACCACGACTTCCATCTTTAGTAACTCAACCCTCAGTTGTCTATCGGGCTTCCAGAGCATTTTTCCAACCAAGGCTTCCAGGAACTAATAACTCAACCCACAATTAAAGGAATCATGAGACCAACTAGAAAGAAATCAATGGAAATAAGCCCGCAACACCATGGATATCCAGGAAATGGAAAGGCTAGGAAAATCCACATCCATACACCATGCATGCCAAAACTAGTGAGGAAAATATACATGCAACTTGGTACCTGCAATCAAATCTTGCGGTATCTTCTAATCCCGATGTTTGCTTGCACTTTCCTTCTCTTCATTTTCCATCTTGCTCCAAATCACCAAGTATCCACACTCTCCAAGAGTGCTCCAAGAAAAATCTAAGTATCCAAGAGTATGAGAGAGAGAAAGAGAGTAATGAGAGCGCTGAAATAATGCACTGACAAAATCTACCAACTGATCCTCATAATCCTTTTTATAGAGGACGCCTCCATTTTCTTCATTTCCATTATCTTCCTTCATTTTCCTCCTCATATGCAACCTATGATCTCTCATCTCCCTTTTCTTCTAATTTGCATTATTTTCATAAATAAATGTGCCAAAAATACGGTTTTCCTGTTTAATTCCTTAGCAATAGCCTTTTCCAATTTCCTTAGCCATAATAACTATGTGAACACCCGCACTACGATGTTTTTCCCAACAATAAGCTTGGAATAAGTGTCCTGTCAACCCTTTTTGTTATTTTAACTTTATTACATGGAATTTTCACCAAGTTTGTTACGGAGTAAGGGAATTTTTACCAATTCATTATGTTAGTATGTAATAATGTAAATTTATATTTGCATTATATTCATCTCATAATCTAGAAAAAGATGAGTCAACATGAGTGGGAAGATAGAAAGACCCCTAGTAACGTCACAATTAGGAGAAAGATAATGATCAATTATGCAACTACTAAAACCTTGATGGATATGAGAATAAAATAAATCCCTTGACAAATAAAAATAAAATATATACTCGGATTAAATAAATTGAACAAAATCCTTAGCTAATTGTGAAATAGAATTACTCAAGAATTACACCTTTGAATTTAATATATTGATCCCTAATTCACACACTGCCCATGATGGAATACATGCATAACATAGAAGCAGTGAAAAAAGGGCCACCCACATAGAGATGATTATCCAATAGAGAGAACTCACTGAGACTTAATAACTAGACAAAACATTCTTCAAAGAAACAAGAAATTCTTCCACATTCTTATTAGCTTTAGGAAAATGAATAATAAATGAAATGCTCTATTAAAAGTCACTTATGCCATCATCAAATAATGCATTTTCATGTAAGTAAAAGGTTGTGTATTAGTATAGAGAATGTCATGGCCCTTGAAATAAAATTGAATTTTCCCACACAAATAACCATTAAGTACGTCCAAGCAATTGTGAAATGGAAGCTTGATTTTCTTTCATTTTCTTATTAGTTGAAAAGAATGCATTGTATAAGCCACAATGATAAATTTATAATTTATAGAAATAAACTCTAAAGCCATCTTCATCACAAAAAATTAGGCTTTAAAACCATTGTAAAAACAATAAAATACCTATATAAAAAAACTTGGCAAAAAACCGTAACATCTTGAAACAAATCAACATGTGTGAGATAGTGCATATGTATTTGTTTTCCTTGAAACACATTATAATTGCAATATAACAAATCACATGAAAATTATATGGCTCCAACTCCTCAATATATTATTTCAGCTTATATGAATGTAAATTTTCCTTTCAAATATGATCGATTATAGCCTAAGTATAATTTTCATTTCAAATATGATCAATTATAGCTTAAGTATAAGACAAAATATATACGACAATTTACATGGCGTTCAAGAAGGGGCCTTCATCAAAACTTGTGGGCATTCTTTTAGTCTACTAATATTATACTTCCTTGGATTACACGTAATGTTATGACTAATTATTCAGTTTTCCCAGTTTATTAATTTTAATAAAAGAATGAATCGGGCCAACGAATTTTTTATTAAAAAATATTATATTTTTTTCATAACCAATAAAATTTCATACTTTATTCATTTTATAAAAGATTAAATTACACCTATTAAGAATAATCATTTCTATACAATTTTATTTGTGTAATTTATTTAATATTTTACCATAAAATAAATTATACATTTTTCTTTTAAAAATACATTAAGATTCATTTAATTTAAAATATTAAAATAATTAAACATAAACTAATGTGTTTAATATTTTAATATTGTACTTTAAAAAAATATTTAAAATAAAATTCCTATAAATATGTAAACATTGAACATTAAGTTGAACCAACCAATTATAATGGAGAAAATAATTCCATTATTGAAAAAAAAAAAAAAACTTTATGTTAACACATGCTCAACTCGCTTTCTTTACAAACCTTCCTCACACAAAATTGGAATGTGAAAATAAGATCCTAGGATTCCATTTCTACACTATGAAACTTTTATTAAATATAAATTTCATCTTTTATATTTTTATACAAAAGCATTATATTTTTTCATATTGATTAAGTTTTATACTTTATTCATTTTATAAAGAAATGGATTATATAAGTTAGAAGTAACCATTTAGTTTTTATAAAATTTTATTGTTATAAAAGTATCCATCATTGATCTAATTTCTCATGATTTTGAATAGTCCACTTAACACTTGAAGAAAACAAAGTTCCTTCTCAAGTTAAATGCTTCAAAAGACTCGGAATACAAAGATATCCATAGATGATAAAATGTTACAATGAGGCCCTGCTTATATACCTACGCAGATGACCTTTCATGACTCGACATGTCTCTTAGATATGCTCTTTCACTAACTTAATGACTACTTACATAATCCTTAATTAACTATTTAATAATTATATTTGTTATATTCGTTATGAATTATATTCATAACATTGCCCCTTCCTTCAAAAGCTTTGTCCTCAAAGCTTATAGTTGACACTTTTCTTTAGTTCAATCACGCACCGTTTTCTTCATTTGCTTTCGTCACAATTTAATATATCAACTTTTATTTATTTATTTGTTATGAATTGGCCCTTCCTTCAGAACTTTGTCCTCAAAGTTTTATGGATAATAATTTCTTCATCTTGTATTTGTTAAAATACTATAATTTTCAGGAAATCTTCCTTCTTTCCTTTCCGAATTGGATTTAATTTCCTTTTCATCAAATATTGATTTCATTTTGTCTATTGAATTGAGTTTTTAGGGTTTTTAAGGTAACCCTTCCTAACTTTCTCTTCTTCTTTTTAATGAGGTTATTATTCCTTCAAATTTTTATTTTTTTTAATAATTTAATTAATCAAATAATTTTAATTAACTAAATAATTTTAATTAATTAAATTAATATATATATATATATATATTCTTTTACCAATTGATTTTTTTTAACTCTTTTTTTGTTGAAAGGTTACAACCCTAGTGAAACATGGCTATTCACATATATTCACCTATAAAATATATGTCCACTTATGTGTATTTCTCCACGTAAAAGTAAACTTACCATTCACAAGAGATTTTTTATTCCTTTACTTCTTATTTTACCTTGCAATTACCATGGGCTTCCAAAACCACGAGCTTGTAAACCACTAAAAGAATAATCAAAATAACCTTACCTACTCTTATTTCTTTTTCCTTTTTAATTTTAAATTGTCTTGGTATGTACGTATATGTACTTCTTTATATATATATCTATTTTTTCTTTTTCTTTTGGAACTATTTTCTTTTTAATATACTTTGACTTTCCTTCTCTCTTTTATTATTTTTAATATAAATTCTTCCTTTTTTAATATTTCTCCAATTTTTTTATATAAATTATTCTCCCCATTTTTTTTTATATTTCTTTTCAAAAATTCTTTGGTTTGTTTTTTCCCTTTTTTTTTAATTATGGCCAAAGGCCTAGTGGCGAAAATGGAGAAACTCCAAGATTGATAGCGAAACGCTTCAGGCACGACGACAACAAGGTTGACGATTTTTACGGTCAAAGACCTGGATCAAGGAGGGTAGCTCTGTGCAGTGATGATCGGCCAGAAGATTGACTACTTTGATACCAAATGAAGCGAACAAAGTTCTTTCTCAGGTTAAAATACTCCAGAACACTTGGAATACAAAGATATCCATGAGGATACAAATATTATATTATAAAAGATATGAGATAGATAGATAGATGATAAAATGTTACAATGAGGCCCTGCTTATATACCTACGCAGGTGACCTTTCATAACTGGGCATGTCTCTTAGACATGCCCTTTCACTAACTTAATGACTACTTACATAATCCTTAATTGACTATTTAATAATTATATTTTTTATATTCATTATGAATTATATTCATAACAACACTCATAGTATCAGGGGTGATGATTACAGAGGTAAAGAAGTGGGATTAAAAGTAGTGAAATGAATCACATAGCGTCAATCATCACTTCCGGGGCTTGCACCCGCTAACTATGACTTCTTGAGAGGCCACCCATCTCAATACTCCTGTTTCTCAAGCGTGCTTAACTGTGGATTTTTCCACACAATGAAGTTCACTTAGCTTGCTACCCCATTTGCAAAACCTTAGCAAGTATTGTGCCTCATGAACCATTCAAGTAGAGCTCTCTTTACTCTTTGTATTTAAATATGAGGGGTTTTCAATAGTCCACTTAACAACATCATATGAAGTAGGATTGAAACTAGTGAAATGAATCACATAGCATCAATCATCACTTCTGGGGCTTACACTCGGTAACCAGGACTTCTCGGGAGGTCACCCATCCCAAAAATCCTCTGGTTGAAGCGCATTTAACTATGTATTTTTCCCCACAATGAAGCCCGCCACTGCATTTCCAAAACCTTAGCAAGTATTATGCCTCATGAACCATTAAAGTAGAGCTCCCTCTGCTCTACTTATTTAAATATGAGGGGTTTCTGCAGTGCATTATATTAGATTTGATTTTTGGGATTCAACTGCATTAAGTGAGTCATTCATATATGACCATTTCCATGAGAGGTAGTCATAACTAACTAATTTATCATGGTTTTGAATAGTCCACTTAACAACATCGGATGAAGTGGAATTGAAGCTAGGGAAATGAATCACATAGCGTTAATCATCACTTTCGGGGCTTGCACCCAGTAACCAGGAGTTCCTGGGAGGTCACCCATCCTAGAATTTCTTTGGTTGAAGCACGCTTAACTGTGGAGTTTTTCCCACAATGAAGCCCACTTAGCTTGATACCCCATTTGCAAAATGTTAGCAAGTATTGTACCTCACGAACCATTCAAGTAGAGATTCCTTTACTCTTCAAGTGTTGTGCCTCGCGAACCATTCAAGTAGAGCTCCCTTTACTCTTCATATTTAAATATGAGGGGTTTTCACAGTGCGTGATATTAGATATCATTTTTTGGATTCAAATGCATTAAGTAAGTCATTCATCTATGATGGGATTGAACTGCGTTAAGTAAGTCACTCATCTATGACCATTTACATGAGAAGTAGTTGTAACTAACAAATTTCTTTCTCATGATCAGGTAATTTCTCATGGTTTTGAATATTCCACTTAGAAACATCAACATCGGGTGATGCTCATAGGGGTAAAGAAGTGGGATTGAAACTAGTGAAATGAATCACGTAGCATCGATCATCACTTCCAGAGCTTGCACCCAGTAACTAGGACTTCACGGGAGGTCACCCATCCCAAAAATCCTCTGGCTCAAGCGCGCTTAACTATGGAGCTTTCCCCACAATGCAACCCACTTAACTTGCTACCCCATTTTCAAAACCTTAGCAAGTATTGTGCCTCATGAACCATTCAAGAAGAGCTCGCTTTACTCTTTGTATTTAAATATGAAGGGGTTTTCAATAGTCCACTTAACAACATCGAGATGAAGTAGGATTGAAACTAGTGAAATGAATCACATAGCATCAATCATCACTTACGGGGCTTTGCACCCGGTAACCGGGACTTCCCCGGAGGTCACCCATCCCATAAAATCCTCCGGTTGAAGCGCGTTTAATCGTGTATTTTTCCCCACAATGAAGCCCGCCACCCCATTTGCAAAACCTTAGCAAAGTATTATGCCTCATGAACCATTAAAAGTAGAGCTCCCTTTGCTCTATATATTTAAATATGAGGGGTTTCTTCGAGTGCATTATATTAGATTTGATTTTTGGGATTCAACTGCGTTAAGTGAGTCATTCATATATGACCATTTCCATGAGAGGTAGTTGTAACTAACTAATTTATCATGGTTTTGAATAGTCCACTTAACAACATCGGATGAAGTGGGATTGAAACTAGCGAAATGAATCACATAGCGTTAATCATCACTTTCGAGGCTTGCACTGGTAGCCGGGGAGTTCCTGGGAGGTCACCCATCCTAGAATTTCTCTGGTTGAAGCGCGCTTAACTCGTGGAGTTTTTCCCCACAATGAAGCCCACTTAGCTTGCTACCCCATTTGCAAAACGTTAGCAAGTATTGTACCTCACGAACCATTCAAGTAGAGCTCCCTTTACTATTCAAGTATTGTGCCTCACGAACCATTCAAGTAGAGCTCCCTTTACTCTTCATATTTAAAATATGAGGGGTTTTCATAGTGCATTATATTAGATATCATTTTTTGGGATTCAACTGCATTAAGTAAGTCATTCATCTATGATGGGATTCAACTGCGTTAAGTAAGTCATTCATCTATGACCATTTCCATGAGAAGTAGTTGTAACTAACTAATTTATTTCTCATGATCGGGTAATTTCTCATGATTTTGAATATTCCACTTAGCAACATCAACATTGGGTGATGCTCACAGGGGAGTAAAGAAGTGGGATTGAAACTAGTGAAATGAATCACGTAGCATCAATCATCACTTCGGGGCTTGCACGCTAGGACCCCGTAACTAGGACTTCACGGGAGGTCACCCATCCCAAAAAATCCTCTCGGCTCAAGTGCGCTTAACTATGGAGCTTTCCCCACAATGCAACCCACTTAACTTGCTACCCCATTTTCAAAACCTTAGCAAGTATTGTGCCTCATGAACCATTCAAGAAGAGCTCGCTTTACTCTTTGTATTTAAATATGAGAGATTTCCACACTGCATTATATTAGATATTGTTTTTGAGATTCAAAGCTGTGTTAAGTAAGTTATTCATGTATAACCATTCCCATGAGATAGTCGCAACTCACTAATTTCTCATGATTTTGAATAGTTCACTTAACACTCATTGCATTGAGTGATGCTCAAAATAAACTATATATTTTTTTTCTTAAAAATATTTCAAGGTTCATTTAATTTAAAATAATTAAATAATTAAACATAACCCTAATTTATTTAATATTTTATTTTAAAATAAAACATATAGTTTTTTTAAATTTTTTTTTATTTGAAATATAATAATAATAATAAAAATATTATAAATATGTAAACGTTCACCATTGAATAAAGCGAACCAAATAGAATTTCTGTTAATTTAAATTTATTTTATGACACACATAAAATAATTTCAACTTGCGATATGTTTACGAAGTTGGAATTTATTAGTAATTCCACAAGGCTACATTTAAGAAGTTTAAATCAAATCAAATATTTTCTTTACACACCATTCTCACATAGAAATTCAACTAAAATCTAATTAAAATCATATCACCTTCTTTACACACCATACTCACACAAAAAATTTAACTAAAATCAAATCACTTTCTTTACACGCCATACTCAGACAAATCTGGAATGTACAGATAAGCTCCTACGCTTCCAATTTTACACCATTTTGGAAAGTACAAATAAGCTCTTAAGCTTCCATTTTTACACCATTTTAACTAAGATTCTTTGAACATCCAGATAAATTAGGACAAACATATGTTAATTATAGAAAGTCAAAACCTTTCTTATTCATAGAAATTCTAGTCATAACAAATAAACATTTACTGATAACGAAGATAATACAGTTCTGGAAAATCCAACACGTGTGTTTACAGAATATATGCATATGCATACGCAATTCCTCCAAACTCTGATGTGGGACTTCTCTTTTGTTCATAAGCAATACATCATGAATCGAGTAACTGTAAGCATATTCAGACGCAGGAAGAGCCATCATCAAAGGAGGAAGGAAGGAATGAGGGTGTTTATTAAGTGATAAATACTTAATACACGATGATTATAGGCCATTTGGTGGAGCAGGATAGGGGTTATGTGATCTCGCACTGTTCGTAAAATTGGCATCGAAGAACTCCCCGTTTTCGTTTAACAAACAGTTCTAGACTGCACCCATTAACCATAATCACAATCTAAACCATTTACAGCATAACAACATTACCTGTTACCATATAATAGTCTGTAAACTACCATGATAATTCAATGAAATGGGAGCGAATTATGAGATTGAGGAACTGAAACCTGGGATGGTGAGGGTAGGGTGGATTTTGGCATGCTTGTCTAGGGTTTGGATGCAGTCGTGGAGGTCCATTTGAAAAATCAGACATCTCTCGATGAAATGCTGAACTGCACGGATCATTTGAACGTGTGGGTCTTTGTTTCGATCATCGTCGATTAGCATGGGCATCTGCAACATCATGTTGGTTGGTTCCTTCCATTTTCATTACCGGAAATAGCAAAGGCTATGACTAATTAGGCGGCATATCGTGGAAATAAAGAAATTGAAATGAATGGGAAGCAAGCAGAGGAATGAGATGATGCATACGTACAAGGCTATCCAAACGGCATCTCGGGGGTGGGCTGAAACAATCGAGATAAGAGTGATTGTGAAGGCAATGAAAGCGAGGTCATGATAATTTTTTAACCCTCCAATTAAAGCGATGGTAATATCACTGGAAGGATTGTAGGATATGGAAAATATTTTTCTGTCTTATGCCTTTACATGTTATTCTTGCACATTTATTTCTTTTGTTTGTCCTAAAGGATATGACAGAACCTATGTACTTCTTCTCATTCAAATGGCGAGGCAGGCGTGCCTCAGAAATCATGTAACAACAAAATGTGTCAGTGTTACGTATGAAGAATAATAAAATATGTCCAAACCATCGAACAACAAATAAAAAAAAGTAGATTATCGATAAATGCAAAATGTCAAAATAATCTCCCCTATAAACAACAACGTATAAAACATTTCAATGTTGTATTAATTCATATCTACAATTCAAAGTCCTCTTCCACTTTATGGAAGATGATCATACACAGCCATGAGCGTATAAAACATTTCAATACTGTATTAATTTATAAATTCAAAATCATCTTCCACTTTATGGAAGATGATCATACAAAGCCAGAAAAACATAAGATAATCATTACAAAGATAAAAAATATATATAACTTTATAGTAAGTCTAGAATATTATCACAATATCATGATAACCATAGTAAGGATATAGTAAGTCTACAATATTATCAAAATATCATGATAACCATAGTAAGGATAGGTATAAATAGTAAATTCAATTTTATTAGTTTATATATATATAAGAGAAAGAAAGGGTTAAAGGTTTGGTTTTTTTCTTTGTTAAAATAAGTTAAAGGTTTGTTTTTTTTCATTTTTAAAGAAAGGCTTAGTTTAAAGTTTTTCATATTTATTTATATTTACATTACTTTTATAAATTCCTTATTTTGGAGAGTTACAAAATCTTCTTTTTCATAAAAAGGTGAAAGGTTTGTATTTTCTCTAAAAGAAAGTTTTTTGTTCAAAAATTTGAAGCATTTTTATTTTTATATGATTTCCAAAAACTATTGATTTTGGAAAAAAAAAAATGTTAATGTTTTTTCAAATAATTTTGAATATTTTTATGATATTTTCACATTAAATACTTTTTATAATAATATCACCAGTTGGTTTACTATATTTCTTTTATTAATTTCTTTTGTTTGTTATACAAGTATAAGATACAAGTTCAAGTTTTGTGGTTATTGTGTCTAGAGGTGCACTTCACAACTTAGAATGAAAGTGATGTCACTCATTTTGTTGAGAGATACATACTACATTCCAGTAAAAGAATCATGATTTTCTATTCAACCATGTACTTTTGATATGTTCATTTTAAAATTAAAATAAAGTATTTTCTAATAAACCACAAGAAATGAATATACATGTTTAAATTGTTTTAATTTAAGTATTTATCATGCCTTATAAACTACAAATGGTGAAATTATTTCACTTGAGCTCTCTACCATAAATATAATATTTGAATGTTTTAATTGTATATAACTTTAATATATACATAATTTTCAATTTTTCAATATACGAATTAAATAAATTAATGAAATATCTATGCTAACTAATTTATTTCAATATGAAATTCATATTTATGTATATATAAAAATATTTTTTTTTTTTTTTTGTATATAATAAAAAAATATTTTGATATTTAAAGAACAGATATTTTCTAAATGCACTCAAAATTGTATTCACATGAAAATAATAATACAATATAAATACATGTACAGGTTTTAAGAGATAGCTAGTACCTCAACAAAATCCTAACTAATAGGAACAAACTCATTCTAGAATTGACGAGCACAACAAAGAAAAATAGGAATTATATTTTCCAAGTCTCCCATTTAATGACTACTTTTCTCGATCTCAATCATCAAAATCTAACTGTGTTCCTCATGTTTACAAACATGATAAAAAAGAATATCTAGAGGTCCATATAAATGAAGAACCATCTACCAGAATTCATGGGTACCAACCGGTGCAACCACCATTCTACTAGGATATACTTTGTGTACATGGTTCAATCAGTCATTATCTACATCCCTGTACATGTACCTGTAAAACCCCATCCATCATGGTCATCATGGGTTTTATTGGATTACTCATAACCATGCTATGGGTTATATCATCTTACCCTAAACCATCGTCAGGATTTTTTCTGCTGACCATAAAACATGCCTACAAGAATACATGTCCACTTCACTCTTACATGTGGTTTCTGTCTTACCGTAAACCAATACTGCAAAGTGGTTTCAGGTTTAACACAAAGTTGCACTTACATAAACTCTCAAAAATCGTTTCTGGCTTACCACAAACTGTCACTTCCAAAGTGGTTTATGGCTAACCACAAACCTTGGTCAAGGATGATCTAGATGTACAAGTGGTCTGGAAAATTGCTCAAAAATTAAAGTCATCAAACCGAGGTGAAACTAGGACCTTATCATTGTCCTCGTTTCTCTTATTCCAATGGTGTGAATGCCACTCAAATATGAGTTTGTATGCTCAAGTTATAGCTGGTCAAAGTTATGGTCAAACTTGGCCAACTGGCATGCTAATGAGGCAACAAATTGGCAGAATCTCATCACATGAAATCTGACCATGGGACGGGCAAATTTGTTTCCTACTTAATTTGACCAGTAACAATTATTTGTTGGTCAGAAATTTTTGACTAATAGGATTTAATATAACAAAAATAAAAAATTTATATATATAAAATTGGTTAGTGGGCCACCAACCCTGCCAACCGATGCCAATATATATATATATATATATACATGGTGGCGGGTGGTCAAACCTCACAATGACATAGCCCAAATGAACCAACATAAGTTTCATATATATATATATATATTAAAGCCATAGTTCGTTACAATAATACACCGTATATGGTATGCAAGGGACTTGAACACATAACCGCCTACTTACAATGAGGCGCCACCACCAAGGGGTCAATGACCCACGTTGGGGGCTCCACCCACCTTATAATATTTAAACATTCATTCAATTGCTCATGGAGGACCAACGGTGGAGGAGTGGAGCAGAACCAGGAGTGGTCTGGCCAGTGGATCCATGAGCGAGGGTATCTTGGAGATGTGAAAAAAGAATCCCTTATAGGACCAGAGCTACCAGTGTGAGAAGTTACTTGGTTAATATGCTCTTTTATATATAATTCTGAGTGTATCCTTGAAGTTAAAATATCTAGATCAAGTGACGTAAAAAAATTGAATTAAGTCTTTTAACTTTTTATAGAAAAGCCTTATATTTTTTTAGAGCCATTAAGTTTTGATACATTATTATTTTATAAAGGAATAAACTACTAATGTTACGACTAACCATTTAATTTTTATAAAATTTTATTCTTAAAAAGATATCAATAACTAATCTATCAAATTTTTATTAAAAATCAAAATTAAACATAAAATAAATTATTATCTAATTTAATAAAATATTAAATTAAAATAAACTACATATTTTTCTTCTAAAAATGTTTCAAGTTTGATTTAATTTAGCGTAATTAAATAATTAAACATAACATAATTTGTTTAATATTTTATTTTAAAATAAATTACATATATTTTATAAGTTATTGTCTCATTTAATAAATATATTAACTTAAAATAAACTATATATTTTCCTTTTAAGAATGTTTCAAGGTTCATTTAATTTAAAATATAGATATGCGAACATTCAGCATTGAGTAGAGCGAACGAAATAGAATTTCTGTTAAGAGCAATTTAATTTAATTTATTTTAATAAAATGATTTTCACTTTTCATATGTTTACGAAATTAGAATTTATCAGTAATTGCACAAACCACATTCAAGATCTTTAACTAAGATGAAATCTCTTTCTTTACACACCACACTCGTACAAAAGTTCAACTAAAATCTAATTAAAATCAAATCACCTTCTTTACACACCATACTCAGACAAATCTGGTATGTACAAATGAGCTCTTAAGCTTCCATTTTTACACCATTTTAACTAAGATTCTGTGAACATTCAGATAAATTAGGACAAACATATATTAATTATAGAAAATCAATACCTTTCTTATTCATAGAAATTCTACTCAGCACAAACCTATAGTGGTAACGAAGATAATGCAGTTCTCGAAAATTCAACACGTGTGATTACAGAATATATCCATAAGCATACGCAATTCCTCCAAACTCTGATTTCGGACTTCTCCTCTGTTCATAAGCAATACACCGTCAATGGAGTATCTATAAGCATATTCAGACGCAGGAAGAACCATCATCAAAGGAGGAAAGAAGGACGGAAGGAAGGAGGCGGTTTATTAAGTGATAAATACTTAATACAGGATGATTATAAGCCGGTTGGTGGAGCAGGAGGGGGATTATGTGATCTTGCCCTGGTCGTAAAATTGGCATCGAAGAACTCCCCGTTTTCGTTTAACAAACAGTTCCAGACTGCACCCATTAACCATAATCACAATTTAAACCATTTACAGCACAACAACATTAACTGTTACCATATAATAGTCTGTAAAGTTTAAACTACCATGATAATTCAAAGAAATTGGAGCGAATTATGAGAGTGAAGAACTGAAACCTGCGATGGTGAGGACGGGGTGGATTTTGGCATGCTTATCTAGGGTTTCGACGCACTCATGGAGATCCATTCGAAAGAGCAGACATGTCTCGATCAAATGCTGAACCGCACGGATCATGTTAACGCGTGGGTCTTTGTTTCGATCATCTTCTGTTTTCATGGGAATCTGCAACACGCCATCATGTTGGTTGGTTCCTTCCATTTTCATTACCGGAAATAGCAAAGGCTACGACTGATTGGCTGGCATATCGTGTAAATAAAGAAATTGAAATGAATGGGAAGCAAGCAGAGGAATGAGATTATGCGTACGTACAATCTTATCCAAACGCCATCTCGTGGGTGGGCTGAAACACTCTAACTCGTCCTGTCATCGAGATAAGAGTGATCCTGCCATCCAGAGAGATAATAGTGATTGAGGGCAATGAAGCGAGATAAGAGTGATCCTGCCATCCAGAGAGATAATAGTGATTGTGAAGGCAACGAGAGAGAGGTCATGATAATCTTTTAACCCTCAAATGAAATCGATGGTAATATCACTGGAAGGATCGTAGAATATGACAAATATTTCTCTGCCTTATATATCTTATACATAGCTTGTGCCTTTACATGTTATTCTCGCACATTAATTTATTTTGTTTGTCCTAAAGCATATGACACAACCTGTCTACTTCTTCTCATTCAAATGGCCAAGCAGGCGTGCCTCTGAAATCACGTAATAACAAAATGTGTGAACATTACACATGAAGAATACTAAAAAGGAATCACGTAATAACAAAATGTGTCAATATTACATATGAAGAATACTAAAATAGGTCCAAACCTTCGAACAACAAATGTGGATTGTCTACCAAAAGAAAAATATCAAAAAATAATATTCCCGTATAAACAACAAAGTTAGTAATTTGAATATGAACTCTAGTAAGGTATAAATAACATAATTTTACTACTATGTTTAATAAGACATATATACTTTAACTTTTTTTAGTTTTGAACATGTGACCTTTTAGAAAGAGACATATGTTCTTAGTCATTAAGCCTACTCAAGTTGTATAAAACATTTCAATACTATATTAATTTATATCTACAATTCAAAGTCTTCTTCCATAAAGTGGAAGAATATCATACAAAGCCAACAAAATACAAAACATTTCAATAGTGTATTAATTTATATTTATAATTCAAAATCTTTTCCCTTAAAGATGATCATTGAGCCTAGAGACTCATTCTACAGCCAGTATAAGGGAATGTTCAAGTTTGTCCATCTATCCATGCCCCTTTAAAATGAAAATAAAAATGAAGAAAAATAAAAATAAAAATGAAGAAATTATGTTATAAATAGAAAATTAATATGAGTTATAAATTTAAAAAAAAAAAGTTCTAAAGTAATTAGAAGTCAAAAAAATGTGCATGAGATATTTAAATTTTATACTTTTCAAAATCCTTGTCAACTAATTTATATAGATGCCAACTTCATATATATCAATATATAGAAAAAAATTAAGTTTTATTGTTAAAATTGTCATTAAGTCCTATATATACACTATTTAACATTAAATAATATAATTTAAACAATGAAAAATAACACATTGTATTGCTCATATTAGATCTGTACTTAAAATAAATCTATGCTCGTACAAAGACAACAAGGCATAAAATAATCATTAAGATGGATTTATACTCATACAAAACCAACAAAGAATAAACTAATCATTAAAAAAATAAAAAATATATAACTATATAGCTTTATAGTAAGTCTAGAATATTAGAAGAATATAATGATAAGTATACTAAAGGTAGTATGGATTATGGGTAAATTCAATTTTATTTCTCTATATATATAAAAGAGAAAGAAAAGGTTAAAGGTTTGTTTTTTTTTAATTTTTACAGAAAGTTTTTGTTTAAATTTTTAATATTTAAGTACTTTTATACTATTTTTATGAATTCCTTATTTTGGAGAGTTAAAAATTCTTAAGCTTTTCTGATAAAAAGATCAGAGGGGAAACCCTTTGCTTCAACTTTTTAAATTATTATTAATTTTATATGATTTTGATAATCTTTTTCGTTTCCTTTTAGTGAAAAAGAATTTTGCTTTTGTTTTCTTTACATTATTTTTATGACATTTTAATATTAAATATTTTTTTAAATATTAAATAATTTTTAGAATAATATTACTAGTTGGTTCAACATAATTTTTCTCATTAAATTTTTCTCTTTATGATATAAGAGAAAGACATGTTTTGTGGTTATTGTGTCTACATGTGTTTTTCACAATTTAGAATGAAAGCAATGTGTGAATCTATTTGTGATCATTTTGTTGAGAGACACATTCTACATTCCAGTAAAATAAATTCCATACCCTACAAAATTTAATTTAATCAACATTTGCAAAATTTGATTACCATTTCTAAAATCTAAATTTGTTATTTTTTTCAAAAGTTAAATAAAATGATAAATTTATTCCCTGTAGAAAAAAATGTTGATGTCCCAAGCATCTGCGTCTATTTTAAAAAAAACTTGTCAATGATATCATGATCTAAATATCCAAAGAAAATATGATATTCATGGTACTTGTATTTCAGATTTCCTTTTATTACTAAATTCTCATTAGATCCATATTTGTGTATATGTGTAAATCTCTATTTTATATATTTCTGAATTTCTAATGAAGGTTACTTCCTATTCATCATATAAGCATTCAAGTTAAAAAAAAATTCTACAATTGGTCTACCTTGGATAATCTCATATACAAAAATTTTGTGATCACTTGAATAGTGAATTTAAATTTAGTAATTGGTTTGAATGGATGGACAAGAAAAAACATAATTTGAGGGGAGAGAAATTTATTGTCGTGATTCAACTATACCAGCCCCTTTGATTTTTTGTAGCCATACTTATCCACAATATATTCCCAACACCATGCCTCACTAGTAAACCATTAATTTTGACATAAATTGAAGAGATGGGATTGGGTGTATGGGAAGAGGACTGCACTGATCCTCATCCCTCCCTGGTGGATCAAGGCCAAGGAACCATGGGTCTTAGGATTTAATAAAGAGGAGCGTGGAAGGCAGAAGAAGTAGAAGAGGAGGAGAATGGGAAAGAATACAGAGAGAACAAAAATATAAGAGAATATTAGTTCTCTCTTGATGTAGAAACATTTCGAGGAGAATAACAGTGGAACATAAGGAGCTACTAGAGAATTTTCAATAAAAGAGAACTGCATAAGGCGACTGGACGGGTGAAAATGTGAAGTTGTGTTACACTTTTTGCCCTTTTTTGAGAAAAAAATATCATTTTTTTTTGTTCTTCAACATTCTGCAAGCCAAAACAATTTTTCTATTTAGAATTTCATTTTACAATAAAAATAAAAGTTCTCAGAAATTTTATTAGCTTTCTATTACTTATTTTTTGGAATTTTTTATACACATTTGATATGTCAACTTAACATTCCTTTGAGTGTGTGTTATTTAGCAATCAAAGGATTCATAAAAATTCATGTTCAAACGCATTGCTCTATTCTTTAAAAACTTTGTGTTTTTTAGAAACAAAACGTGTTACAACAATCTAGACAGAGTCTACTTCGTTTTCATTATATTTATGAAACCAACTGATGCATATCATAGTTACTAGAATTTTTTGAGTTGACCAATATGAAAAAACTACATATTTTGAATATGTTTCGGCTCACACAAAATTTCACAACATATGAGTTATAAAGTAAAAATCTAAAAACTACCCAATACAGATGATGGACCAATGTAATGGACCATAATTAAAAAAAAAAAAAAAATACAGTGTATTTTGGAAGATACAGAATATTGATTTCACAGAATCATAATGACCTTCAGAAATTGTTTGCACCCGTTTTATTACAAAATTAATTAAAATTAGTAAATATTTATGAAATTTCATAAAATTTATATTTCCTGAAAGTAGATTGAACTCTGCAAATGCTTGTCTTGGTTCCGATAGTTAATTCATAAATTTTCATGGAGTTTAATTAGTCCAAAGTTGAAGAAATGTGTTCAGAGCTCGGCTTTACGTAATTGCAGATATGTTAGCTCGGCTGAAATTTTAAAAAAAGTTAGCCGAATTATTTTTTGTCTCGACGGCCGGTCAAGTCTAATGACACAAAATTTTAGCCCAATTTTTTACAAAATTTTGGCCGAAATTTTAATTGACTTTATGTCAACCAAAAAATTCAACAGCCCCTCCAAAAAAACATTTCGTGGAAATATAAATAGGCGTAAACAGATTCCTTATTTTTGCATAATTTCACACATTTCTTCATTTGGTTTGCTTTTACAAAGGTCTTTTTTTGGGCTTAATTTTCAAAGGACTCTTTTTGGCTTAACATTCAAAAGACATTTTTTGGAGGTATGTGATACATTTTTTGGATGCTTTTTGGGCTTAATGTTCAAAGGAAATTTTTTTGAAGGAATTTTGTTTTTAGAGGTTTTGGGCTTAATTTTCAAAGGACGTTTTTTTAAGAGTACTTTGTTTTTAGAGGTTTTTGGGGTTATTTCTCAAAAGACATTTTTTGAACTTTTTTCGGGCTTAATTTCAAAAGGACTCTTTCTAGGCTTAATATTCAATGGACATATTTTGGAGGTATTTTTTAAAGTGATATTTTTTTAGAGGATTTTTGGGCTTAATTTTCAAAGGACATTGTTTCGAGGTATTTTCTTTTTAGAGACATTTTTTAGAGGCTTTTGGACTTAATTTTCAAAAGAATTTTTTGAGGTATTTTTTTAAGTGACATTTTTTAAGAGGTTGGGCTTAATTTTCAATGGATATTTTTTGGAGATATTTTTTGAAGTGACATTTTTTCGAGTACGTGTTTTGGGTTGAAGTAAATATTTTATAATGATTTTTTAAAATGAGTTTTTCTGTAAATTTTTAAATGAAATTTTTTTGCAGGACTTGGAAGGAAATATTTTGAGCTTCATTTCAATTTTAGAAAATATTTTTTTCTCAGATTTTTTAAAGTAAGTGTTTTGGATTGATGTCTTTTGTGTAAAAATTTTAAAATGTGTTTTTTTTTTAAATTAAATATTTTGTGATGCTTTTTTTAATTGAGTTTTTGTCTAAATATTTGAAGGAAATTTTTTGAACTTCATACTCAATTATCATGGGAAATTGAAGGAATTGCAAGAGAAAATATGACTGAACAAGAGACCCTAGGGAACGTAGAGAACACAAGAGAGAATATCGCAAAAAAAAGAGAGAAGAACACTCAAATATTGAAAGGGAAAATCAACCTCAACTAGAAGTTGAAGCAAGTATGTAAATGTAAATATTATAAATTTGACATTTAAAATTTTCCTGGTGTTAATTGTGAAACATTATTTTTATTTGATGAACTAATTTGAAAAATATTTTGCAATGTAAACAGAGAGAGATATTCCTCAAAACATTGATGATGAGATACACAATTTTGAAAGAGAAAGTGAAAGAGATATTGAACCAATGATTGAAGATGGTGAAAATGTTGAAATAAATTCAAATGAAGAAATTGAATCACCAGGTATATATATATATATATATATATATATATATATATATATATATTTTGAACACATGTGTATTATTGAAAGTATAGATCTTTAATAATTTAGTTATTTATTGAATATGTAAACTTATTATGTACATTTAATTCGAATATTTACAGATGAAATCAATATCGATGATGAGATGTTAGAAAATGCTGACACTCACACATATGGAGATAAAAAATCTGACCATGTTATACGATATTGTGTTAATCACATTTTTGATTTGTTCTTCATAAAGGAAACTATGGTAGTTCAAGCCCAATTTTTGAAAGGTCTCTTAACATCAAGGAAATTAGAAGAAGCTACGACTTTATGGGGTATTCAAAAATCAACAAAAGGTAAAAAAAAAAGAAGGAAAATGTGATACAAAATATTAAAAATGTGCTTTAAATTAGATTAGAAGATCTAGAAAGAAAAAAGTTTCAGATGCACGTAGAGTAATACATATGGTAGTGGTTTCATCAAGTACTAAAGAGGATCGCTTGGTAAAATCTATGGCACGAACATTAGGAAAATCACGAAAAAAATTGCACAAACATCAGAAATTTCGGTTGAAAATAGATGTAAATGATGAACTCGCTTGTTGGACAACTATTTTTAGGCAACCGTGCAAAGATATACCTGAAGAAAATTTAAAAAAAAATAATATATGAATATTGGATGAAAAATTCATGTGTTTCACCAAAAGAAAGGGATGTGATGCGAAGAAGAATAGCACAAAATCAGTACGAATAACATCCAAAACATTTCTTGGAAACGAGTCAGATAGACTTGTTGAACAAGTTCAAAGAAGATAATCATCAAATTGACGTCTCAATCAAGGCTTTTGTGCAAAAAAAACCATTGTATGTAAAACCTATAACCGTACACAACACTTGTTCTTGTCGTTATCATGTGGAATTTTAGTTATGTTATGACACATTCCTTAATTTTGGTAAAACATTTTGGAAAGATCCACCTCCTCCTTTCACTACCCATGATTTCATATCTCAAATTCTATGTGGAAGAGAAAGCCATTAATTATTTTACCAAAAAAAATGTGTTGGTGGTAAAAAATGCGATGATTGTGAAATTTGACTAAATTTCAAAACACATATCGTATTGATATAAATGATCAATCATTATCCAACATGAAAGTGAAATGAAAGAGATATGAATATATCCATACATCTATTCAAGGTTCAAGTGCTAAGAGAATTGATTTACAAGAAGAAGAAATTTTAGTGATATATTTTTTGAGAAAGTTTGAGGTAGAAATTTATAAATACACCAAGCATTCCCATAGAGCTCAATGGAAGGACTTGCAATTCAAAAATTAAGTGATTTTTTTCCACCAAGGACCATTTTGTCGGTAATTGATTTTCCAGAAGTACACATTTGTTCCACAAAAATAAATTCAGAGTGAATACTATCATTCTGACCAAGTCTCCATGCTCGTCCATATTCTATATAGACATGCTGAATAAAATGTTGAGCATATAGAAAGCACAAGTGAAAATAAGCGTGTTATTAAAGAATATCACTTTTATATCAGTAAAAGTCATACACATAATACGTATTTGGTACAACATTGTTTTGGAAAGATTTATGACTCCTTGAAAAGTCATGGAATAAAATTCAATGAACATTGGATATGGTTAGATGGATGCACGGGTCAATTCAAATATTCATGATCATTCTTTTGGTTGTGTCATCTTCAAATGAAAACCTGCATTAAACATTGCTAGAATTTCTTTGAGACTAGTCATGGAAAAGGAGAACATGGCATTGTAGGGGCATGCATAAAACAAGCACTTCAAATATATAAAATGGACCCCTATGCAAACCGACTTGTCTCAGCTAAATAAATTTTTCAATGGCGCATCGCTACACTAAGCCATGAGACTAACCAATCAAGGGAAGTGTGAAGGTACATTTAATTTAATTTTTATTGGATTTCTAATTTTAAACAATGTACATTTATCACAATGATTATCTTTGATGGTATTTTGATATCATATTTATATTTTTCTTTGAATTTTCCATATAATTTTTTTTGTCATATTGGGCTCGAAGATGTAGATCGATCGATTGGAAATGACATTGAAACAATAAAAGGGACTTGAAAATTCCATTCATTTAAAACAAAGTTTTCCACAAATGTGTTTGCATTGGATAAAAGAAAATATTCTTGTTTTTTTCATGTTTGCATAGACAACATAGAATCCAATGATGTTTGTGAAAACAAAATGTATGTAAAATATTGGCAACATACAGAGCTAAATACAAAGGGGAAAATTTCCGTTGCAATATTTGAAGAAATGTAATCAGAGGAGACTACAATATCATGTGAGTAAATGTAGTTTAAAGCTATATATCCAAACAGTAAAATATGTCCAAATTTTTTATCTCACATGAACAATAAAAGTATATATATATATATAGCGTTTCAAGTATCAAGTTATATAGAAAGGTAAATATATGCCTGCATCTAGATAAGACTATATATAAAAAAGTAAATTTAATACTAGATCTATCAAATATAATGTTGCACACATGTGTATCATCCATCAAATAAAGATGGATCTAGTGTCTTTTCCAACAAAGTCATGATCCTCAAGCTATCCTCTGAAGCATGGGGAACCTGTATATAATGTGTACAAACATTAAAATTTAATGTTTTAAAATTGAATGAGAATATAGAACTTTATTTTTTTTTAAATGAAAAAAAAAATTCATGCAATACCTCATGAGGTTCCCTCTCCAATGTGTTTTGTTGCTCATCCATTAAAACTTCCTCCACATGAACATCTTCCATAGTAAACTGTACAATATACATGTAAAGGTATATATATATATATATATATATATATATATATATATATATATATATATATATATATATATATATATTAAAAATTTCAAATGCATATATAAACTATTTTTGAATAATATTAAGAAAAAAAAGGTAGGCAACTTGTTCAAATAGTTCAAATGGTGTGGATGTTCCTATCTCCATCCTACACTCCATCTCTAGAGTCCTTGGAAAAGGGAAATCATCTCCAGGAACCTAAAATTCAAAAATTTTAAAAGTATAAAATAACTCAAGATCCACATCCCGATTTATAATAAAACTTTTGAACTTCACTGTATAACTTATAACTTAAACACATATTTAAGAGAAAAATTGAATAATTGTGATGGTGGATCTGGAACATCTCCTAAGGGTGGCTCCCAAAAGAAAATCTTCAGAAACCTAAAATTCAAAAAATTTAAAATAACTCAGGATCTAGAGATCTCATTTCTTAATGGAACTTTTGAGCTGGAATATATAACTTCAAAAAATATTTAAAGTGAAAATTTTTTCATACTTGTGATGGTGCATTTGGCACATCTCCCAAGGAAGAAGAAGGTACCACCATCCCAAAAACATCAGATGGAATCAGAATCTGTTTTAACATTTAATTATATATACATGTACATGTGTGCACAATTATTTATTTTAAAAATATGTCATCATGGTTCGATATATATAATAATAGATAAAAAATAATTGTACATCATCATGTTCACTTAAAAAACACTAAAATTTTCCAACATATCTTCCTGATGGTGAGAAACATATTGATTGTGTTATTGATGGTGAGACCCATATTCATTGTGTGAACCGGAGGCTCTCATCGTGATATTAACATCATCTTCATTCATCAAGTGTGACAACTACAAATGGTCTTAAGATATAATGATACATTTTTGTTATATTAATGTATACAAATAAATGTATGTATATATGCATTTATTACAAATTGTACATGTGTTAAAATAATCACCCTACCCATTAACACATACCGATCCCATGCTCTCTTGCTCATGAATAATTAATTCCTGCCAACCATTGAGACAATTATTTTCATATGTTTTGAGATCTTCAACACTCATGTTGTCTATCTCTTAATCTGTATAATACACAAAATTAGCATGTGCATTCTCACATTCTCTTTGTCGATTTAGAGAAACATCAACTCCACCCAGTCCACTATGAACATTGTCAATGATGGAATCCCTTACTTCTCGACTAATTTGAGAATTGACATCCATATCTGACCACAAATTTTCGACACGAAGAGGTCGACTAACCAATGGTGGCTCAGGGTGAGGCAACTCAGCATCATGCTTAGCGCCACTACGGTCACACAATCAACCTCTCCCAGGACCAAAAAATTCAGAGGGAAAGTCATTATAATTGAGTTTCATTCCCAAAAAGAATTATGCATAAAATAATTTTGTAAAATAAAGCAGAACCTTGTCGTTCCATGTGAGTCTTCCATAGGCAGCAAGGTTCCTATCATACAATTGGACAACTATATCAGGGTGCTTGAAATATTTCACCTTTAGCACCTTTCTTTTAAGCCCTTCTTTGAAAGTAAACATAGACTTGACCATTTCTATTGTAGCTCTTTCTTTAACAACCTCCCATGTATCAGGACCCATCACTGTTTCTTTTATTTTTCTCATCACTTCTACAAAAGTATCAATGGTTGGCCCAAGCTTTAGGTACACATCTACTAGTTCACTTAATGAGTGAGTAACTATTTCTAAGCTTTCTCGACTCTCAGCAGGGAGTTTCAAAGAGACGAGACCTCTCTTCAATTTTGAATGAAGATGTTGACACCTTTGTAAGGTGCATTACTAAATGTTTGTCTCCCAAGATATATCCAAAATTTCAGACGAATAAGTCGTTTTTGGTGTACAACCTTATTCTTAAACAATGCGTTCTGTCCTACGTATTTTTCAAGCAACATTTTCACCCTCTGCATCAATATATAAAATTTTGTATATTTAAAAAAACATGTAAACAATTTTTTACAAATTGAATAAAAATAATATTAAGATTGATGGCCACCTCGATATGGTTGGCTACCATATTGCCCACCTTGAGACTGTTGAGAACCAGAACGACCACCGATTGGTTGAGAACCAACATCACCATGCATTGATTGGCCTCTGGGGAAATTCATATCACCACCTTCAGCAAGTCGTTACCACCTATTGATGGACCTCCAAGGGAATGTGTACCACCAAAAACCTCATGAGACGAGAGGAAAGATTCATAAAAGAATATGAATTTATAATCAATTCAAAAATATATTCATACATATAAATACATATACATCTTCATTGGTTAAATTGTGTGAACCATACCATGATTTTGTGAACCATGGCCATGCTCCATTGATGGAGTATAAACCCTTATCTTCCTACCCCCTTAAAAAGAATGAAACTTATTAACAACTATTTTAACTCACAAAATTGATAATAAAAAAAAATTCCATATGTACACACATGTATGTATGGAGATAAGATTATATTTAAATACCATGAACATCCCTCGATCCATGATCTCCCTCTCTCGTAGAGACATGGGATTATATTGATTTTCGCCTTTCATCCTCCATGATATATATGGATATATCTACAATAGGCAGTTACAATTATTTTTAAATTACTATTGAAAATAAATTCAAAATAAATTTCAAAAAATTAATGTAATTTACTCTACACAAATGATGTAAAACACAACTTTCAAAGCACTAATTGATGTGTGAAACTCAATTTAAGCAAAAAATTTACAAGAATGTGAAGTTCACCAAGTTGCGTTTTACATGGTGGGAGAACACTTGGTATATAATTGGAAAAAAACACATGGTAATTAAAAAAGACACATGAGACTCCATTTAAACAAAAAAAATTTTAAGTCCTCACATTTTAATTTTATAAAAATCTAAATTTCACCAAGTTGCGCTTTACATTGTGGGAGCACATTTGGTATATAATTGAAACAAACATATGGTCATTAAAAAAAACAAATTTATAAGTAAAAGACAAACACATATCAAAGATAAGATACAATTTCCATCAATAAATTTTGAAGGAGAGCATCTCAACATTAATTCATCTTTGAGAGATGAATCTTGAATTTTTTAAGAAAAGCGTCTCAACACTAATTCATCTTGGAGAGATGAATCTTGAATTGGAATTGCCCCGTATAAAACTAATTCATCTATTAATTCATCTTTGATAGATGAATCTTGAATTGGAATTTCCCCACACAATAGATCACCAGACATCTTATTAACATTTGCACCATGTCTTATACTAAAAATTTGAAATTGGCTAACAATATTGTTTCTTTTTCCATGTATTTGTTTTAGCCTCTGCTTCTTAACTTGGTACACGCCTCTCATCTGGTTGCACACAAGTTCAGAATTGGTGAGAACTACAATTCCATTTGATCCATACCTCGTAGTTGTTCCCAAGCCTTCAATCAATGCAATATAATATTCCTCATTGTTTGTTGTTCTTCCCAGTATATTCATTTTCCTTTAGAGGAACTTGCTAGTCGCAATATTGCAAAGCACATATGTAATCACTGATTTCCCTAGATTGGGATAACAAGAAATGCCTATGCATAATGTCCATTTTCAACCATATTTAGTGGGTTTTTTTATCCCTGAAAAAAAAAAATTCAATAAAATATATTAAATTAACATTTATTGTAAATGCATGGGAGAAATAACATGTGCATGGTTTGATTTAAAGTTTGCTTTAAATTTAATTGGAGAAATGACATGTACATGGTTATCCTTAAAGTTTTCCTTGAGTTTATGTTAGAAATAGGAGAAATGAAATGTATGTACATGGTTATCCTTAAAGTTTGCCTTAAAATTTATGGGAGAAATGAATAGAAATGACATGTACATGGTTATCCTTAAAGTTTTCCTTGTGTTTATGGGAGAAATGGGAGAAATGACATGTCTATACATGGTTATCCTTAAACTTTGCCTCAAATTTTATGGGAGAAATGACATAGAAATGACATGTACATGGTTATCCTTAAATTTTTCCTTGCGCTTATGGGAGAAATGGGAGAAATGACATGTATGTACATGATTATCCTTAAAGTTTTCCTTAAATTTTATGGGAGAAATGCCATAGAAATGACAGGTACATGGTTCCAAAAACACTAGAAAATGCCTTAAAGTTTATGGTGGAAATGGCATGTACAGAAATGGATATTACAATGAAGAACTTATATTTACAATTGTTCCAGAGATTGACTATAGGTGTTGTGAAACCAACTCCAAAAATAGAAGAAAAGAGAGACCAACGCCTTAGAAATCATCCACTTCGAGGAGGAAACCTCCAATACATTACATAAATGAACAATTCTTGGATGATACAAATGACCAAAACCTCCTTCTATATATAGGAGTCCATGGGGCCACAATATAATCCTAGCCGACCTAACAATAATAATGTATGGGCACAATAATAAAAATATTGGAGTTACAAGGGTACAACAATAACAATAAGGGGGCTACACTAATAACAATAAGGGACTAAACTACTAATATAGGGACCTAACATGCCCCTCTCCTTCAAAAAAGTGTTTTCCTCAACGCTTGAGTAGCTCTGGGTGCTTCTGTATAAAATTTTCATCCTCCCATGTAGAATATTCAGTGGGTAAGTTCTTCCAATTGATGAGATACTCTGAAATTGATCGATTTCGTAGCTATCGAGCTCTTGTTTCTGTGACCGCTTCAGCTTCCAATATGATTTTTCCTTCCTCATCAAGTTCTTACAATATTGTTTGAACTGGAAGATTTTCACCTATAACCTTCTTTAAGCATGAAACATGGAAAATTGGATGCACTTGTGAAGAAGCATGAAGCTCCAATTTGTATACCATAGTACCAATCTTTTGGAACACCTTGTAAGGACCATAGTACATTGGAGATAATTTATTATCCTTCTTAGCTTTCTTGAGGGACATTTGTTTGTATGGTTGTAGCCGTAAAAATACCCAGTCTCCTACATCAAAACTTCTCTCGTTGCGATGTTGATCTGCCTGTTGTTTCATTCGATTTTGTGCCAAATTTAGGTTATCCTTTAAGAGTTGGAGAAATTATTGTTGATGCTCTATGTGATATTCCACTACTTGAACCTTATAATTTTCTCTTAAATATGATGTGATGGATGCTGGATGATATCCATAAAGTGCCATAAATGGGGTCATTTTTCCTGCAGTATGGAAGGAAGTGTTATACTAGCATTCAGTGAGAGGTAACCATTTGACCCATTGTCTTTTTTTCTGAGATACAAAACAATGAAGATATCCTTCCAAACATTTATTCACTATCTCAGTTTCACCATCAGATTGAGGATGATAAGATGAGCTATGAGCTAACTGAGTACCCAAATAAGAAAATAAATCCGTCCAAAAATTTCCAATAAAAATGGGATCTCTATCTCTCACAATAATCTTTGGGTTTCCATTTAGCTTTTGAATTGTGTCCATAAATGTAGTAGCTACTGTGCTTCCTTTAAATGGATGAGATAATGCACAAAAGTGTGCATACTTGGTAAGTCTATCAACTACCACCATGATGACATTCTTTCATTCAGACTTAGGTAAACCTAGGATAAAATCCATTGAAATCTCCTCCCAATATTGACTTGGAATGGATAATGTTTGTAGAAGACCCGGGGTCTTAATTTTCTCAACTTTATTTTTCTGGAAAACCAAACATTCTGCCACAAAATTTTGAATATCAGATTTAAGGCCATCCCCAAAAAATTGTTTCTTCACCCTGTGGTAATTTTTTAAAAATCTTGAGTGTCCTCCTAAAGGAGAAGTGTGCAATTCAAAAAGAATCTTCTCTTTTAGTTGGGAATTCTTACAAAGATATAAGCGATCTTTGTACCATAAGGAATCATTTTTCCAACTAAATGTATCAGATGTACTAGAATCTTGCTGCAAATTTTGAATGAGTGTCCACACTTCTTTTTCCTTTTTCCATTCATCCCTTGCTTCAGTTATCCAATCTGGGTGGATAATAGAAATGGCACAAAGAAATGCTTCCACCTCTTCATTATTTCCTGACAGTGCATATGCAACAACATTTTGCTTCCCTTTTTTGTAGATTATTTCAAAGTCATCACCCAACATCTTTGTGACCCATTTTTGCTACCCTTATGAAGATATTATTTGTTCCAAAAAGTGTTTAAGACTATCATGATCAGTTTCTACCTTCAAGTGTCTTCCCATTAGGTAAGGTCGCCATTTCTTTAGTGCATGTAGTATTGCTAACATTTCCTTCTCATAAATAGCTTTACGTAAATACTTTCCTTTTATTGGACTAATTTCAAAAGAAATGGGTCTTCCTTCTTGCATTAAAACAACACCAATTCCATTTCCTGAGGCATCACATTCCATAATAAATGTTTTTGTGAAGCATGGCATAGCTAAGACCGGTGCTAGGCACATTGCCTCTTTAAGATGTTCAAAGGCCTTAGCTACTTCAGGAGTCAATGAAAATGTATATTTCTTAAATAATGTTGTTAGATGTGTTGCTATTCTCCCCTAATTATTAACAAACTTGTGATAATACCCTGTTACCCGAGAAATCCTTGCAACTGCTTTATGGTTGTGGGGAATTTCCATTCCTTAATGGATTAAATTTTGTTAGGGTCTACCTTAAAACCCTCGTGAGATACAATATGACCCAGATATTCTACCTCTTGTACTACAAAGAAACATTTGGATGTTTTTGCATATATTTATTTCTCCTGCAATAGTTTGAGCACCCTTTCAGCATGTTGAACATGATCCTTCCAAGACCTGTTGTATATTAGTATATCTTCAAAAAATACTAGCACAAATTTCTAAGGAATGGTTTGAAAATGGAATTCATCAACCCTTGCAATGTAGAAGGTGCATTGGTAAGGCCAAAAGGCATGACCAAAAATTCATAATGACCCTCATGAGTTCCAAACGTTATTTTCAGAATATCTTCAGTCTTCATTCTAATTTGATGATATCCTAAATGAAGATCCAACTTGGTAAAATAAATTTCTCCATGTAATTCATCCAATAATTCATCAATCAGAGGAATGGGAAATCTATCTTTAATGGTGAGCTTATTGAGCTCCCTATAATCTGGACACATGAGCCATGATGCATCCTTCTTGTGCACCAATACTACTGGAGCAGATAAATAAATTTGACTAGGTTGAATTATACTAGCCTCTAACATTTTTGTAACCATACGTTCAATTTCGCTCTTTTCGACATAAGGATATCTATAAGGCTTGATGTTTGGAGGAACACTTCCTAGAATCAAATGAATAGCATGATCATGATCACGAATAGGTGGGAGTCCTTTGGGAGTTTCAAACACCTTGGAATTATTGTCCAATACTTTTTGGAGATCTGTAAAAATATATGATTTTGATGTTGGAACTTCTAGTGAGCATAATTGTGCAATTATGCCTCGTTGTTCTTTCTTTATAAGTTTTTTCATGAAATTAGAGCTTATTATTTTTCCTTGCTTACTTGTGATACCCCTTAATTCAACTTCCTTTCCTTCTGAAAAAAAATTCAAGAAAAGTTCTTGAAAATTAAAAGCTATCATCCCCAAATATTGTAACCATTGTACTCCTAGTACAACATCAGCACCTTCCATTGGAATGGAAAGCGTTGGAATATTCAATACATATTCCCCCATGGTTAACTGATATTATGGAATTTTCCAAAGAAATTTATAGTTCTTCAATTTGCAACCATCACTTGACATTCTGGTGTTGGGTATAGGAAACAATTCAATTCCTTGGCTACCTTACAATGAATAAAATTATGGCTATTACCCGAATCAATCAACACTATTACCTCTTTCTTCTTGATATGTCCTTCTATCTTGAGACTTTGAGGAGCGGTAATTCCTACCAATGCATTACATGATATGATCGGACTCATTTCTTCCTCTTCTAGGGTTGGTTCCTGCTGTATATCCTCTTCTTTTGAAGATTGTTGTTCACTTTCTTCTTCCTCTTCACAATCTATGTAAAATAATTTATTCTCATCACACTTATGACCATTAGTGTATTTTCTATCACAACTGTAGCAAATCCCTTTTTCTCTTTTTTCTTCCAAGTGTTGTCGTGTCAACCTTGTAGGTTCTGGAAGTCTAGGATTAGCAACACTTCCATCTTTATATATGTGAGTGGTAGGCTTCCTTGTAACGGTAATTTTACATTCAATTTTTCTTGCCAACCTGAATGCATTTTCCAATGAATCAGGTTCCCAAATGCGAACTTCATGTTGAATGTTATACTTTAAAGTCCCTATGAGGACAACAATCCTGTGTTCCTCTGGAATATCTGTTACCCTTATATTCAATTTTTGAAAGTCCTCAATGTGCTCCACCACTGAACCCGTTTGTTTTAGATTTATCAATTGGTTAAAGAAGGTGTTGCTTTTTGTATCCTGACAATGTGTTATCATTTCCTTCGTAAAAATTGACCAAGTGACAATTTTTTTACGGGAGCAAAGCCATCGATGCCATACAAATGTATTTTGGTCTAAATGTAAAGTTGCAATGCATACCTTTTGTGTGTTTTTCACATTATTGAGATCAAAATATTGCTCCATCTATAGTATCCATGTTACGGGATCCTTTCCATAAAACTTACTCATATCCATCTTTGGAATATGGTGGTTCTTCCATCCAACATTAGAGTTTATGACATCACGATTAACATTTATTTTGTTCTCATCATGAGTTTCCTCTAGTATCTTTTCTCCATTAGGAAACATTTCTTTTATCAACTTTTCCAAACCTTCGATGTCTACTTTTAGATCATTCTTCATTTTTTCCATCTTTTCATCAATTTTAGCTTCCATGTCATTCATATTAGCTTCCATGCCAACTTTCATGCCATCCATATTAACTTAAAAACCATTATTCTTAGCTTCCACGCCTTTCTTCAAACCATCCATCTTAGTTTCGATGCCTTTCTTCAAAACTTCCATTTAATTTTTTGTTTCTCTTTGCGATAGGTGCACTTGCTCTTGTAATTTTGATATCTCATGTTGCATTTCTTCATCTTCATGAGTCATAGTAGAGCCTTATGAAGGTTTAATGGGTGTCGAATTCTACTTAGGGGGCATTTTAGAACCCAATACTGAAATATAAGCTCAATAGGCCCTTGGAATCACTTCAAAATGATTTTTTACACAAGACTTATGCAATTCGGAAAAAAATACACACATTTTTCTTACTTTTGAGGAGCTCGATATTGAAACTGAATTATCTTTGTGATTTTGGATCTTAAATATCTACAATATCTCCTTTATGTAGCCCTATGAATCCTCTTTTGAATGCCATAGGTCTGACCTGATTTGGATTCTTCAAGCCATAGTTATGTCCAATCTCCCACAATGACCTAATTATGCACTGGTTCAGTAGAGCGAAATTGTACGACTTGCCACATGTCACGGTTTCCTCCTTTGGCACTGAAATTGATAGATAGGAGACTACAGTCTGTGTACTTGTGGCCACCATTTACAGAATTCCAATCCGATGCTCATAGGGAGAGTTATGAATATTTTTCCACGATCACCTCTTAGAGATGAAATTCGGAAGCCTAAAAAAACCCTAACTTCCATAGATCCTACCTCCAAAAATAATGCAAATAAATCTTTGAAATTTTTCTATGAACTTCCTCAAGATTTTGGATTCTCTCTGTGAAAATTTCAGCTTATGAAACCTTGTAGAACAAAATTTATATGGAAACTTCTGCGATCACATGTTTAGGTTAAATTCAAGAGCCTGCAAAAATCCCTAACTTCCACAAATCATATCTCCGAAAATATTGTGACCCAAGCTTTGAAATATTGTGAAGACTCTCCTCAGGATTTCGTCTTTGCACTTTAAAAATTTCAGCTCTTGAACATTCGTAGATAAAACATTATAGAAAACATGCCACAATGACCTATTTGGGGCAGCAAAACCCTAGAATCCAAAGCTCTCATACCAAATGTTGTGAAACCAGCTCTAAAAATAGAAGAAAAGAGAGATCAACACCTTATAAATCAGCCACTTCGAGGGGGAAACCTCCAATACATTACATAAATGAACAATTCTTGGATGATAAAAATGACCAAAACCTCCTTCTATATATAGGATTCCATGGGGCCACTATATAATCCTAGCTGACCTAACAATAATAATGTAAGGGCACAATAATAAAAATACTGGGTTACAGGGGTACAACAATAATAATAAGGGGGTTACACTAATAACAATAAAGGACTAAATTAGTAATATAGGGACCTAACAGTAGGGGAATTTACTGGATATGTCACCTTTGAGAAAGGATGAGATCCAGAGGCTACCTGGCTCTTTATAAACTCTGCCTTTAGAACTTGTGGAAGTTAACACTCAACAAACATACAAAAATCCTATGGAAGCTCAACCCCTTTAGGTTCGATTTTTAGGCCTTAAAGTTTGCCTTGAATTAATGGGAGAAAGCCTTGAGTTTGGGGGAGAAATGACATGTGCATTGTTTGCCTTAAATTTTTCCTTAAATTTTATGTGAAAAATCACATCTAGAAATGACATGCCTTAAAGTTTGCCTTTCCTAGAGTTTAAGAGAGAAATGCCATGTACATGGTTTGCCTTAAACTTTTCCTTGAGTTTGTGGGAGAAATGACATGTGCATGGTTTTCCTTAAAGTTTGTCTTAAATTTTATGGGAGAAATCACATCTAGAAATGGCATGCCTTAAAGTTTTCCTTGCCTAAAGTTTAAGAGAGAAATGACATGTACATGGTTTTCCTTAAACTTTTCGTTATATTTTAAGGGAGAAATGACATTGCCTTATAGTTAATCGGAGAAATGACATATAAATGATAGAGAAATGACATAGAAATGACACATGCCTTAAATTTTTCATTTCCTACAGTTTAAGAGAGAAATGACATGTACATGGTTTTCCTTAAATTTTGCCTTATAGCTTATGGCAGAAATGACATTGCCTTATAGTTTATGGGATAAATGACATAGAAATGACACATGCCTTAAAGTTTTCCTAAATGTTTAAGGGAGAAATGACACATGTATGGGAGAAATGATGCATGTACATGTTTTCCCTTTAAGTGTGTGGGAGAAATGTCATGTACATGGTTTGTACAATTATTTTATGCACTTACTAAAATTTATGGGAGAAATGGGAGAAATGACATGTATGTACATGGTTTGCCTTAAAGTTTTCCTTAAATTTTATGGGAGAAATGACATATAAATGACATGTACATGGCTCCAAAAACACTATCAAATGTTGCCTTAAAGTTTATGGGAGAAATGGAATGTACAAAAATGAATATTACAATGAAGAGTTTCTATTTAGATTTTTTCCAGACTATTGAATGCCTTCAAGTTTGCCTAAAATTTTATGGGAGAAATGACACATGTATGGGAGAAATGAAACATGTACATGGGTTTCCTCAAATTTTGCCTTAAAGTGTGTTGGATAAATTACATGTACATGGTTTGAAAATTTTTTTTATGCAATTACTAAAATTTATGGGAGAAATGGGAGAAATGACATGTATATACATAGTTTGTCTTAAAGTTTTGCTTAAATTTTATGGGAGAAATGACATAGAAATGACATGTACATGGTTCCAAAAACACTAGAAAATTCCTTAAATTTTATGGGAGAAATGGCATGTACAAAAATGGATATAACAATGAATGATTTCTATTTAGATCTGTTCTAGAAATTGACCGTAGGGGCATTTACTGGATATGTCACCTTTGGGAAAAGATGAGATCCAGAGGCTACCTGGACCTTTACAGACTCTTCCTTTAGAACTTGTAGAAGCTAACACTCAACAAACAGACTAAAATCCTATCGAAGTTCAACCACTTTATGTTTGGGTTTTAGGCCTTAAATTTTTCCTTGAATTAATGGGTGAAAGACTTAAGTTTGTGGGAGAAATGACATGTGCATGGTTTTCCATAAAGTATGCCTTAAATTTTATGGGAGAAATCACATCTAGAAATGACATGCCTTAAATTTTTCCTTGCCTAGATTTTAAGAAAGAAATGACATGTACATGGTTTGACTTAAAGTTTTCCTTATAGTATATGGGATAAATGACATTGCCTTATATTTTATGTGAGAAATGACATAGAAATGATAGAGAAATGACATAGAAATGACACATGCCTTAAATTTTTCCTAAAAGTTTATGGGAGAAATGACATATGTGTTTGCCTTAAAGTGGTAGTGGTTTGCACTTACTTAAAAAACTAGTGCTATTGGTTGATTAAGTTATGTCAAAAGTCATACATTGATGAGTTTGTGGGAGAAATGATAGGTACATGGTTTGAAAAATTATTTTATGCACTTAATAAAACAACTAGTGGTAGTTGTTGATCAAGTTATGTCAAAAGTCACACCTTGATGAGTTTGTGGGAGAAAAGACATGTACATGGTTTTCCTTAAAGTTTAGTTTGACTTGAAGTTTATGGGATAAATCACATCTAGAAACCTTTACCTTCACATCTATAAATAGGCTAAGAACATTAAAAAGGAATTTTCAACTTGCATTAGTTATGTCCTTAATAAAAAAGTATGATTTAGCACCTAACATATTGTTTAATAATTTATAATAATGCCATTTTTGGCTTGTGCTATCATTCATCCTTGACATGTACAAGAATTTTACAACTTGAACATCAACCTACACTATCATCATATCACTGTATGATAATCTAGAATATTACTATCCATTACATCATAAAAAAATCCACTTTTAGCATTTAAAAGATTAGAAGCATCATGGAAGGTGTAAACTTAGGTACGTGAATAAAATACATTGGGTTGATTTAAATATTACAGGAAAATTTTAAATATTACAATAGGATAAAGCTACAATTAAGAAAGAAGGTACTCAAGGTACAACATGATATATAAATTCACAATTGATTTCCTTCATTCTTAACACGAAAGACAATGCTAAGAAACATTTCCTTGGCAACAATTGCAGGGTGGACTATTTCAGAATTTGCGGTATATTTTGAAGGCCTAATCTATGAAAACATTTGTGGATATTGCATACTGCTAACAACTATCAAATAGCATTGTTTGCATAGGTAAGTTTGTTGCACTAATAGATTTCTAAAAAGAAAATTGTATAACAAAGGTACTAGAGCTAGATCTATATCTTGGACCAATATTGTAAAGGAAAATTTAGAAGAAATGCACAACATGCATAATGAATTATTGGAATTTCTGATATTCTTAATCCATCATGAGCTAATTTTTCTACTCGTATGTATAATAACCTCTACCAGTCTAGAAAATCAGCTTGAAATGAAATAGAAAATTTGGGGAAGATTGAGAAATGCCTAATGATTCTTCTGTTTCCTATTATTGTCATTTGAGCATACCAGCGGTTGTTTATATATTAATGTTGGTGTTTGTTTCTCACTACATTTAATTTGTGTTTCATATAACATAGGGATTCAGTACATAAATTTTGATGTATTTCCACATTCACTTGTGGTATTTATAGTAAACTTGTAAGCATAAACAATTTTTATTAGTATTTGAACCAGGTACCTATAATACAAAACTAGTTAAATAAATAGAAACATTGAGAACAAGAAGTTGAACAAATCCCCTTAATTATGGTGCTTGGCCATCTAGAAAATTAAAAATTAATGCCTACATGCAAAAAAAATCCCTTAAATTGTTAAGAGTACTGATGTATTTTGTTTAATAGTTGAAATATAATGATTGTGGAACCATTGGTCTAAAATTGGAATGTGACTAATTTGGTTAGGAGAGAATGAAATGATGGCACAAGAAGTGCTTCTATTTTGTTTAATAGTTGAAATAAAATGATTGTGTAATCATTTTTCTAAAATTGGAATGTAACTAATTTGTTTAGGAGAGAATGAAATGAAGGCATGGGAAGTGCTTCTCATAGAAGATCACTGATGTGTATTTCTTGATCCAAACTTGTTTCCAATGATGAAGTGACTTAAAAAAGTATTATAAAAACCCAAAATCTTGTAAGTACCAAGGAATTTGATGATTATCAAAGAAAATTGATAATCATATAGCTTGAACCAATGTCATGGGGCTTCTAATGAAAGCAAAGAGGATATTGAGAATCATGCCATTTGGACACGGGATTAAGAGGACTTATCATCAAGTACTGAATGTTCCATAAATAAGATAGCATATTCTTGATTTTTTTTAAGCTAGAGATCTACAGGGTAATGTTGCAGGCATTCCTAAGTTCCTATATGATTTGATAAAAAGGTTTTATTTCTTATATTTCTTAATATTCTTGGGCATGCTGGGTAGTTTACGGCCACGTCAGGTGTCCCTCATTGAAGGGACAAAACTAACAGTGAATGTATCATGTGGCTTATTCTACGAAGGATGAAAAAGCTATTGTATGTTGCTTGGAGAAAACTTAAAGATTAGATACATCTAGAGACGGCCTGACAGCATACCTACTAATTTTTCTTCTTCTTTTCTTTTAGCAAATTAATCTCCAAAGAGAGGGAAAATGCCATAATGATCGTAGATAACTAGAATGACTAAAATAGATGCTGTCAGAAATTGATGAATATTTAGAGTTGATAATCATCACAATTCCAAATATTAAGCATGGTATTTATAGTAAATTTGTAAGAATAAATAAGGTTAAGAGGACTTATCATCAAGTACTGAATATTCCATAAATAAGATAGCATATTCTTGATTCTGTTGAATTTTGAGATCTACAAGATAATTTTGTAGGTATTCCTAAGTTGTTATATGATTTGATAACAAGGTTTTTATTTCTGTAACTTCCTGGCTTGATTGAGAGGCACTGAAAACCAATGTGAAAGGAATATTGAAACATTATTTATTGAATATTGAAATCATCCTTTAGCAATGTAAGTTAAAATGCTACAAAGGTTATATACATTCAAAACTGGACGAGCATCATAGACAAAAAGAATCATTTGAATAGATAAATGGATATCTTCAATACATGAACAACTTTGTGCAACTTGCACTACGGAATGGTGTGGAATTCTTCAAAAACCATTCGGAAAAGAAAATGCATTTAGAAAATTAATAGAATGTTGCAAATGAACAATGTTTACTCTTGGATTTCCTAGTGTTGATATACGAGTTTCTTTCTCACTCACACTTGGTACTCTTTTTTTTAGATTGACCTACTTTTTCTGATCATTTTTTAGGAATGAATAAAATTATCTTATCTCATCTTTACCTATTCATAATAAAGATGATATAAATTCACATAGCAGTAAAAAACTATCTTCTTTTCCTTGCTAAAAAAAGAGGAGGATTTTCATCTACCTGGAAATTCGAAGATGAGGCCGCAACGAGAAGACGAGGCAGGAGATCGTCGAAGATGTTGAGGCCACAATGAGAAGACAAGAAGGATATCGCTGAAGACATCGTGGAGGAAACGAATTACAAATTACCTGTAAACGATAAAACAAAGCAATAAAATTTAAAAAACAGAAAAGAAATTAAAAAAAAATCACAAAATAAATAAACAACAATAAAGAGAAATGCACCTAACACCAATGCCAAAAACTCAACTTAATAATAAAAAAAGAGAGAAATCGAGACTGAATGTCCTGCATTGGGAACCTATGTCTAACGTCACGGGGCACTCAGTCGTTATGGACATCGATGCAGTGTTCACAACTAAAATATGATCGTGATGGAGATTAGACCAGAGTCTCCTCCAAAGTGGTTGTAAAACCATCTGCCAATTACCCCAATCCTCTGTTTAAACTATTTATGAATGAATATTCTACGAAGAGATAGATTTGATATAAGGAGAGCACAACAATCACATACGAGTTGAAAGAAACATAGAATATGAAGTTACCACCACTAACAAAAACTACACTCAATTTACATGACAATGAAACAGAAAAGGAGAAAAAACTACATTACAATTCGGACTGTGAATATCACCCATGCCTAATCATTTACATTTAGAAAAAAAACAAATTTCTCACCTCCTCACCCCTGCGCAACACGAAGACCCTGAAACAACAAATAACAAACATGACATACAGAAAACAGCTGACACAGTTGCGATAATGGTAATAAGCCAGAAACATGTTCATGTTTGCGGGCCAGTATATTTATAAAAAAATGTTCGGCAAAATTATTTTAAAAGTTCAACCAAACTTTGGTTTCTGGTTTTCCCATCTCCACCCAAAAATATGTTTTCCTGCGTCATTAATACACTGTCAATGTAAAATTTCGGTCGAACTATTAGGAAAATGACTTTTCTGCACTCGATTCTCACAAAAGTGTAACCCAACTTCGTGGTTTTACCCCTGTGTGTTTATGCCTATGTGGTCAATGGAAATTTCATAGTGTTTCTTAGTGTTACACTACAATTCATAAATCGCCTAGATAGTGGATTTTAGGTGTTATATTGAGCAATGCCCCATCTGAATCATGGGTGTGATTCATATGATCTGTTTTTAAGGCCACTCAGCTAAGTTTTCTAAGATTTTGTGGTTAGTGAAAGGTTCATTGGATGACGAAAACATTAGGGTGATTTATGTATAGTTTTTAACCAAATAGAGAGGGAAATCTAAGTCACTATGTTTCTCATTGGAGAGATGTTAATCACTTGGACAGTGGATTGTGAACCCTTTTCATGCTTTCTATGAAAATAAAGGTGACATATCACCTAATAAGGGCATTCAACCTCTTGTATTTATCAATAAACCACCGAGATCCTAAGGGAATAAGTGAGTCATTGTGGTGCTCATTGTTAAAGTTCAATTGAGAAAGCACCTGGATAATGGACTCAATTACTGGAGTGTCGACAGATGAAATTCCCTCCTTTAGTTGCTAGTCATATTAACATAATTAGACAAGTTTAATGAAACTTTATATTGAGCTATGAAATGAAAATTTTTATAAATTTTCATCTTTGGTATGGGTTCATGAATATACATGAACATTGGTGACTATTTCACTATTATAGGCCTTTAATATGTTCATACTACTGGTTATGTTCCACACGTGAAGAAATGGATAAATGATTATATAGTGTTGATCCATGTGTGTGTGTGTGTGTGTAGTGTTACATCCATCTTACTTGATAGTTATGGATATGAAATAATGAGTCTGCAACTATGACTCGTTTTAAGTATTGGGGTGGTTTGGTGTGCCACAATTTTATTATGGGTCATCAAAATACCCTCGTTATTTTAACCACCCTATATGAGAGCTACATAACCACATAGGGATGTTGGACTATATTGACTGAGTGGTATCAAATTGGGAGTGGTCACCTTCCTTTTCTATTTTCTGTAACTGTATCTTGTTTCAGTAGTGGTCTCCTTCAGCGTTGCTCGAGGGATTTAATTTATGACATAGTAATATGGGGGAGGGTGTAGAAAATATATCCAAGGGATTCAAGTTATCTTGTAATGTACTAAATATGATCGTAGAATCATATTTCTGGAAACCAAATATGATCATAGAATCACATAAAAAGTAAGAGAAAGAAATTATCAATCACACAACACAAGATGTATCTGCGGAAAGAAACTAGTCAAAACCTTTCTATCTATATATTGTATAAAATCAAGATCATGAAACAATAAAATTTTATTCCTCACATTGGGAAACCTTTGCACTCTGTTTCTTGTCTCACTCTAATCCTACCTAGATCTAGCTTATGATCTAAGAAATGTTGGTCAAATATTTAACATTTTTCTTTCCTATGCCTGACTTGCCTTCATTACTCATTCCTAGGCTAATTGAGCTCATATTAATGAGGAAAATCCCAATTTTTGAATGTGCAATACATTCAAGCCTTCTCTATGACCTCATGTATGACTTGTATAGTTTTCTAATTATAAAACTGATATTTATCTTCCCTTTAACCTCTAACTCAACTAGGCCTTCCTCAGAACTATCATGAAACATTTATTTATAGTGAATTATTAGTTAACTAATTGATCACTACTTGTGAATTAAATCATATTTAATTCACTGGACCTATCACTAGCTCATCTCTCACTTAGAACTAGTTAAACTTCTTTTAACTCAATTAATTGAGTTAACTAATTAGAACTCACAAATAATTGTAACTTGACCCCATAAAATCATGGGATAATTCTAAATGCATCCTCTTTGACCTCTAACTCTAATTTCCTAAGCTAACTAAGTCTTCCTAACTTAGTTAACTAATACAATTTGTCATGAGATGAAATTACAATTTTTCTTCCAACTTAACTAAGGGAAAATTAAATCAGAAGCCCCCTACGGTACCATTTCTGGGTGCCATTTCTAGGTGTAGTTTTCATTGTTTCTTGTTGGCAATTGCAACATAGGGGTGTGGGGGAAGGAAGACTATCCAATGCCTACTAACGGTAACCCTTTACATTTTTATTAACTTAACTTAGGCGTGCCAAGGATGAATATACACTTTGTGTGAATATATTTAGCTATCAATTCAAGATAACTGAATCACAAATAATTATTTATCTTTCATATAATTGTGCTATCATTAAGGAAAAAAGATATCTTTTACATATTAACTATACTCTATGAATTTATAATTTAAATATCAATTCATTTCTTAATATATTTACATATTATACATTAGCAAGATTATTTTTCTATTTATCTCTTCTTTATAACTGAGAAAAATTGTTTTATTTTGGAAAGTGTTTTGTGTGAGTTTTTTTTGTCTAATTCCTTTTTATAGAACCAATTTGAGGGAGAGGAGAAGCTAATAAATTAAAATATTTTTAAACTATAGAAAATGGAAAAAATATAGGTATAGATGATCCAAAATATAATGAAATTAATTAGGAGAAAAATCCCAATGCATCCCTCTATTCTTATACATATTACAAAATGACAATGAGTTGTCTTGTTGAATGGATGGAAATGTCCAAGTATAGCGAAGTAGAAAATTTGAAAGAGAAGTATTCTACAACTTACAAAATAAAAGTGCACGACTACCCTAATTATCATCAATTATGTGAGTATACGAAAAAATAAATTTCCAAACAGAATATAATTCATATGAAGATGATTTCAAAGATGTAAGAAAATATTATTTTCACAAAGTGGCTAAAAGGCTAGCCTTCCTACCTTATCATGACATTGTATGATGGATCCTAACTCACACTGATATTAAAATAGATAACATTTGTGGTCATAATGACATGATCATATATTCTTTCAGACCTGAGAACATTTCAAAGATGAAAAAATTAGACACTTAAAAAGTCCACTTAAATAGACACTTTTTCATCAATTTGAAAGAAAAAATAAAAACCAAAAACATGAAAATGGAAGATTTGGTTAAAGCTATCTTCCATGATTAAACATGATATTTCTATTTCACATTTTCAAAAGGCCACATATCATGAAAATCACCATAATATGTAGAATTTATGGAGAGAAAAATCCCAAAAAACACTCTAAAGTATAGTGAGTATCCATATCACACCAAATAATTAAGAAGGGAATGAAAATCACCATGATATATAAAATTTATAGAGAGAAATATCCTTAAATTAGAGTGAGTACCCATATCACACCAAACCCTTAAGAAGGGAATAATTTTTAGTGAGAGATAGATTCATTTATTCATATTCTACATAAATATAAGGATACATATTATTATGAAGAGTAAATTGAATTGTATTAATTATATAAGTTTTAGTTTTGACACAAAATAGTGAGGAAAGGTTGGAGGTTTGGTTTTGTTTTGTATTCTATTTTCTTTTAAGTTTTTTCAAACCTTTTAAAGTATAAGAATTTTCATAAATTTTTTAATTTTGAAAAATAAAATTAAAAAATTTATAATTTTTTTTAAACGTATTTTTAAGTTAATTTGAAATAGTTTTATAATTTTATAACTTTAAATTTTTTTTAGAATAACAAAATTAATTAAAAAGATGTTTTACTTTATATTAATTATTTTTTATTTAAAATATTAATAATATAGTAATTACACCATATTTCCTTATGATATAGTATTAACCACAATAATTAAAAAAATTTGTATGAAATTAAAAAGACGTTTAGAAATACATTGAAGAAAAATAATAATGATATAAATTTAAAATATGAAATATATATATATATATATATATATATATATATATATATATATATGATGATGATGATGATGGTGGTGGTGGTGGTGTTTAATGTCCAGTGAGACCAATCTTTGGTCTATCAGACCTAAAGAAAAGATTTATTTAGTTTGATTTAAGATTTTATTTCTATACTCAAAAAGCTTGGAGAGAAGCCTCCCGGGCTCACTATAATTTTGACATCTTAAAAGGTTAGGAAGGTCAGTATTGTAACAAAAATTATGAAATTGAGCTCTAATGTGGTTGTACATGGGCACTCTAAGAGGAAGTGATTTTCATCCTCAATGTTCATATTCTCATAGAGATGGCAGATCCTTTCCATCCATGGTGTTTTAGGAACTGTCCAACGACCTGTTTCACTATGGAGCTCGTGAGAGTTCGTTCTAATTTTGTCTATATTGATTTTATTCTTTTAGCTAGTTAAAATAGATAGATACTTTTGATCTTCTAGGGTGGGGTTGATGACCTCCTTATAATATCTTAATTTTCTTTTAATTGCTAGATCTTTCTCACACCACATTTTTTCTTTGAACTTAGAAGTAACAATTTTTTTAATGTTATTAATTTTTTGCAATGCAACATTCTTGTGGATCTCCCAATGGTTTAACCAAGACCCTGGTGTCTTTATACCAACCTCGTTTAAGCCTTAGGTGGTTTTGGCTAGAATTTAAAGCTGGCTTAGGAAGTCTATTGTTTCCTATTCTATTGAGCTTGTGATTGTACAATAGAAGCCTAATCATAGCTAGGCTCTCGATAGGGGAAAGACCCACTTATATAAGGAGAATAGGATAAGGTGTATTTCTTTTAATTTTAAGGTTATAAGTTATAAAACGCTTCTGGATTTTCTCAATCTTTTTCTAAGATTCTCTAGAAATGCTATAACCCCAAACCTCACATCCATATAAAATAACAAGGGTGACTAAAACTAAACATAATTTATAGTATTAAATATCAAAATTATAAAAATAATTGTCAATTTGAAAGCATATCGAAATGGACTCCCACTTGTCGATTTTCTTATTATAAATTGATGTTATATATTGTCCCAATCGCTTTGTTTCCATTTCCAAGCATATCGAAGTGGGTCAGCCTTGTTGATTTTCTTAATAGAAACTGATGTTAATATTGTAAATACTTTAGAAACAAATTGATATAAAATGTGATTGATCAAACCTTTAATGAAATATTTTAAATAATGGAATGGAATTATAAATTCTGTTGATGTTATATATTGTCCGAATCGCTTTGTTTTCATTTCCAACAATATCTAAATGGTATATATTGTCCCAATCGCTTTGTTTCCATTTCGAAGAATATCGAAATGGGTCACCCTTGTTGATTTTCTTAATATAAATTGATGTTAATGATAGTAAATACTTTAGAAAAAAAATGATATTAAATGTGATTGATCAAACCTTTCATGAAAATATTTTAAATAAAGGAATGGAATTATAAATGCTTCGTATTACTATGCGAAAATTGGTTTTTATCTTTTTGTATTGTAATTTGATTCTCACAATATATTAGATTCAATTCCACTCAGGAAAAATTATTGTAGTTAGAAAAACAGCCTATTATTTTTAAAATATTTTGGAAAATATACTTGGGAAAATAATAATTTTTTTATTTTATTTTAAGTAGTATTTTCTTTTCATTTTTAATTTATGTTGATTTGGATACATTATACAAATAAAAGAGTAAGTTTTTTTTGTCATTAAAATTTGTTATTAATCTCTAATTAATTTACAAATATGTAAGAAAATTTCTCTATTATTTAGATTTCTAAATAAAGTCAAATTGTTTGATATATGTCAAAGTTTCATAAAATATTTATTTTTAGTTATTTTTTTTCGTAGAGAAAATGATTTTATATTTTAATAATTGAAGGCTCATTTGAATATATTGAGGAGAAAAATCTAACCAATTCAAATCTTTTTAGCCTAAAAAGAAAGGGAAAAATATAAGTATTGAGTATTTAGAATATAAGAGGAGAATAATTCCAAAGTAGCTCTCTAATATAACTTACAAAATAATCACAAAGGAACGAGTGGTGTCTCTGAATGCATTGAAATGTTCATGAAAGAAATTTTAGAAAAAAAGTATTCTACAACTTACAAAATAGGAATGAGTGATTGCCCTAATTGACATGAAATGTATGAGTATATAGGGGCAAGAAATTTTCAAGGTGACATTAGAAATCTTATTTTCACAAAGTTGCCACAAGGCTAGCCATCCTACCTTATTATGACATTGAATGTTTGATTCTAACGTAGGAAGAGTCATCACCACAAGAGACGGAAGGAAGTATTAAGTGTTAAATACTTAGAGAATACATGAGCTCATGCCATCTAGTGGAGCCGGAGGAGGATTACATGATCTCGCGTTGTTTATAAAATAGGCATCTAAGAACTCCCCGTTTTCTTTTGAGAAACCCTTCCAAAAAACACACATTAATGATAATCGCAATTTCAACCATTTACAGCATAATATCATTACCTTTCCATATAAACTACCATGATAATTCAGAGAAATTGGATAAAATTATGAGAGTGAGTAACTGAAACTTGTGATGGTGAGGATAGGATGGATTTTGACATTCTTGGCAAGGGTTTCGATGCATTCATGGAGGTCCATTCTTAGAAAGGGTTTTGACGTCTCTCGATCAAATGTTAAATTGACAAATCATTGGAACGTGGGGGTCTTTTTTTACGATAATCATTAGTTTTCATGGGCATCTGCAACCTGCGATCATGTTGGTTAGTTCCTTCAATCCATGAGTGAAAGGATAGAAAGGCTCCTAGAAGTTTCAGAAATTAAAGAAAGATAATGATCGACTATTGTGGTGGAAATGCCATGACGGTATGAGAATGGGATAGATCTAAAAAAAATAAACCATATCCTCCCATCCTTGTGATGGGGCCTAAATCTATTAAATAGAAGCCCTAATTGATTGTAACATGAAACTACTCAAATAATGCATGCTTAAATTTAAATTTAAAACATAATTAATAGATTGATACTGAATTCACACATAATCGATAACTGCCTCCATTACTTCCATATAGATATTTAGAGGAGGAAAAAACACACACATATTAGTATCCAATAGAGAGAGTTCACCAATGGTTGAGGATTCCATAAAAAATATTCAAGAAAATCTAAAGTAGCAACAAAATCTTGCATATCCTTAGGAGCATTAATAAAAAAAATATTAAATGAAAATTTTCATTAGAGGTCCCTTATTCCATAAATATATAAATATTTTTCATCTAACTAATAAGCTATAAAATATTAGAAATGGATGATCACCCTCGTGCATTGACAATTAAATATCCATAATTTAAAACTCACCAATTTGTATAATATAAAACTCACCATTTTGTATACCATCAATGGGATGCATAGCATGAGGTATACTAGAAACCTTACCCTAAATAGGTGATGATACAATATTGTAAAAAGAAACCTTTGGGCCTAAGTTTAATACGAACCAACATCACTCTAATTATTTTAAACTATAACATGTTTATAACTTGTTTAGGACAATCACATAAAATAGAAGTACAAGCATCCTAAAATTCACATGTAAATGATATTTTTTCATTCTTTGACTCCATAGATAAATACTCACCTGAACATAATAGGGGAATAGAACAAGATAATAGGAGGAATAGATCAAAAAGACCCCATTTGTACTCAAATGAACTCACATGCAAGAAACCACTTCCCTATATAGGGTTTCAAGAGTAGCTCTCTAAAAATCCCAATAGTTTAAAACTCTAATAAAAAGAATATGATGAGATAAACTAATAATTCTAATTCATAACAATAAAAAAATATCTAAAACCCACAAAAATATAAAATTGCTAAAACCAAGGAAAGCAGACCATTCCATCTTCACCATAACACTCGAGACACCGCTATAATATAGCATCCCAATCCTCCATATGCTTAAAAATAAAAGAGAAAAAAATGCATCCTCTCAAAGGGAAAATCTTAACCTTACTTAGAGAAAAGAAAAAGCAAACAACATTAAATAAAAACTGCATCTTGGGAAGAAGGAACTTTCTCATAGAAATAATGATCGAGGTTTCAACCTTACAATGGCTTAGTACCTCTAAAAACCACTAGAATGGAAACTTGATAACATTTCCTCTACATTTTACTTTTAAAATAATGCTTTGTATTTTCATTAATATAAAATAAGAAAAATCATATAATGAGCCAATAAATTATGTCACACGTCTTCTCCAACTTCTAGATTTTAAATTTCGTACTTTTCATGGCATGGTTCAATATGTTATATCAAATTATAGGAATGTAGAGTTTCATTAAGAGTATGATCAATTATATCTTAAATGTTAAAAAAAATTGATTACATGATATTTAAGAAGGAACCTTCACTAAACTTGTTGGAAACCTTTTAGCTTAGTAATACTAGACATGTTATTGAGAAACTTCACGTAAATAACAAGTTGTGCCTTGGTAGAAGAATGGTAATGGTCCTTTTGCATAGATAAGTGAATATACTTAGTATAATACTCACCAATTTGTAGAATATCAATAGGATGAGTAGGATCGAATAAACTAGAAATCTTTTACCAAAATAAAAGAGGAACACAAAGTATGCTTAAAAATGCCCTATTAAGCCCCAGTGGAATACAAATGTGCATCATGTTTCTTTATCTAAAGTATAATATCTTAAAGAAAATCATATAAAATGTGGCTAGTAGCGTGACAAAATTCACATGTAAACAAGAAGTTCTCATTATTTGGCTCCAAAAACCAATGCCACCTTTCACAGAAAAGGGAATCTATATTTTCTATAGAAACTCACTAAAACTCCTAGTAGTATCCCTAATAACATTGAAAAAATTAATAAAATAAAAAAATGAGATAAAATAATAATGTTAACCCACAATAATTAAAATATTTAAAAAACAAAAAATATAAAAATGGTCAAACCAATGAAAAAGGACCATGCCAACATGATCATGACAATAGGGCCATCCTATAATATAGGATCCCAATCATCCACACTTAAAAATAAAAGATAAAACATAACTCTAAAAATATAAAATTTTAACCTTACTTAGAGAAAGAAAAACCCAAACATCATCTAACTAGAAATACATCTTAAAAATAAATTATATTTTCTCACATAAATAACCATTCAGGTCTCAATCTTACATTAGCTTACTACCTCTAAAAAAACAGTGCAATAGAAACGTGATTTCCTTTCCTTTACTTTTAGTTGCGTCTTATAAAGAAATTAGATTTTCTCACATAAATAACTATTCAGATCTCAATCTTGCATTAGTTTACTACCTCCAAACAACAGTGAAATAGAAACTTGATTTCCTTTCCTTTACTTATGGCTTGGAAAAAATGCATTATCTAAATATAACGTGATAACAATTATTAAAATAAACTCTAAACGCATATTCATCACGAAAATAACTCTAACATCTTAAAAAAAATAACCATCAATATGCGTGTCATTGTGCATGTGTATTTATATTCCTAAAAGCACATTATATAATAATAATATAAAAATCACTTAAAATGTGATTAACATAAAAATGTAAAATCATACAATGAGTCATTAAATTATATTACATGTCTTCTCTCACTTGTAGATTTTAAATTTTATTTTTTTATAATAGGGCTCCAACTCTTTAATATGCTATATCACCTTATATGAATGTGGCTTCTCCTTTCAAATATGATCAATCATAGCTTAAATATAAGACGATTGGTTTACCTATGACATTCACGAAGGGATCTTTATTAAACTTGTTTGCATTTTCTTAGTTTACTAATGTTATAGATGTGAATTAGAAATCTCAAGGAGTCTTAAGTTAAATAAGACTAATCTTATACGATTTTTTATTTTTTATTTTTTTACTTACTAGTATATTTATATTAAAAATTTCAATATGGTTGATATAATTGAAGGCTTCATAAATATAAAAATAAAACTATTGTAATATGAAGAATTTATTATCAATGCACATATTTACGTCATTAATCATTTTTTAAAAGATTATGGGTCAATTTTAAATTGAGAAAAAAAAAATTACACATCTTATTGTAAATGGGTCATTTTTCTAAATAAAACTTGCTTATATATAAATTAATGTTATAAATAATAATGAGGAAATTATCATGGAGGAACTTATTACAATTTGGATAATCTCAAACCCCTAGGGAATTGGTGGGTTAGGAGCCATTTGGCATGAATCTAATATTTACGTCGTAAGGTGTACTTCTTTGAAAACAACTCCCCTAACTGCCTATTAGTAATAATCTATGTTTTGTTAGAGGATTGGGTCATGATTACTCGTTGATTTGAATTGAATAGCACCAATAGTGATAGTTGTCACTCACTCCAAGATTTGAAATTTTGTGTTCATAGTACTGCACAAACTACTCTAATAAATGCATGTCATGGTCTCTATCAATGGGAGCATTTTCAAGAATTCAACTATTTAAATTTAAGTTACCTCTACATACTCGTTTTCAATTCCAACAAAGATTATAGAACCACCATTCAGACTAGATTCACTGAAGCAGACAAAAGCTGAGGCTACAATTTCAAGGCATCTCTTTAGATCAACAAACACTTGAGCAGGACCACAATTTGATTATATGGGTATGTTCTTAAAACCTTTTCAAAGAAAATGTGTGAATGCTTTACAGATTCATGAACGACTGGCTTACTTTCTTTGGTTTTGTTTTTTAATTTGTAAAGAAAATGCTTCTCGTAATCTTCAAAATCTGGATGAACCAATAATGTGGAGACTTCTGCAATAGATGAAGGTGATGCTACCAAACAAGTGTTAGAATTTTCCTATGAAACGCAGGAGAAAAACTTTGATGGTGAAGACAGAATGTCCACTACTTTTGTCTGAAAAATTAAAACTGCGTCGCCAATTAAAATTGCAGTACACATTTTGCATCAACGTAAAAAATTAGTTGGTGCGAATGGGCCTCAAATCTTTTAATATGACTTTATTTTTAATTTTATCTCTATATTATAATACAGATTCTTGTTATTTTTTAAATGGACTGTAGATGCCTTAGTATTTCAATGCGGGTTTTGTCTTTGGAGTTTAGGAGTCTTGCATGCTGAAATGACAGTTAAACATCCTAGAGTTCAGATTAGGATTGTTGGTGAGAGGAAGAGGGAGCACCCAACAAAAGCCAAAGATAACGGAAGAATATGCCCAACTTTTGGTTAAATTTCCAGCAATTATTATAATTACAGTTGGTTTTCTGTTTTAGTACTTGAATCCCAATTTGTGTTTCGAAATGCAGGTTGTTACTGAATACAGACATGATGCCCTAGTTTGTGTAATATTTTGTGATTTAAATTATGTGTTTCAAAATTTTCAGCAGGAAGAGAAAATGTCCAACTTGGCCCTCTTTGTAATATTTTGTGATTTGAATTATGTGTTTCAGAAATTTCAGCGGGAAGAGAAGATCTCCAGCTTGGCCCTCTTTTGGTGCTATATCTACTGATATACTTTTGCTTGAAATTCTGAAAATTTTCTCTAACATTGATATACTTTTGCTTGAACTTTCAAACATGTTAAAGATATTGAATTGTTTGTGAAGCTTTACTATATTTTTGGGCTTACTCTTGAGGGTGTCTTTCTATCAATCATTTTGAGAAAAAATGGTTAAATATTTCAGACAATTTTTCGAGCCTTAAGTTCCATCTTTGTACGCCCAGGATTTGAGATAAAAATTAGAAAATTGGCAAGTTCTTATGCTTCCCCCTTAGTTTTTTTTTATTGTTTTACCTATATGGCATCTGTACAGCTCTGCTACTTAGATTAAAGTTTTCGTCTTTCAAGAACTACAAGATTTTTGTCAGCTTATGGTGTAGGTCACACATGAGTGAGCCAGTCTCTCATTCAGAAAGGTTTGAGCTAGAATCCTATTAAAGTTCAGTGTTTAGCAACCTGTAATCATTCTTCTAGAGTTTATGAGTTTGGAGAAAATGCTTTTCCTAGACCTCTCATTCGGAAAATTTTGAGCTACGTTTAGCGAGAACAGTCATGTTAAAGTTCAGTGTTTAGTGACCTATAAGCATGATGCTAGACACGATGAGTTTATAGAAAATATTTTGGCTAGAATTCTTAATAAATACATCTGGTAGCCTTTTAATCTATTGCTTTTTATTAGTTTCTTTTATGGCGGGAATTGCGATATTTGAAGTTAAAAACTAACAAATTCACTTTTCTGAATGGATTTAGCTTTAAATGTTTTGCAACAATTTCATAAATAAACGCCAAATTTCTACACAACTGTGAAATAACATATACGCAATGTGGGACTATTTTAAATTGATGCATATTTTCCTTTTCTTCAAATTAATCTAAAAATTATATATATAAAAAGCAATAATAATTTAAAATACAAATAAAATTAATAGTTTTAAAATTAAATGTAATATATATATATATATATATATAATTTCTTAAATTAATGTATATTTTTTATATAATATTTTTGTATTTTTAAAATATAAAATTTATGTATAATATTTTTTATTTAAAAATGTTTTTGTTTGGCTAAGAGATTATCTCCTCTAATGTAAGGAAACTTGTTAAATTGTTAAGTCCATTATACCTGCAGCTATTTCTAAATCATGCATGGCCTAATTGACTTCATTTGTCTTGAGTTCACATGAAGCATAATTGATAACCCCTCCATATTGCATCATGACCGGGCTTAATTATTCTCACAATGCATCCATGCATATACAAAATTCCTTGTCCATGTCGAACACCCTTAAGATTAGGGAAGTGGCTAAGATTACGAGAGTGTCCAATCGATGTTTTAACTCATTAAATGCTCTCCTACAATATTTTTTCCATTCAAACTTAACCCCTTTCTTTTGGGGGTTTGTGATGGGACTGGATATCTACGAGAATCCTTCTGCAAGTATTTTATAATATCCAACCAACCACACAAATTTGTGTATTTCTTTCACATTCTTAGGAGTTGGCCAATTCACTAGAGTTTCAAATTTGCTACAATCCACTACAATGTCTTTCCCGCTAATGACATGGCCTAGATATTGAATTTCTTTCCCATATAACTTATGTCCTCTAAGGTGTTGAAGTATCAATATCAAGTGCTCTTGATGCTCCCTTTCATTGTCGGATTTACACTAATGGATAATTCAAGGAGGCATGGTTCTCCTTGAAGAACAATGATGAGTTAGCCTGGCCGATAATGGTTGTCCCCACTACTAGTTTGACAAATGAGTTATGATAAATTTTCTCACTATTTTAATTTTTGTAAGTAGAATATTTTTCATTATTAAAAAAAAATATACAAATATGTCAAAATTCATGTGGTATCACCCGGATAAGGTTTGTTTACCAATGTTACTACCATGCGACATACAAAAACTAAAGTGCCTAACGGAGAGATCCAAAACCTTATAGGCCTTACATCCTTGAAAACAAAAAGAACCAAAAAGATGTTGGTTACCATAATCAGTGATCAAAAGTGATTGAAGAAATATTATATAGCCTCGTTCCTAGAGGAGGAGGAGTATGGTATAGGTAGTTGACATGTTGTTGAAAGTGAGCAAGCCAAGCTTCCAACTTTTCGACTTTATCACTCAACGTAATTTTCCCATGCTCTAATACCACAACTCTTTCGCAGTCATAGCATTGAAAATAGTGTATTTACTCTATATTGGCCATAAATTCCTCATGCTCCTCACTCTGGACCCTATAATTATATTCCAACATGTTTATAATAGATTGAACCATCAATTGGAGTGTTGTGGAACTCCCAACATGCCTCGAAAATGGGCATCCAACTGACCCTGCACCTTCTGATTTGTTTCTCTTCCCCCATGAGCTTGAGACTTGGCCATGCCTCATTCCCATAGGGCCACTTCCTTCTCCACGACCACTCTGCACCAGAACCCTGCTACCTCTGCCAACTACAAAACCGATCGAAGACCTTCACCCACAATGTGTTCCACGGCCCCCATGCCCAATTTCTTTCACAATTACAATAGCATGGATGTTTCTAACACCACATGCATTCAAACTTCCACCCCAGATGCCATCCTACAAGATTGACCCTTCCCTATGGTAGGACGCTTCCGCCTTCACCTAAATATGGATACATGAGGAGCGAGGACTTCGATTCATGTTGATGGCTGAGGCGAAGCGCAAACCCCCAAGGTTAACCTAAAACCACACCAAGGACCACCAAAACAAACCCAACATCACACACCCAAAAAAGACACACACTACCAATAGGCCACCCTCCACCAAAAACCCAACATGCCACACAACTAACAAATAAGGAAAGGAAACCCAAAGCCACAGGTCACCTTGACCTAAATTAATTGCCACTAAATGGAGCATTTTAACGCACGTGACTACCTGAAAGTGCCGTTCACATTTCTACCTACGGTGATGATCACTCCATCATGCGTTGGGCACATACACATGCTAAACTCCGGATCGGCTGGATGCGTTCTCACCATCGACCTTCAAACTCTTTGAAATGTTGGCTTTACTCTGTGAATACTATGGCTGTATTCTGTGAATACCACGGCTCCATGCTGGTTTTATTTTGCACTGTGTTCAAGCCGCTGCCACAACACTTCCATGCTGGAAGCCAACCCTAAGCAAACGCAAGCGCTGTCAACTCATAGCGATGGCTCCTTTAACACAGATTTCATGTAAATGCAGAAATAAGTCTGATTCTAAATGCCATATATGAAAACTCCATCTCGCTGTGACTGGTGCAGTTTAAAACACTCATTTCCCACCTTACTACATATGATCACTTTGAAAGTGCCTTTTTGAGGTACATCCGTTCGTTCCGCCGCAGAAGCATAAAGAAAAATTTGAATGGAAACAGAAATTTCATAAACCCAATACACTTTGATGCAAATCTAAACAAATCTTACAGCTAGCTGAATGAGCCATACCACACTACGTGACCTCTTTCTCGGATCTCGATCTCCTCCACGATGCCTTTACACAGCTATCACTACGTTGAAGATTGAGATCGACATCGCCCAAACAATCCTCAAATCCTCGGAATGGAGCTCGAAGACTCAACACAACGCAGGTAACCATGGGAAGAGGAGGACATTCGAAAAATAAAGATATTCCGACAAAATATTCATTGGATTCAACAGTCATGCTTTTTTTCACTGCAAAGCGCTACGAGAAAGACGCTATATGATATTTAAACATATCCCTAACTTATTGCTCTGCATCCATTCTCTGTTTAGGAGGTTGGTCTTTCTATACACTACGCACAGCAAAGACATATGGTGCCTTGCAGGAATTAAATTAAACAAACGCACAACACACAGCAGATCGTGAGACAAAGCTCACACCACTCTATTCTCTCTTATGCGCTGACTACATAACCAGTTTCTACCATGCTCAGGCCTTCACAAGTTCTCCACAGGCCTAGCAATCACAGTAACGCTCTGATACCACATGATACAAATTAAAATAACTCAGAAACATATTGCAGAAAACATAGATACGAAACTAGACAAAACACTGGCAAAAAAGGCAGAAGCCTCATGGCTTCTTCCTGTATTCTCTCTTATTAAAATAATTTAATTTACAATTTAAATAGATGAGAGAAGATAGTCTGTGCTATCTTAGACTCTTTTGGTTGAGATAATTTCTCACCAAAAACCCACCAAGATAGGAGTTCCTAAACAAACTCCAACTTTTGAGGAACAACCCAACAACCCAATAATTAGGCACATATTCCTAACTAGGAATATTTAATTAATTAATTTATTCTTTTGGATTTATTATTGTTATTTTAGAGAGGCTAACAAAATATATATATATATATATATATATATATATATATAAAATATGTCTCACCATTGAATTTTCACACTTTTTTTTTTAAATGAATTGGGCCAATTAACCTTTTGTAAAAATATTATATCTTTTTCATAACCATTAAATTTTTAAACATTATTCATTTTAGAAAAAATATTTACACATTTTAAGACTAATCATCTTGTTTTCATAAAATGTTATTTTTATTAAAGGGTAAATAATTGTATTTATTATTTTTATTTATTATATTCTTTATTAAATATTTTATTTTAAAACAAATTATATATTTTTCTTTAAAAATATTTTAACATTTATTTAAATTAAAATATTTAAATATTTAGCAAAGTAGTATCATTTCTCAAGGAAAGTTCTTGAAAATTAGCCATTGAAAACTAAATAATTTTTTTAACAACTTTTAATGGGCAATTATGCATCATTGCTATTTATTTATTGAAATCCATTGAATTTTTCACTTTATGCTGAAATAAACCACATTAATTGGTTCAAAAAATCAACCAAATCGTAATTAAATATAATTTAATTTGTTTAATATTTTAATATTTTATTTTAAAATTATATATATATATATATATATATATATATATATATATATATATATATATATATATAATTTTAAAAAAAATTGTAGATATGAAAAAAATCACGATCGAATAGAGTTAACGAGTTATTATGAAGAAAAAAAATTCTATTAACATTTTTTCCCACTTAGCATGTGTTTACGAAGTTAACATTCATGGACAATTGCACAAACATATATTCACCGAAGCTCAATTAAAATATAACTAAAATCAAATCACTTTCTTGACACACCATATTCTCACAAAACTCGAATATATAAATAAGCTCATAAGCTTCCATTTTACACCATTTTAACTAAGATTTTGCGAACAATTAGATAAATTTGGACAAACGTATGTCAATTATAGAAATCAAATCACTTTCGTTCTGCACCATACTTTCTTTTTTTTTCAAAGAGAAAAAAACATTGTATATTAAAAATATAAATACGCATCAGTCTAAACATTACATTCGATGTTGTTATTACAACAATGAAATATTTCATTTTCAGAGCCGATATACTATCCAAAAGCATCCCTTATAAGAAAGAAAAGAGACCTCCAGCCACTAAGGCAAGATAGCGTAATCGGATGGCTAAAAATAGAGATAATTTTTCACATTTCGGCATGTCAGAAAACTATTTTTGTGTTAGTATCATGTTATTCCACACATACCATTTTAAAACCTGTATAGTTCATTTAGTCATATGATAGCAGTAAATTCAAAACTATTATACCTTGACATGTACCATACATAGACCAAATTACATTGCATGAAGCAGCTACTGTGAAATAAAAACAAAACAAAAAACAGGCTCGCTTGAGGAGGATAACCAACATTAAATAAATGTGATTTTCATGTGACCATGTCCTCTTCACCTACCATAGAAGCATCGAGAAGATATCTAGAGTCAGTTGGGTCAGCCTACCCAATACATGAAAACTTGGTAAACAAGCTTGCTTGTAAAAAGATCCTAGCAATTATGGAATCGGAATAGTGTTATTCCAAATTTGATTACCGTCCCAAAATTGTGATACCTGCAAAACCCAAAAATTAGCATTGATACCTCATTTAGATAAACCATCTGCTCTTGTGTTGTTTTCTCTGTAAACATGACATATTGGTGGCCTATTCAATTGTTGCCACAGCCTTTGAGTCCTTCTAAACCAACCTTGTAAACTTGGATTGGTGAGTTTGAGGTGGCCAAATATGCACCCAATAATCAAGCTAGAATGACCATAGATGCAGACCTCCTTTAGATTTATATTGATAGCCGCAAGAAGGCCACCCCATAAAGCCATCAACTCTGCCTTGTTGTTGGTTCCCGAACCCCCATTCCAGTATAAATGGATTCTTTCCCTATGTGAAATTTTTATCCAAGCCCCGCATCCTAATTTTCCTTCATTGCAAGCCCCATCAAAAAATATGGTAGGAAGCAAAATCTCATGAGGGCAAAGCTGACGGGAGCCATCCACTATACCAACCCCAACAGGAACCCAATCCTCAATCCATCTCATAATGGCAACATGAATGGATAGAATCTCAATGTGTCTATTTTCAAAGATGAGCCTATTACGTGTGAGCCAAACTTCTGATATAAAATAGAAGGGGAGAGATTGAAATTTACCAGATAATTTGTCCCAAGCCAAGGTCGAGCTGATGAAATCCTTTGGGACCCATAAAGAATCTATGAAACAACGAGTGAACAACTTCCGAAGAGAAGATATAATGGGGCATTGGAAAAAAATATGATCTCCAGATTCATCCTGTTGACAACATATAGCACATCTACTTGGTCCCATAGTACCTCTTCTGATAATAGAATCCCAAGTAAGAATCTTCTTTCTCCATACCAGCCACCTGAATAGAACAATTTTAGTAGGAATTTTCCTTTTCCAGAAAGGCCAAAAGATCCTAGAGAATTGGTCCTCATATAAATTAAAATTAATATGGTCATATATATCCCTAACTATCACAGAATAACCATTTGTAGGCCCATCCCATGCAATGTGATCTCCTTCAGGTGAATAGCATATCCCATCCACCCTAATTGCATTTGAGAAAGTGATACAGTCCTCCACATCATTGTTATACAGACCCAACTGTTCAGCCAATTTGAAAACAGGAGCACCATGAGACCAGCAATATATGGTATGTGATAAGAATATAATTCCCCGGTGAGCAAGATGATGGATAAGCTGGGGCAAAGGAATGATAATTCCCGACAATATATGCTATGCAATGTATCACCAGATAAGTATTTACACTTGATAATGTCAACCCAGATACCTATACGAGATATAGCCCGCCAAAGGGACTTCATCAGGAAAGCTTTGTTGAATACCCTAAGGTTTAGTATCCCCCAACCATCATGTTGTTTGGGGTGGCATAATAAGTCCATCTTGCATAGATGATACTTCTGCTTCATAGTCATGCCCCCCCCATAGAAATTGTGCGAGGATCTTTATCATGGAAATAATATGATGAGGGAGGAAAAATAAATGCCCCTAATAGACCAGTAATTGCGAGAGAACTGCTTGAATCATGATAAGCCTGCCGCCCAATGATAACCACCTATGTGTCCACTTATTTATCTTACCCCTGAATCTATCCACCAGCCACATCCAGTTCCTATTCTTATATCCACATGACTTGATTTTATAACTAAAATAATGAAGTCCCTCAGATACCTCCATGATATTTATTCCGAGAAAGTCAACAATGAAAGTAATGTCATCCATATCACCATACTCGTAAAGGAGAAAGGATTTAATTTTGTTGATACTGAGCCCCGTCGTACCATACTCTCGCAAAACTGGAATGTAAAGCTAAGCTCATAAGCCTTTTTTTTTACACCATTTTAAAAGATTCTCTGAAGATTCAGACAAACTAGGACAAACTTATGTCAATTATAGAAAGTGAAAACCTTTGTTTACATCCTACATTCATAGAAATTTTACTCATAACAAACAAATATATACGGGTAACAAAGATAATGTAGTTATCGGAAATCCAACACATGTGTTTAGAGAATATATGCATATGCATACGTAAATCCTCCAAACTCTGATGTCTGGCTTCTCTTCTGTTCATGATCAATAGAGATGACAAAAAAACAGTAATGATATTTTTGTAACCATTGAAACGCTCTACCTCGCCTGTTATCGAGATAAGAGTAACGGTGGCCAAATTCAGAACCACTCGTGCGTCCCATTCCGATATCTTCATTGATATAATTTTGTAACTCTTCAATGAAATCGATGGTAACATGACTCGAAGGAATCTAGAATATGGAAAATATTTCTCAGGTTTGTGCCTTTACATCTCATTGTGCCTTTACATCTCATCCATAGTTTATGTCTTTACATTAATTTCTTTTGTTAGTCCCAAAGGATATGACATAAGCTGTGTACTTCTTTTCATTCAAATTGTGTGGCAGTTGTACCTTTGAAACCATGTAACAACAAATGTGTCAACATTACATAATAAGAATACTAAAATAGGTCCAAAACTTCGAATAACAAAAACAAAATTGATTGCTACCATGGTCGACAAATGCAAAACATCAGAATAAGTTCATCGTATAAACAAGAAGGTTTAAAATATTGAGAATGTTTAAAATATTTCAATACTATATTCATTTATATTTACAATTCAAACAAAAATCCCCTTCCATAATGCAAAGCTAACAATATTTTCTTTAGTTGCAAAATATCAAAATATGCTCATCCTATATACAGCTTATAAAACATTTAAATACTGTATTAATTTATATCTACACTTCAAACAACATCCCCTTCCCTACTGCAAAGCTAGAAATGATTTGTTTAGTTAATTTTGAATATTTTTATAATATTTTAAGGTTAAACACTTTTTCAGAATAATATTATTAGTTGGTTTACTAGATTTTCTCTCATTAATTTTTTATTGGTTTGTTATACAAGTATATGAGACATGGTTATTTTCCTTAGAAACATATTGTACAACCTAGCATAAAAGGCATGTGTAAATCTACATTCTATAGTCCAGTATAAGAATCATGATTCAGTGTTCATAGTATACTTTACAATATTAATTTCAAAATAAAAATAAACTAGCAATTACACCAAATCTAGCAAAGGAAATTTCGTAAGTCGATAGCATATGAAGGAAGAGCATAAATGAAGACATATGTGAAATGTTGCAATTTGAGTGAGATAAATCTTAATGTTATTCAATAAGGTCTTCAAATCCAATGTTAAACAAGAGAGATTTGTTGCAATGTAAGTGCTATGACACATGAACATGTCACAATAGATATTTTCTTGTATGAATTATCTGTTAATATCCTTGGATATTGTAATGGCTAGCTAATTAGAATATATCCTAAAATTTTTACTACTACAATCAATCTATGCTCGACTCAGTAAGTGTTTGCATAATGAAAAAGCATGACATAGATTGCAGAATGAAAAAGTGAACATAGATCATGTGAAATGACCTAAGAACCTACCTAATAATCTCCTCTATTTGCTTTCTATTTTTGTTGAGATCGCAACAACATGATGAGCTTAGTGGAAAGAAGTCTCCTTCACTAAGTGGGCCCGCAGGCTATTTTTGGCGCAAAGTCTATTTTTAGACTATGTCTATTTTTAGACATATAAATCATGTTCTATGAGTTGCAGGATGCTATTTGTGGATGGTTGGTCAAGTCGGAAAAAAAATAGATGGACTTCTATTTTTAGACATATTGGGTGGAATCTATTTTTAGATTGCAAGTCTAAAAATAGATATGTCGAATATTATTAGCTCCTAATAATATTTGGACTATAAACATTATCTTATTCTCTTGGAGCACTTCAGTTAAGTGATGTGGCACAGGAGCTGACAGAAGGAATTATGCTATTCCTGAGGGTTAAGTGGAGCTATTGCATGGATACTTCAGTAAGAACTCATGTAACAGAGTTTGGTGGAGTTGATTGAGGAGTTAATGGTGTTGTGTTCAGTTTAACTAATCTAAACATAGTTCAGCTAGTTGTATTTAGTATAACTGATTAATACACTAGTGAAGAGTGGTGTGAATTAATTATTAATTAATTCACTAATTATAAACTCATTAATCAACTAAAGAATACATAATTTAACTTCAGTGCATGGACAGTTTCAGTGGAGACCAGTGAAGAGATAGGTGAAAGAGCAGGTTAACTATCCGTTGTGACTATACTGTTGCATATTTGCAACAACCAGTGATTGGAGAAGCCAATGAGGATTGCGCAGTACAAGCCAGGTGGTTTGAAGTTATTTATGAGCCATTCTTTAGCATTGATTACGCAATAGAGGCTGGCTATCAGGTTGCAGAGATTTGAGCATGTGTTTTGCTAGATCTAGCTTGATAAGCGTGTAGCAATTGGAGGTGGAGGTTGTGCTAAGAGCTTGTGAGGAGCTTTGTACAATGATCGTTACATGATCTCTATGACATATAATATACAGATAGTTGGGGATTTTTCAGCTTTAAGCTTTCCCATGAAATATTGTGTTCATATGTGTGATTGTTTATGGTTTTAATGTGCGCATGGAATTTATTTTATTTCCGCATGTAATGATCGATGGTAGAAGAGATTATGTATTGTGCATGAAGTTAAAATAGTGTGTGATCAGGAGAATCTTGGTGAATAATATATCAATTATTCAAATTTCTACATGGTATCGGAGCGATATTGATCATTGGAGCAATTTCAAAACATTGAAGCGGTTGAGTTTTGAGCTGGTGGAATTCGAATTTGCAGTAGTTTTTTCTTGGTGTCAAAGTTGAGATGTCTTTCAACGGATTGCAATTGGATTATGCCCTTGAGGGCAGCTCAAATTATATTGCATGGAAGGACATGATGGAGGCAGTGCTGGATGACAATGGGTTGAAGGAGTTCATAGATGCAAAAATTCCAAAACCTACTTCTAGTGATGTTGTTGTACTTGACGCATGGAAAAAAAAGACAGAAATGTGTCGAAGGATTCTGTTGGAAGGTGTGAAGGATCACATAGTGTCTAGCCTTCATGGTAAAGCTTTTCCATTCTTCATGTGGAAATCTTTGACAGATTTATTTCAAAGCAAGAGCGACCGGAGGAAGTTGGCACTCAAGGATAAACTCAGGAACATAAAAATGGAGAAAGGCGACAGTATGCCCAAGTACCTCACGAAGTTCATCCAATGTAGGGATGAGCTGAGAAGTGTGAGGGTTACTATTGATGACGAGGACTTTGTGAGCTTGGCTCTCCTTGGGCTTCCGAAGAGTTGGCATTCCTATCAGGAATCTGTCAATGGTTGGGATAAATTGCGAGGATTGGAGCGACTTTGGTCGGATCTTGTGCAAGAGGAGATAAGGCAAAGTACCAGGGATGGATCTTCATCAAAGAACTCTGATGACAAAAATTGCGCTTTGGCTACCAAAGCAAGAATGGGAAGAGCAAGAAGAATGCTTCTCAATCCAGTGTGAAAGGAAAGAAGCAGGACATGTCCAAGGTGAAGTGCTTTCACTGTCACCAACACAAACATTACGCCACTAATTGTCCATAGAAGAAGAAAAATAAGCAGCTTGTTGGATCTGCAGCTGGAGAGGCCTTAGCCTCGTAGTTTGAGTTGGATTTTTCACTGATCACATACTTGGTCTCAAGTGTGATGGGTTCAGTGTGTTTTCTTGACAGTAGTGCGTCTTTTCACATGACAGGAGATCGAGATTTGTTTATTGATCTGGATGAGAAAGATCTTGGAGTGCACATCGAGATGGGTGATGATGGTAGATACAGTTTGAATGGTATCAGTACCATTTCCTTTGAGAGGGACTCTGGTAAACCCTTCGTATTAAAGGAAGTGATGCATGTTCCAAGATTAAAGAATAATATTATCTCTGTGGCGATGTTAGAAGACAAGGGATATGATGTTGTCCTTAGTGAGGGAAAGGCTTTCCTACACAGTAAGGCAACTGGTGAGATCTGGAGGATAGGGGTTAGAGTTAAGAACCTTTATCAATTATAGGTAGATGGCTACGCAGCAATGGTAGGCAAAGCAGAAGGAGTGGTGAGCCGGGATGATGGCGAGTTGTGGCACCGGAGATTGGGCCACCTTCACCATGGAGCTTTGAAGATACTGCAGCAGATTTCTACTGGGCTTCCCAAAGGTACATTTTCGCAGTCAGATTAGTGCAAGGGATGTACTTTGGGAAAATTTTTGAAAGCAACCTTTCACGAGAAGGATAGTCGCACCACGACGATCCTTGAGAGTATTCACACAGACATGTGTGGACCTTTCTCAGTAGCTTCGACAGAAAAGCATAGGTACTATGTGATATTTTTTGATGATTTTTCTCGGAAGTGCTGGATCTTCTTCATGCAGAAGAAGAGAGAGACATACTCAAATTTATATGAGTTTAAGGCACTGGTTGAGAAAGAATCGAGGAAGAAGGTGAAGGCTCTTAGGAGTGACAATGGTGGTGAATTCATCTCTGTCAAATTCAAGGACTTTTGCAGTGGAGAAGGAATTCGAAGAGAGCTCATAGCACCTCATAACCCATAGCAGAATGGGGTTGCTAAGCGGAAGAACAGAACGATCGTGGGTGTTACACGGGAAATGTTGCATGATCAGGGCCTTCCCATACACTTGTGGGCTGAGGCATGCAATACTACGGTTTATGTGCAAAACTGTTGTCCTCATAGGATACTTGGCATGAGTACTCCCATTTGACGATTTTTGGTTCACCTGTTTACATTCATGTGACTAAGGATGCCAGGAAGAAGCTAGAGCTAACCGCAGAGGTTGGGATATTTGTGGGGTACACTGATACGCCCCACAACTATCATGTGTATTTTCCAGACAGTTGTAAGACTTTTGTGCGACGGGATATCAAATTTCATGAGGAGAAAGCCATGAAGTGTTTGCTTGAGAGCGAGCCACACTTGCTTGCAGATGAGGAGCTATTAGTTCCTAACGATGAATCTCAGGATGTGGATCAGCCACAAGATGAGGTTCATGGAGTGGAAGAGACCACTCAAGCAGCGCCAACCATCAGAGGGTGGAAGCGCACTACAGAAGCTGAGCGACTGGCTTAAGATGCAGAGAAGGTTGTAGGAGCACCTACATCACAACGCAGATAGAGACAGTCACCTGATCGGTATACTGGATACATGGCTCTTATGAGAAAGTGTATCGTGATGGAGTCATCCTTTTTGAAGGAAGCTGTAGAGGATCCTGCATGGGTAGATGCCATGGTGGAAGAGTATGATTCGATTGTCAAAAACAGTGCATGGGAGATTGTCCCAAGGCTGGAGCGGAAATCACTGGTGGGTTTGAGATGGATCTACAAAGTGAAGCAGGAAGCTGACGAGAGTGTGGAGAAGTACAAGGAAAGATTTGTTGCCTAAGGCTTCTCACAGATTAAGGGGATCGATTATGAGGAGACCTTTACACCTGTCACAAGGTATTCTTCCATATGGATGATTCTTGGTCTCTCAACACAGATGGGGTGGCACATTCATCAGATGGATGTGAAGACTGTGTTCCTCAATGGGGTGATTGAGGAGGAGGTGTATATAGAGCAGCCCGAAGGTTTCGAGATCTTCAGCAACGAGTCGCATGTGTTCAGGCTCAAGAGAGTGTTGTATGGGTTGAAATAAGCACCTTGTGCTTGGTACACTTGGATAGACAGTTATTTCACTAGACTTGGATTCTCCAAGAGTGAGGCGGATCCAAACCTATACCAGATTGTGGTGGAGGGTAAGTTGCTGATCATTTTACTTTATGTAGATGATTTGATTTTGACAGGTGATGAACTATTGATACACTCATGCAAGGCTGATCTTGCAAAGGATTTTGAGATGAAGGACTTGGGCCTCCTTCATTATTTCCTGGGATTGGAAATTTGGCAGTGAAATGATTTACTATTTATTTCTCAAGGAAAGTATGCCCAGGAGATATTGGATAAGTTCAACATGCATGGATGCAAGCCTGTTGATACTCCTCTTCTTTGTGGATGGAGGAAGGAGGATGCTACTTCAGCGGAGGTAGTGGATGCCATTGTTTATCGACAGTTGGTGGGATCACTCATGTATCTGGTCACAAGATATGGTTAAGCCTACCAAGCTCTACTGGAAGGTAGGCAATCATGTATTGAGATATCTCAGAGGCACATCAAGATATGGATTATGGTACAGACAGTCGGATGAGGTGAGGCTATGTGGCTTCACGGATGCAGATTGGGCAGGGAGCCCAACGGACAGAAAGAGCACATTTCGAGGGATTTTCAGTATCGGGTCGACAACAGTTTCTTGGTACAGCAAGAAGTAGAGATCTGTGGCACTCAGTTCAGCGGAGGCCGAGTATATGGCAGCGAGTTTGGCTGCATGCAAGGCTATATGGATGAGGAAGATCCTGTTCAGGTTGTTCAGTTAACACTTAGATCCTACTGTGATTTATTGTGATAATCACAGTTGCATCAAACTCTCGGTTAATCCAGTATTTCATGATATATCTAAACACATTGAAATCTGATATCATCATATCAGAGATTGTGTGCAGCGGAAGATCGTGTTACTTTCATACATTTCCACAGAGGATCAGGATGCTAATATCTGGACGAAGGTGCTCACCAGGAGCAAATTTGAATACCACAAAGGTAGGATAGGGGTGGCAGATAATCCTTATCTTGTTGAGAGGGAGTGTTGAGATTGCAACAAGATGATGAACTTAGTGGAAATAAGTCACCTTCACTAAGTGGGCCCGCAAGCTACTTTTGGCGCAAAGTCTATTTTCGGACTATGTCTATTTTTAGACATATGGATCATGTTCTATGAGTTGCAGGATGATATTTTTGGATGGTTGGTCAAGTCGGAAAAAAAATAGATGGACTTCTATTTTTAGACATATCGGGTGGAATCTATTTTTAGATTGCTAGTCTAAAAATAGATATGTCAAATATTATTAGCTCTTAATAATATTTGGACTATAAACATTATCTTATTCTCTTGGAGCACTTCAGTTAATTGCACAGATGTGGCACAGGAGCTGACAGAAGGAATTACGCTATTCCTGAGGGTTAAGTGGAGCTATTGCATGGATACTTTAGTTAGAACTCATGTAACAGAGTTTGGTGGAGTTGATTGAGGAGTTAATGGAGTTGTGTTCAATTTAACTAATCTAAACATAGTTGAGCTAGTTGTATTTATTCTAACTGATTAATACACTAGTGAAGAGTGGTGTGAATTAATTATTAATTAATTCACTAATTATAAACTAATTATTCAACTAAAGAATATGTCAATTAACTTCATTGCATAGACAGTTTCAGTGGAGACCAGCGAAGAGATAGGTGAAAGAGCAGGTTAACTATCAGTTGTGACTATACTATTGCATATTTGCAACAACCGGTGATTGGAGAAGCCAATGAGGATTGCGCAATACAAGCCAGGTGGTTTGAAGTTATTTATGAGCCATTCTTCAACATTGATTACGCAATAGAGGCTGGCTATATGACATAATATATAGACAGTTGGGGGTTTTCAGCTTTAAGCTTTCCCATGAAATACTGTGTTCATATGTGTGATTGTTTATGGTTTTAATGTGTGCATGCTATTGATTTTATTTCCGCATGTAATGATCAATGGTAGAAGAGATTCTGTATTGTGCATGAAGTTAAAATACTGTGTGATCAGGAGAATCTCGGTGAATAATATATCAATTATTCAAATTTCTACACTTTTACTAAATTTTCATATAAATGTAAAAATTCAAAGAGCATAGATCGTGTGAAATGACCTAACAACCTACCTAATAATCGCCTCTATTTTCTTTCTCTTTTACTAAATTTTCATACAAATGTACAAATTCAAAGCTATCACACCCATTTTCTACAAACCATACTTGCAATTCAGGAATAAAAAATCAAATGCAATTAAGTTACTTAAACAGAATGTCTAATAATGTTTATTTTATCACTTATAGAAGGTTCAAAGTTTCAATTTTCAATGAGGCTATGTGGGTTTAAGTGAAAAAAAAAAAATTAAGTTACTTGAACAAAATGTATAATAATATTTATTTAGGTTCAAAGTTTCAATGAGGCTATTATGTGGGTTGGGAACACAAGGTAAAATGGCAGCAATAGTGGGGTTATGTGGGTTGCGCACACAGGATACCATGGGAGCGACGAGTAGAGAATCAGAAGCAACCAGAATTCCAACAAGAATTAGAAGCGATCAGAATTCCAGAATTCCAACAAGAATAAGCAACCAGAATTCCAACAACACCTTATGACATAAAAAGCAATGAAATATTAATAAAAAGTGAAGTAATAGTCAAATTCAAAGCTTAAATAATAAAAGCCTGAGTTTAAAAATACACAAAATGGTCTTTTCTCCATAATTCCATGATACGATTATGGATGAGAATGCAATTTCTTGTTGTTTAAAATGTGTTTTTGAATCCATAAATGGATTCAACTCCTTGAAATACCACCGGTCAATCGAACTTTGTAAATTAAGAAACTTAAACTTATAATTTTAAAAATATATAACAAATTTTAACAAAATTTACTAAAATGAAATAAAAAAATAACATTTTATCTATTAATTAGAGTCCACTAATATACAATTAAAATATTTATTGCAAAATTTGAAAAAATAACTTTGCAAATAAAACTATATTAAGAAAAAAATGACTTCTAAGAGAAGGATAGAAGGGATGGTATGATGTCTTATTTGCGATAAAAGGTTTTCGAAAGTGAAACAAGACCACACTAATATAAAATTAAAAAATTATTACAAAGTTGAAAATTTTACTTTGCACATTAAAAAAATAGTAAGAAAAAGATGAATTCTACCTAGCTAAGAGAAGGGATAGTATAATGTATTATTTGGATAAAGGGTTTTCAAAAGTTGAAAAAAATGTATAAGATTACTCTTGAATAATATATGCTAAAAGAACACCGGATGCGGTTGATAAATGACCATCTGGGAACGTGGCACATCGTGCGCTTCCCGATGGATTTCACCTGGGTAGCCCATGTGGCTCCCGGTACAGGCATTTACTATGGCTATTACTCTCCACCCTGCGCGAGTTTTCATTATCTCGGTTGGCTCAACCAGCTCCTGGTTATGGCGGTTATTCTCGACATGGATTGTATTTGCAGAGGCTTGACTGGTGTGGCGGACGGCTGCAGATCTCCTCCTCCTCTGCACGTGATTTTCTCGCCTGGATGCGTTGAGGCCAGTGTTAAAACGCATACGGGGAGGCGTTGTTCGATCGATGCTTGTTTTGATCCGGTCCCGAATTACCACTTCTCCAACAGTCCGTGGTGCAATCGACGTGGTCTTGCTCCAGCTTCTTCTACTCCGCCCAGTGGTCTTGCTCCGGCTTCTTCTGCTCTGCCCAGTGGTTTCAGTGGTCTTGCTCCAACTTCTTCTGCTCCGCCCAGTAGCGCCCAAGATTCTCATTCTTCCCCTGTCAGTTTTGCGTGTTTTGCTGAGCCCAGCCATAAAATGGTCACCATGCCTCGCCTCCGCGAGCGCATGAGAAGCAGAAGGGGTACTAGCCAAGGGCATTCTAATCAACGGCGCCTGCCTCCTACTCCTGTTTCTGCGTTTTATGTTGACTCTGTCTTTTCTCCCGCCCCTCCGTCCTCCACTCATGAGTCTCCCCACGTTGCTCCTCGTCCCCTTCGGCCCTCCATCCGTCAAACCTCTCAGCGCGCTGAGCTACGGTTTGACTGCACTTCCTGCAATGCCACCCTTACAACTTTTATTACTGTCACTCTTTGGGAAGAAGTCCCCAACATAGCTCCGCCCAGCTCCTCAACTTCGCCAACTCCCCCTCTCAGCTCCAGCTTCACTTGAGCTGCTCCAACCTCCTTTGTTCCTCAGCATGAGTCCAACATGGAGACAGAACGCACAGGTGGAGGACGTGCTTCCAGCGAAGACCAGGCAGATAGAAGCGATATGTTTGCTTGCAGAATTACCGAAGAGTCTCCCTCTCCTACTTATGGATAGCAGCTGCATTGTCACTCAGGTTTTTTTGTTCTGTTTATGTAGAAATCATAAGCTTCTTAGCTACACTGCTTTACTGAACAGGCAGTTCACTTTTTCCAGCTCTGGTGTTATTTTGTTTTTTGTAAACTTAAAACCAGTTTCCCTCTCATGGCCAGTTCATACTTTATGGTTTAAAGGACTAGTTTCCCATTCTGGGCAGTCCAGACTTTGCTTGCCTTGCTTGACTATCAAGCCCAGCGCTCAGGCTGCTTGCCTTGCTTGACTATCAAGCCCAGCGCTCAGGCTTTCCAAGCTGACGCTGGTGCAGTTTTGTATCAATACTTTTATACATAATAGAAATTAGTCATACTTAGAAAAAAAAATATATATATGCTAAAAGAAAGTTGTTTTGTTTTTAATTACAAAATTGAAAATTTTATTTTACACATAAAAACATATTAAGAAAAATATGAATTCTATGTTGCAAGGGAATGGATAGTATAATGGTATATTTCGATAAACGGTTGTGAAAAGTGGAAAACAATGTATAAGATTGCCATCACTGATATATGAGTTAAGATTTAATTTAATTCAAAACTAAAATAAATGTTTTTTTTTCTTGTTTTGGATAGTGTTGTAGTTTTTAAAATTTAAATTTGAATATAGATTTATTTTTTAAATAATAAATAATAAATTTTATTATTGTATTGAAATGTGTGTTAATGTTGTCATATACATGTAAAAATAATATAATAATCTTTACATTAGCAAACTAGAAATAATAATAACAAAAATAAAAATCAATATTGGCTAATAATAAGTTAATATAATTTTCACCTCACTTTTCTATCAAGGTTAAGAAAGAAATAATTAAAAAAAAAAAATACCTAATATAAAATTTCTTGAATTACTTAATATGGAGTTCATAAATAACATGTAAATATAATATTAATAATGTTATCATATGTATAATTATTTTTATGTTCAATTATATTTAAAACAAAAAAATATTAACAACCAAAAAATATTTTAATGTCTGCCATAAATCAAATACTTCATATCCATATTAAGTAACATAATTTATATTAATAGAGAAAAATAAATTAAGATATATATATATATATATATATATATATAGATATATATATATATATATATATATATATATATATATATATAACTTTTCATTTGTAATTTATTTTATTTTTGATTTTTTTATTTTCTTTCAAATTTGATTAAATGTCTAGTATTATCTCTAATCACAAAAACTAGACATGACTTTAAACAACTTTTCACATTTACATGTATAACCACCGACTTCTCTAGTAAAAATTAAATTAAGCAATAAAATTAATCATAAATATTTGTGAGTGAAGAAAAAAATAAATTAATTAAAATTAAAATAAGCAATAGAGTTAACCATGAATACTTGTAAGTGAAGAGAAAAATAAATTAGTTTATATATATATATATATATATATATATATATATATATATATTACAAATACATTTATAATTTATTATATTTTTATTTTTTTGAACTTCTTTTTAACAAATTTTATTTATTTAAATAATAGATTTAATTATATATATATATATATATATATATATATATATATATATATATATTATATATATATATATATATATATATAACTTTTTATTTTATTAATTTATTTTATTTTAAATTTTTGATTTTCTTTCAAATTTGATTAAATGTCTAGTATTATCTCTAATCACAAAACTACAAACATGACTTTGTAGCTTTCATATTTACATGTATAATACACCGACTATATCGGTAAAAAATTAAATTAAGCAATAAAATTAACCATAAATGTTTGTGAGTGAAGAAAAAAATAGAAGAGTCAAAATTATAAAATTAAAAATGAAAACAATAGAGTTAACTAATATAGATAACTTTTAGAAGTGAGAAAAAATAAAAATTAGTTTATATATATATATATATATATATATATATATATATATATATATATATATATATATATTACAAATACATTTATAATTTATTATATTTTTATTTTTTTGAACTTCCTTTAAATTTGTTTGAAAGCCTAGTATTAGTTGTGATCTTTTCAGATGTATTTACATGTACCATTATTAGTGATGGATCAGTTAAATCATTTCAAATATGTTTTAGAAAGAGTACCTCACAGATGATGATCATATATTCACAATTATCTTAAACTGTACACAGCAGGAATAATATTTACAGGACAAATTAAGCACAATTAGTATTTTATAGAAATAAGATATTTGACAGAGTATACAAAGACAGGAAGTCAGCAAAGCAAATAGAGAAGGGTTGATTCAGACATGATTATTAGATGCAATATTTGGTGATATACGTATCAATTGCCAGGTATCGTTATAAACAGCCTCCCTACCAAATAAGGTTTGAATAGGCAGAGTGTGTGTGTATATATATATATATATGCACTCGGAATTTGTGGAATCATACACGATTTGGTCCTGCCTTTTTTTTTTCTCCAGCGTGCCTTGCATTTACATAATATTCACAGCCCGTCATGACTAATTACACTATTAAAACAATCATCCATGAACATTTTATGTACTATTAAATAATCATACAATCATAATCCTGAACACATACATTTAAGCATCCAGGAATAGATACAGTCAATGTCCAAAAAAGCCTCAGCTACAATCAAATAATTAAAGAAGATCAAGAATGCGAAGATCCCTGGCATGGGTTCGACTTCAGTGCATGATGGCATACTTATCAGCATCCAACTTCTGAGCCTCTCCATTCGAGTGCAGGAGTGACTTCTTTCTCACACGCTACAGATTTACGACAGCGCCCTGAAAAACAAAATTAAACAAGTACTATATTTAAAACCTAACGAACCAAAATTCACAGATGACCTTCTTGGAAGGCCGAATCCAACCTCCTGGGAAATGCAGATTTTACAATTCTAAGGATATGGCATTCATTTGCTCCATATGGAGATCATTAGAAGCCAATTAGAAAAAACGTGTGCCATGCAATTGCTCAATGCCAAAAGGATCGATTCCTTTAGGTGGATGAGAGAGGAAGAGGCATTTATCACAATCCACTCCATTTGGGAGAAGAGAAAGAGCAAAGCAAGAGCAACAAAGTTGCAGTTATTAAGAGCGACAAAGTTGCAGTTATTAAGAGTAAGAGCAGTTATTAAAGAAACCCAGGAGCACAATCTGAACATTAAAATAAAGTCACAAACCAGAGAATGAAATTGTAAACTCTAACTAAAACATTAATTAAATTTTTCCATTGTCTACCGCTAATTGAATTGAATAGCGGATATGGATGACCCAGAGAGCTTACAAGTTCAATGACAATTCCCCGTCTGTTTGGTCAATGGTCCCTGTAAATCACCTCAAAAATCGGTTAAATTTCCCAAGTCTGTCTGTTCATTGGTGCCTGTAAATAACCCCCAAAAATCAGTTAAATCTTCTAAATCTGTCATATCAAATCTTATAAAATCAGCGCAACAATGAATCCTCAAATGAGAAACCCAAAAATCGGTTAAATTTTCTCAATCTGTCATATTAAATCTTATAAAATCTGCGCAACAATGAATCCTCAAATGACAAACCAAAAAGAGAAACAGAGCAAAACCTAAGTGGATCTTTCCAAAGGAGCTGCTACGAATTTTGCGCATTAATCTGTATTTATTTCCTACTCTTGAATCCAGGTTACATATTCTAATTAATGAAAAATCAAAGTTTCTTGCAAGATGCGATAGAGAGGGTAGTTATTATTAACTATTAACTAACTGATTATTGATATGAAATTATTATTAATTATTAATTGATTATAATCTTACGGCTAACTATTGTTCAATCATTTAGCATTAAATCTAAAGGTGTAGAGTGGTGCAAGGTGGCACCTAGGGGAGTTGTTTTCAAATAAAAACGTCTTACAATATAAATATTTTCTGATAAACAACAAAAATATGTCACTTTCATTTCTTATCATAAATAAATAAAAGAGTTCACTACCTTAATTTTATATCAATTTAAAAAATGATAAATATATATATATAGATAGATAGATATTACTATAAAAAAATTCTTGAATGAAGAAAGTATATAAAAAATTTGAATATCTATACTAATTAGTTTATTTCAATATGAACTTATATATATATATATATGAACAATATTTTTTACATAATATATCATAATAAAATGTTTTAACGTTTAAGAAATAATTTAAAGAAATACATATATATATATATATATATATATATATATATAATATGTTTAAGTAAATAATTAGAATAGAAATATAAGGAGTATATATAGAGAGAGAGACAATATATATAATATATATATATATATATATATATATATATATATATATATATATATATATAAAAAGATTAAAAAGTTTAATCATAATATAAAATTAATAGAATGTGTAAAAAGTACTAATAATAAAATAAATAAAATATGAATTATAAATAAAATATTTCAAAGATGATATTAAAAATTAGAAAAAGTAATAAAATAATGATGGAGTCCAAAATAACCTTTTCGTAATTCTAGAAGTCAAACATACAATGCAAAGCCAGGTCCAATTAAATGGTGATGGAGTCCAAAATAACCATCCATTGTTTTTAAAGAGAAGCAGAGAAATGATGTAAATTTGAAGAATTAAATATCCCACAAGTTTCTCTTCATACATAAAAAAATTATCTTTGTTGGAAACAATGTTAATATTGAGAGGGTGGTTAAATAAGATTGAAGGGTAATATTTACATTGATTCCAATTTATGTTTTAATTTCACACTTGGAAATCTTTCATGTGACCATTAAGATCATATCATGCAACAACAATATAAAACAACACATGTACACATCAAAATGCCATGAGCAACATAGTCTATTTACATTGTATATTATTATGAGCCACCAGTAATAGGAAGCATAAACTCACTTAGATTGTTTGCTAGCACCCACTAGTAGGAAGAAACAACTCCCTTCTTTTGTAGACACATGATCAAATTACCAAAACCACTAACCAAAGCACCAAGTTCTTGGAATTTTTGCAAGAAAAAACTTATAAGAGGCGGAAACCCCAAAGATATCTTCAAATATCCAACAGATGGAAGATCTAGTTCCCTATTTTGTAGGCTCTAGCCCACACTAAATAAGGAAACCACAACTCGCTATTTCTGGCTCTCACTTAGCCTTATAACAACTTACATTCACTTATATATCTTTGTAATAAATGACTCTCTGCCCTCTATTTTCCTTAGCAGCATTACAAACATTCTTCCCTATGTTCTTAACTCAGTAAATAAGATACACACTCAGTAGCACTCAACTCATGGCCATTATTCTCCTAAGTCTCTCTTTTCCTTTCGTGGAAGAGAAATTACACACATAGATATATCCATGCATCTCCACACAGTGCTACATTCCACAAGCTACATAGGCACACATGACCTCACCAACACACACTACATTCCCCTCACCCACATTGCACACTTTCTATCCTTAGTTTTCTTACTTTTTTACATAGAGAATAATGTAGGCTCTATCAACTAATCACTCTTCTTAAGAGCATATTGCAACATGGATTACCATATTTTTCTATACTTCTTCTTGACCACTATAATTGTATTAATTCAAGGAATGGGATCTAAAGTGATTTTCCATGCTATGAGTTGGCTCTCAATCCAACCTACACATTTAGGAAGTACCATAACTAAATTCAACCTATTTTAACCAATATGTCCCCCCTTCACTGTAGCTTGTTCTATTGTACAAACTCTAAGATTAGGGATGTCATTCATTACTATTCATGATGCCCCATTAATTCTATAAGTATCACGGTTCTCGCTGAATTCAACCAAAATTTTCTACAAACATTATTAACTCGAGAAATTCCTCGTGTGCGCTACTAAACTTGATTAAGTTGTAAAATTCTACTGACCCATTCAACACCTACTTAATCCGATTATGGAAACCAACCAATTTTGGCATAAATTCCAAATATGGAGGGATCCTTCCAAGTATTTTTCTAACTCATTCAATCCTTCTCTTCCAATCTATAGAGGACTTGCAAATATGGAATAAATTCCAAATAGAGCACATACTGCTAAAGAGTTTCCAACCTGTTCAATCCTTTTAAACATATGCCCGTGGAGATAATTTCATAAGGAATTTATGTTACAAACCAATTTTTTTAATTGTAATAAGCCCTTAGGCCCTCACTTATTCAACACACAAAATCAACTCCTAGGCACCCCTTTTACTAAGCCTTAAGCGGATTATAAAACATGTACTAACCTTCCATTCTCATGGTCACAACATGCACACAAAATCTGGTCCTAGAACTTTACCTTAGCTCCCAACATAAATCAATTGTGCACCTTGTTTTTCCTCTTAGGTAAAATTTCCAAGCTTGCATGTCCTAGTGGGTCCAATTTTTCCATAGTCGTGCCAATATCAAACCTTCTAGGGTTACATGGACTTACCTCCTCACAATTGGTTTTGTCCTTTATCACGCCACTGTGTCTCGCAGCTCCATCAACCCAGACTTTTACTTAAGCACCACATCAAAAATAATTTGGGAGTAAACTTTGTGGTCACATGTCCACTACAGTTCGCCACACTTCCACTACACAACTCCTCATTAGGTTGATTCTCTATCTCATGTAACAACTAGTATGCCATGTTTTCCTATGCCTCATTACCCTGGTGACTCAAAATGATATGCCTTTGACACTCGATAGGGTAATAAATATCAGGTTATTTGTACTGGTCATCCCCCTATCATTTGTGTTACACCAATGAAATAGCTCTTGGTATTATGTGGTCTTCTGCTACACCCAGTTGTGCCCTTTTTTTTTGTACCACCATGTCATGGCATTGACTCACCTCATAAAATTTCAATTGTGACACAAGAAAAACATCTGGGGAGTAACCTATAGGAATGTGTGTAATGTGGTACCACATTTGGCATACATTGACTAATTAAAAATTAACTAGGATGACCTTTCAGTTCCAATTCTCATTCCATCATGCCCCAACGCTTCATAAACCCGTAGAACCTTCATGCAACACACTTAACAACCTACGGGGCCTCTGGCCTTTTGCTGTTTTGGATGACATGTCATTAGAGAAATTTTGAGGTATAAAATGGGCCTCCAAAGGAATATTATAAAATAATAGTGGAAATAATGAAATAAGATCAGATTGCATCATCAAATTTTTGAGGGAAAAAAGAAAAAAATATTTTTTCAACTTATATTTATATGTTTTTACTCAAAATTAGAGTGGGAGTACTCTTTGGATGCAAAATTTAACTCCTCATCCAAGGAGTACCCATATTTCATAATTTCGATGGAACCTATTATACAAAAAAGAGAAATATATGAAAAAAATGATTACAATCATGATTTTTCATGTATTTTTAATTTTTCCTGTAGAAAGGTCCATCAAAAGTATGCAACATGTGTACCCCTTAGATGAGGAATTAATATTTTCATCCAACAACTTCTCCCACTATAAATTTGAGTAAAATTGTAGGGGGATAAGTTGAAAATTTGAGTTGAAAAAGTATTTTTTTTAAATTTATTTTTGATTTTTTTTACTTTTTACTTTTTTCTCACTCCAAAAATGGTGAATCATCTCCCATGTTTTACATCATCATCTTGAATCCTATTGGTTCATATAAATTTTATCTTAGTTGTTCTTTTTTATTTTGAGGCCAATTTTAGACCTCAAAATTTCTCTAAATCATGGTGGGACTGAACCACATGCATAATTTTTATTGGCCCCTTGTCCATTTGAGAATGCTAACCTATCTATCACCTATACCAACCACCACATGCCAAGATTTTATTTTTCCATGTGTCATCCTTTCTCGGTCCACTTGGGTATGTAAAAATGTTAATTTTTCATGCCACATCTCACTACCTTATACTTCCATGTTTCCATGTGTTAAGTCACATTGATATCATCCTGGGCCCTTGAGTTTCACATGAAATCCTACTGCTGTTTCTTCCAACTCCTCTCCACATAATTTTTTTCCACCAGTGGGTGTGCACCATTTATCATTTTCCATGTCATAAGTTCAAAAGGAGAGAGGGGGGTTCTGAGCCTTCCATGATTCCCACCAATAAACACTTCATCAACTAGCCTGCAACATGCCACCATGTCCTAGTGCTACAACTAGCCACATCCTCCTAGAGCTTTATCACCCTGGAGGATTGGCCTTGCACTCCATTGAGAAATCCCAAGGAAGACCCTATGGGGTCATGTGTGTAGATGGGGACTGGTATAGTTTCTCTTGATCTTAAAAATGAACAATCCCACTCTCCTGCCTATACTCAAGCACCATGTATATGCTTAATATATTGTTGGGCCCATGGCTAGGTAAGTATGTGTGAATTTTTCCTTATAAATTTGAACATCATCATATTTTTATCCCGAAGACCCATTTTGAACATCAACATACCCTTGGAAATCTCTTTTAGAGCACAACGCAACTATGTCATTTCCAGGAGAATTTGAACTGATATCCTAAGTAAAAAATTCCTTCAAATCCTAAGCCATCTAGCCACCATAGGTATAATATTTTAGTTTCTTTCCTCATCCTTCTATTATGATGGTTCTCTACCAAGGACTACAATATCCAAAACACTCCCCCTAAGCTTAAAAATCCATGTACATCAATTACAAAAACATTATGCATTTAACATCAATATTATCCCAATTGACATCAATACCAACACACTTGATGCCACCTACCATCCTAACAATGCCAATTTTCCAATCATTTCTACCTTTGGATTTGAGGGAAACACCTCATCATTGAAGGACACTGATACTACATCAAACAAACATAATGTCATTCAATGAATGTTTTTCAGTAAGATCTTTCTTCCCTACATGAGCCACTATTAACTTTCTCTCCTCCTTTGACATCAATGACAAGGGGATACAAAATAGTTTCTCTCTCTCTTCAAAATAATGTTTAAGGCTCTAGCTGGTAATGTGCATTCTTCTTTTCAGACTTCTCTTCAAGGTTCGGGATCTTTTGGATGAGGCACTTGCAGTTTTACATCCAAACTCAGCCAGACCATCACGAGAAAAGACACTTGCAAAACCAGGAATTAGAAAAACATGTACCTATGTCTTCTTGAATTTGTTGCTACTTTAGTAATTGTACATATATGATATGCTACCCCTAAACATACCATCTCCTTTTGAATGCTCATTTATTTTTGAACACGTTATGGTTTTCGGCCCTCTCTTTTGCCAATGCATATATGTATCCATGAAAACCACACACGGTATTGTTTCCACTACAAATACCAACTGATAGAGATGAATTTTGGATTAATATTACGTTGTTGTTGTTTCTTGAGTGGTTGTACTCACTTTAGCCGAGCATTTTAAAATCTTCTCCCCTTGATATCATGGTTCTAAAAATAGGGAATCCTACTAAAATAACACACTATGAAATTTTCATGACTTCTCCTCAAAAATAGATGTCCATTTTTACAAGAGGTTACTCCACCTGAACCAAAGACTACTAATTGACATAGCGATACCAGTAAATAGCTAAGGAAATTGTAAAGATAGAATCAATTGTTTTCATGAACTGAAGATAGATATGCATAATAAAACTTGAAACTTAATTGAAATAAGAGTACTTCCTACAATATGAAAACCTTTCATTTCTTGACCAATCATTTTTCTTGAGGCTAAATATTGTTTCCAGCTAATGCTTATTAAAGAAGGCCCCCCCTTAGCCAATTCTCTTTTCTCTTCTCTAATCTATTTCATCTTCCATATTGCTTCTACTTAGGCACTGATCCTATGGATCTGATTTTATCTTTGGGCCTCATATAACTACACATTTGTTTGACATCTTGTCTTCATCTCACACATAAAAGTTTTTTGATTACCCCCCCTCACACCATGTTGGTTTCATTTTCTTCTGCTCTTGTAATGTTGATACATTTGAATTAAATTGATTCATTGTTTAAATCAACTCTTACCTCAAACATTCAAATGCACCAAAGGTCTATTCAAAATTATCTCACTCTTTTGGCTTCACTTGAATCCAATATCTTATTTTTAATGAAAATAACTTAAGGACCTACTACCCCTGTGTGAATTATACTCATTATTCTTCCAAGCCTTCAAAGGCTAACTCTCGATAGGAAAATTAACTTCTAACTTCTTATTTACCTTTCCGTGGGATTTATCTTCATTATGAAGAACTAGAATAAAATCCTCTTTAATTTCTCCTTTATTCACCCCTATATTCTCAATGCCTTTTTTCTTTCTTTGCAAAGAGGAATTAAATCTATTGCCTCTTTTTTTTTTGGCTCGAGGTGAATGAGTATTGCTGCTGGTAGTTCCATTTGGGTCCTTGACTAAAATAGAGGACTTGTTGCTCTAATATTTCTTAATTGAAAAGTCACTCATTTTTTGGTTTCTCTCTCCGCCTTCAACTTGTTTCCTTTACACAAATAATTGAATAAAAACACAACTTCCTCTACTCGTGCATTTCTTCTCATCCTCAATGGTCAAGTTTCCTCTTTTGCATGTATATTTTTTGGAGTTGGATTTCTCCTGCTATATCTACATTATGCTACCTTGTGCCCAAATTTTTGACAATTGTACCATTCAACCTCACTTAAGAATGGAAAAAATAAATTTTGATTTCTTAGACCATTTCCACTATATCTTCTCTTGTTGTAATCATACCAACTCCTTAGCATATTTTTCATTATTGTGTCACTGATACCCAACACAATTTTCTTTCTTGCATTTGATCTATAGACCATGGCTTTATGCCCATAATTATTTCAAGTAAAATAATAACCATGAAAATTCTTTCGATAACTAAAAACACCTTTTTTTTTAAGGAATTGTTCCAGAGGAGGAAAGGAATTTTGTTGGCTCTCCATTTCATCTATGCAGTCATATAAATTGTTTTCCTGAGATATTATTTGTTATTGTTGCCACATTTGGCGATTACTCTATTTTCCTCTCCTTTTTAGTTGCACCTTCTTAGGGCTATTTCTTGCTTCTACCTTCATTTGATACAAACTTGCAACTCCATTCCATGCTATTATTACTTTGGTTGTTCAAAAATTTTCTTCTATTTACTATTGCTGGTACAATTAGTAATATTAAGGTGGAAAGCTGGCTTTCCTACCTTTTATTTCTTTGGAATCAATTATTCTTTGAATCCAAAACCAACCTTAACAATAAAATAACTCTGAGTCCCAAGAATATCATCGAGGGACATTGTTCTGTTTTTGAATTTTTGATATTGAGACAAATATCTATTGGAATTTTCTAAGTCTTGTCTCAATGAGACTACTTCAGGTTGTAGTCTCTCATAAATTTCATCTCTCCCATGAATCCAATATATCAATATCTCATTCAATCTGTTTATTTCTTCTTGTTGAGCATTTAGATAAATAATTTTTTTTCTCAACTTATCACTCTCACGCTCATATTCTTGGATTTTATCCTTTTGCTTAAGGTTCGATTATGATAGCTCCTTGAAATATTTTAGAGAAGAGAACAACTTATTCCTAAAATAGATTCTTTGATTCATATCACTTTCTTTGCTATCGAAAGTGCTAACAGAGTCACCACATAGATTTAGATTCCTCTTTCTATATAGGGAATATTTCATAGGTCTGAGAAGTATCCCTTCTTCATCAGTACTAGGCATGGTAGTATTATCTTCATGGAGTATTTATTTCTCTTCTTTACAGGTACCCTCATTAGCGTTTCATACTAAAGTATGTTTATCTTCATAAAAACCGTTAAATGTATGAATATCTCTATCCTCAAAGGATGCACATGAACATATAGATGATAAGTAACCTATTTATTTGCAATTATCACAAAACAATAGCTTAATTTCTGAGAAATTTGGTCTCTCGTCTGATTCTCCTTCATCACCATATTGATAATGATGAGAAAAAACTTTCAAATTGGGAGAATGGTATTTGACCTCCTGAGCATATTTCCTTTAAGATAATTTATTCTTCTTTTTCCTTCTCTTCTTCCTTCTTGAGATGTTTTTTATTGAGGAATTAGCTCCTTTTTTTCAGGTAAATTCCTCAATTGGATTATGCAATTCTTGTAGGCCCTTCCTTTGACTGCATGCACCACCTAGACAACTTCCATTCATTTAAAACTGATAGTACACTTCCATTGAACTCTAATATCAAGTGGGTAACTTGAATTATTTCCATGAATCAGGTTTTTTTGGGTTATTTATCAGTTAATTGGATAACCATTGAGTGTGATTGAAGTTACACTTCACAACTTGACCCTCCACTAGTTCCTCCAACATTTGGAACTAGTTTAACTGACAATGACTCAACTGAACTGAAATATATTGCTAGAAAATAGCAATAAATCATACTAAACTGAACTCAAGTGTCTCCAACTCAAATTAATTGAGTTAACTGAGTGAAAAAATCCATGTAACCTGAGTTAACTACTTCCAAGTATTCTGTTGAAATTGAAATTTGAATTGTAATCTAGTTTGACCAAGGCAAACTCAAACTAGATTTATACAACTACAAATATTAGTACAAAACCATTAATGTAATAATTTATACCCATAATTAAATAATAATTAGTATTATTATGATATATTTTATTGTCCTAGCTCCTTCTTAAGTAATTACAATCGCAATTCCTTATAATATTATCTAGAACATATAAACAAATAAAATAGAAAAAAAAAAAAAACCATAATAGTTGTTTGCCAAAGCTTGTCATTATTTTTCATTATTTTTTTTCATGGAAATATGCTATATGAAAACACTAAAATACTAAATAATGAACATTAAAAATCTATATAAAATTTATATTATTTCCTTTCTTTCATAGTAATGAATAAATGAAAAATAAGGTTTTCAAAACTATATGTAATCCTAGATCTATGGAAGCAATATTTTGTGTCGTTCCCTATGGTCTTGTTAATGTTTCATTATGATCTAATTATAAGGTATGTTGTCATTTTAATAAAATTTTCTCATACTTTCTATGTGCTCCAACTCATATAATACTATCCTAAGTACACAGTCTAACACTCCCTCTTACCCAGGAAAGTGTTCTCCACAACACTGAGTTGATCTTTAAACATCTCTAACTTTCCCTTTTGAAGGGGATTAATTAAGACATAAACAACTTGTTGATATGTTGGAATTTACTATGGATCCACAACCCCCTTTGAACATTGTTAAGTGGTACATGATCCCAATATTCTTTGATTGATGATGAAATACTACATTTTTAGAGAGATTGATAGAACTAAGATTGCAATAGTAAATGTAGTTTCCAAAGTTTTATTTTTTAATTTTGCTAATATATTTTTAAGATATATAGATGCAAAACTAGTATAATTGTGTTCCATATATTTTTCCTTTGCTAAATTTCATCGCAAAAAACTATTTCCTCTTGTTGAACTAGGAAATCATACTTGAACCTAAATTGAAACAAGATCATGGAATGATGCTCTTAATACTAGCACTACCTATCCAATTAGAATTTTAAAAGCTATGAAATTCAATTGTATATCACAAACATAACTTAATCCAAAATGAAATATTCCCTTCAATTATTAGAACATGTGTTATATCGGCTTGGGTTGCATGGTGTATTCACTTAAGTTGTCAAGTACAAAATGAATGTCATGCATGGTATTTACTAAATACATAGTGAAACGATCTATAAAATATGTACATAGATGGATGAATCATATTTAATATGAACCAATGAAATACTTTTGATATGTTACCATAATATTATTCATGGGCTTGTGGTTCACCATGTTAAATATTTTTAGAAACTTGACTATGTACTTGACCTATCCAAGGAAAATGCTACATCGAATTTGCCACATTTCAAATAAAAAAGGTAGTAAATAGAGCCAAAATCCTTTGTACAATTCTCTTACCAACTTCTTCTTTCACCACTCTAACAATTTCCTTTAAGTTTCTATAAATATGATATCATTTACATAAAATATTAAAATAAGCATATTAGAATGACAAACTTTAGGTAAATTTTGGAATTTGCACTAGCCTTACAAAAACCTAAACTTGAAAGAACTAATTGATAATGTATTATAGTGTACATGGTACGTGCTTCAAATTAATTATTGAATGTTCTTGCACAATAGGGTCACGGAAAATTTGACGGATGGAAAATTATCTTGAAGTTTAAAAACATCGGCGAATCTCACTAGTCCCTAATATGAAAAATATAAAATGTTTATTGATGTATTTGTAAATTTATTCAAATTTATAATGTTTATATATATTTTCTCTATATAATGTTGGCGATTTTTAAGGTAAAATAATTTTATATAGTAAAATTTGGGCGAATCATTTTTATAAAAAATGGAAATTGGCGAATCTTTTTTTTTTGGAAAATCATGAAAAATTATCCCAAATACGAATATTAGCCCCTAAAATTTTCCATGAATAGGGAAATTCACTTTACGAAATTTCTTGGCTAGAATAGAATATGCCAACAATATTGCAGAAATCACCTACCGCATCCATATAAATGATACCTACTCAATTTCATATGTGTGGTGCCATTACAATTCATACTTTGCAATAAAATCAATAATAAACAAGAAAACTACCAACTAATATACTATGAATACTATAAAACTATTCCACCAGAGGAATCAATGCATGAGATGATGGAGGAAGATCATAAAAGGAAGAAGGGTGAATGTGCTGAGATAACACCCTCATTTGCCTCCATAAACTTCATCATTCTAGCATCTGATGAGCACCAAATTTAGTTAAGAATCAACCTTGGAGTTATGTTCATGAAAAATGTGTGGAAAATAGACTATGTTAAAGATGATTCTCATAGTTTATCATATATGACTCATCAGTACGTGAAGACCTAAATTATGCATGGTTATTTTTCCATTACGACAATCGAGTGAAACTTTTCAGTTCCCATAGACATGGACACTACTTACATTCAAGTATTAATGGCTAATCCAAGAAATGGGGATGATAGTTTGTCCCAATTATTTGTCCCTTATCCAAGATCCAAAAAAGAGATATATAATGAGAGAAAATACAATAAATACAATCTCATGCACCATATTTACTTGTATTTTCTATGGAAGCAGCTTCAAATAAGCTACATCAACGAGAATCATCGCTCACAAAAGGATTAATTTGATCATTTCTCCTATAGGAAATTGCTTCTCTCATTCAAAGGATCGTAGGTACCTTTCAAAATTATCTTCCTTGACCAAGGGAAGTTAAAGTGGGTGAAGGTTAGAAAAATGTTATGACTAATAGAAAGTATCAACTAGATGTGAGAAGATTAGAAGAAAATTCCATAGACACATGGAGTTTTTTCTTGCTAAAGTGGGTTCATGCTCTTATGATGCTGATTGCATAGAAGATATTAGGGTGACATATTATATATCTAAGATACAATATGGGTTTCCTTGTCAGGTCACCATCTGATATAATTTTGTAACTTCATCTACAAAATCAATTCAAAAATTTAGCAATAATATCTCAAAGGAACAATTTGGCTTCTTAAATTGTTGGTAGATATATGATGCTATGTCTCTAGCCTAGGAAGAACTTGATGCCAAGAAGGATCATAATCTTTCATCCATCACCCTAGAATTGGACTTATCTAAATCTTTCGATAAGCTAATTGGGACTTTCGTGTGGTTGGTCCTTATTAAAATGGGTATGTGACTTCCCTCTAGAAAATGGATTCTGGGTTTCCTATAATAATCACCTTTTGTGGTACTTTTCAACAGAGTGATTCTATTTTTTTTACGCTTCTTGGGGTAAAATAAAAGGGTCCCTTCTTTCACCCCTTCAATTTCTACTTGTAACAAAAGCACTCAATCTACTCTTCCAAGAGGAAAAATCTAAATAAATTTGTATTGGGAGTGAGGTCAATGGAGGTCGTTTACTCACTCACTTTCTATTTTTTGTTGATATATTTATATAGTCTAATGGAAATATGGTGGATCTTCATAATATTGAAATTGATAATTGATATATTTTTCTCAACCACTGGGATGCAGATAAATACTCAAAAATATGGTTTTATGCCACACTCTCTCATTGATCAAATCTCTCCACAAGAAAATCAGCTCTTCCCCTTTCAAATTATCAGTTAGATTTTGGTTTCAAATATATATGATTATTCTTAAAACATAATTCTTAAAAAATTTCAGAATGGGTCTTGCTTGTCAAAAAAAATAAAGAAAGGATTTATTTCTAGGTTAATAGATTTTTATGAAGATGAAACACATTAAAAATTCGAGAAGGCATGCTAGGAAGTATCCCAAATTACTGGTGTTTCATAGGAAATTTTCGTAAAGTATTTTTTATGAGAATGAAGAATGTAGTTTCATTTTCTATGGGATGTCGCTCACTAAGAAGGAAACATGGCCTTTGTAAAGGCGGATAGGTTATCTCCTCCAAAGAATCTTAGAAGATGGGAAATTAAGAACATTTTTCCTTTCAATAAGTCTTTGGTAGCCCGTAGTATCCGAAGGGTTATATGTAACACCTCTTGATAGGGTAGGAATCTGAAATTGAAATACATTCCTTCTCTTTCTATTGTGGAATAGATTACATAGTTCTAGAAATACTCCAAGGGGTCTAATATTTGGAAAGTCCTTGTAATTCCCTTCTGCCTAATTGAATACAAGATAGGTTGGAGAATTGGGAATAAAAAGTATGTTAATTTGGATAATATCATTGGTTAAGCTTCAGAAATGAATATCATATTTCTACTCTCATCAAGGAAATTCATCAAGCTAGGTTATTTTTCCTGGTCTATATCAAATCTCATTCCCCCTAACCTTATAGAAGAGTTGGATTAAACTTAGTAACTAATCTAGGCACTTTAGAAAAATTGATAGTTAATTGGGAATCATATTGTAACATCCCCAAGTTAAAATTCATGTAATAAAGGATAATAAAGGAAAAATAAGTCCAAGGTCATGGGACACGTATTCCAATTTGAATATTCAGAAAATCATTATATTGGGAATCACTTTCGGTTTATTAATGACTATAGAGATTGGCAAAGGAATTGGCAAAGGAAAGATGCATTAATTCATATTTATTTCTGAAAACAAAGGAAATAGGAGAAAAGGAAGGTGAAGAGTCATAGATTTGCATGAGAGGGAAATTAGAGTAAAAATGAAAGAAAATGAAGAAAAACGAGCCACCAATCATAAATATGCACATGAGAATCAATGGGAAACGTTTTCCTAGTTTTAGAGAAGGTGTAGCAAAGGAAAGAGAATAAGCACTTGGACAAGTAAGAAAATAAAAGCAAAGGAAAGAAAAGGAAAGCAAGGAAAAGGTTTG
>CM076576.1:659744944-660170963 GCA_034641835.2 Pinus albicaulis | reverse complement strand
TCTCAGAGTTTGGGGGGCAAGTAAGTGTAGAGCTATAAAAAGGGTCTCTTTCACCTCTAATTACCTCACATTAATATGTCAATCCGGGAGCGTTTTTTTATTACAAAGAGTGACTCAATCTGAGGCTATCATTTGTCAGAGTAATGCTAGTAGTACAGTGCTTAAGAAATACAAGAGTAAACGGATGCTTGTCTATAACTAAATTACTTCAAAGAATAAATCACACACTCAGAAAACTCAACAGCTTATCAGTCAAGGGTCCGGCAGTGATAACCCATCCCTTCAGAAACTGATAAAAAGGAAACTAGAGCATAGACCACGAGCCTGGGAGCTAGACAGTGACTGCCAATGCTCACTACAGCCTTAGATCATCTCTCACGCCAAAACAACAAATGCTGGTAAATGGAACAGCAAATAAAGGATTGAACATGCATTTGAAGTAATGATTGTAAGTTTTATAAAGATCATTTCACCAGTATTCCTGTGCAAGTCCATCTGATCCACCAAATGCATTTTCTTCAGATCTATTGCAAGCTTTGCTGCTTTATAATGTTCCGTTGTTCTGATTACCCAAGCTTTTGGCTCTAGTAGAACCATTTTTAACCAACCTTTTTTATAGTCCAAGTCAGATAATAACTTGGTTTGAGATGATCTTAATCCATGCCTCCACAGTTTTGAATATGAATCTTGTTTAATTTTAATGTTTTTATTCGTTATTTCCATAAACTATGAATACATGTTATCATGTCTTGCTAAAGTTGAAGGTGAGATTTCTGGCTGATGTTCCTAAGTTGTAGAAGTTGTTGGTAAAATCTCTCAATTAAAAGAAAGCTTGCTTGATGTTGTTTACTTTGTGCTATGTACTAATACTTATGTTTCTCCCTCTTCTGTCCTTTGTCATTTTCTAGACTGTTAATCTTCTTCCTTTGTTTCATAAATTGTTTGGAGTCTTTGAGTAAAAATTATTTAGACTTTTTCCCTTTAATTAAGGCGTTTCTGAAACCAGTGGCTAGGATGATTGTTCAACCTCTGAATGCTGCTCCATACTTTGGGTTTTTTCTACTACCCAAGTATCCTTGTTTGCAAACTTTTCAATATTTGGTTTGCTCACATGAACGTAAGGCATAAAACATTGTTTAATCCTTCTATCTAATACCATTCTATAAGGATCATAAGGCTAAAAATTCTCCTTGAGAAAACATTATCTATTTGATTAATTCCTCTACCCGTTGGAAAGAAACTCTAGTATTAACCGGGAATGGACCCACCTCCTTTTTCAATTCAAGTGTAGCCTGATGCTTCTTAGAAATAAAATACAGATGGTATACACTAAAACTTTGTCTAATATATTCTAAATCAGAAATAATCATGGTCAGAGAAGCTAGGAGTTGATAATGTGGATTTTCATAACCATATATTCCGATTTTTGTGAAATTCTCAAATAAATACTAGTCCCCAACCTTAGTATCTAGACTGAGTTGAATAATCTTCTTTACTCAAGCCAACCTGAGGAGACCATAGTTTGAACTATCTTATTTCCAGACTGTAGCCTTTTGGAGTTTCATTTGCATGAGATTAAATGCTATTTCTATGGCATACTTCTAACATGCAAGGCACCTATTCATAGAATGAGGATGTTGTCCTCATTAGAGGTTGATTTCTGGTCCTGTAGCGTATTCTCAGCAGCAAGGATCCCCTGTTTGGAGGATTGGTTTGAGTATGCTATACACTGCATATGAAGCCTAAATACATTATTTAAACTAGCAGATGAGGGTGCTGAGTTTATGTTATTCTATTGGACATATTTGCATACATAAGGAGCACTTCTATTGAAGACACAGTGTGCTCATGTTGTGTTTTAACCCATCATGCAAAGAGAGATAAGGGACAACTCTGAAAATAAATTTTGTACATTCTCACCAACACATGAGGGCACACTCCTGAGGTACTATTTTGGGGTCCTGATTTCCTACATGTATCGTTACAGTAGGGTGCAGCTGTGGGGTGTTGTCCTTTGCTTGGCTTAGCACTGAACTTAGCATGCATATTTACAGACAAAGGAGAACTATTCTTGTTGAGTGCTTATTTCACCATGATTCCCAAATACGTCTGAGCAGGTCACTGCATATCTGTCTGCACATGGTTACAAGGTTACAGAGCTATGTGTAAATCTAATTTGAACAGTAGGAGTTAATGGGCTTATTGATTTAAACCTATCAATATGGGTCTGACAAGCTATACAAATCAACAGGCATCTGGTGCACTGTCATGGAGGGTGCACATGTTGAATTAAGGCATATTATTTTTATTATATTATTAACACCAAAAATATTATTGGAAATCGGGGTGCAGAAACCAACTTGTGTATATTCCATTCCCATTTAGGCTTTAATCAGATAATCTAATGTAAAAATTGAAGCTACAGGATGGGCAAACAGAGCTTAGTCCATTCAAATTCTCTGGCAATGTGCTACCAATCAAATATATGCACAGGATATAGGGTGGACACTTGTAAGGGTCCAAAGGCAACTCCCTTTTATTTTCATTTTTTTTAATTTTTGGGGGTCATTGGGGAAAATCCATTTGAAGTTAAGACATTGGTGCTTGAAACCAACTTGTTTATATTCCATTCTCATTCAGGCTTTAATCAGATAATCTAATGTAAAAACTGAAGCTGTAGCATGGTCAAACAGAGCTTAGTCCATTCAAATTCTCTGGCAATGTGCAACCGATCAAATATATGCACAGGATATAGGGTGGACAGTTGTAAGGGCCCAAAGGAAACTCCTTTTTATTTTCATTTTTTATTTTTGGGGGTAATTGGGGAAAATCCATTTGAAGATGAGACATTGGTGCTTGAGGAACAACAGATCCCCACATGCACCCTTCCAGTCTACAGTTCATTTTTATAAAGAGCAAAGACGTCATTTAACAATGGGGAACAGAAAATCGACTTGTGTGTATTTTCATTCTCTTTCAAGCCTTCGTTGGAAGAGCTAATTTAAAATTTGAAGCTGCGGTATGTGAATATGTATATCAGTCGGTTCAAATTTTTGTGTGACATCGAAATCTAGGAACAGAATATCAGAGAAAACATTTGTAAGGGCCCAAAAGCAACTCTCTAGGTAAAAGGAGGAAAACATTCATGACAATAAGCCAACTGTGGTGTTGAACAGAGCAAATACAAAGCCAAGAAATATAAAAATATAAAATCCAACTAACCTGTGCCTCTGGGTATGCAAACTTCAATTGTGAATTTGTTGTTGCTCGCCTCTTCAAAAGCATCCAAGTTCTGTGTAATTTGTTTTTATCCAGGATGAACGTTGTAATTATATAGAAAAAATTCCCAGCCCCGAGAGCAAAAAATTTGGCGCCAAATAACCAGCACATCCAGTTTGGGTAAGAACAGCCAGTTTTCCTCTGTTCTTGGGCTCTCATACGGTGTCAAGTTTGACTTTGGGGACTTCGACATGCCCTCAAAACCTCAACCTCGTCTTCTTGAACAGTCGAACAACGAGTTTTCTTGGGCTTTCTTACGGTGTCAAATTCGACTTTGAGCTTTCATACGGTGTCAAGTTCGACTTTGGGGACTTCGGCATGCCCTCAAAACCTCAACCTCGTCTTCCTGAACAGTTGAACAATGATTACCTCAACCTCGTCTTCCTGAACAGTCGAACATCCTCTTCCTGAACAATCGAACAGTCGAACAAGTGCTTTCTTACACTTTGGGCTTTCATACCGGTAATTTTAATGAAATCAACCCATGCGTCTTACTAAACAGTAGAACATCCTCTTCCTAAAGAGTCGAACAGGGGCTTTCTTACACTTTCGGCTTTCATACCCTTAATTTTAATTTTAATGAAACCAACCAATGCCAATGTTCGACTTATGTGGCATGGCATCAAACTTTTACAAATCTTGAAACAATTTTTTTTTATAATTAAAATATTAATATTTATTATTTTAATTATTAATTAAATATAAAATCATAATATATTTAAAATTTAATTTTATATAATATAATTAAAACAAATAAAATATAAATATTGATAATTAATATTTTAATAAATTCAATAAAATATAAATATTTTAATCCCATTGACTTACTTTTCTAGTTATTTGCAGACATTTATTAAGATTAAATTATCTATATTATCATATCTAGCAGCATTTCTCTAACTCTATAGTATGAAAGATCAAAAAAATAGCATAACCCTGCACACCTAACAAGCTCTAACCAACAACATAACTCTGCTATTGATATCATGATCTCCAAATCCCAAGGACAATGAAAGCATATATAATCTCATAGGTTACTTTTAACATGCCCCTTTAAAGCAAGGTCCCATGGGGAACCAAGGCCTAGACCCTAGGTGTTAATGACCATTTGAATCTGGAGAGGTTGAAATAAACAAGCAATGCTCTTAGTGGTACTGAGTTTGGATAGGCCATCCAAAGTCTCTTGTATAGAGAGAATTAACCCTTGAACAAATAAATCTAGGCCTCTCTAATCATACCGATGAGAGAAAGTCACAAGAGAACCTCTTGAGTCCCAAAATAAACAACAAAACCTCCCTCAAAAAAGTGATCGTTAAACTTGATCTCATGGAGATGGCATAGCTGTGATCCTCTCAACTCTAGGATGCAATGAATCGTCTTAATCGATAGTTGTTAGGAGCAAAACCCACAATTAGTCAAGCATGATATGAAGACCATGAACCCAATGACATCGTATGTAATCAAGATGGACAATGGCATTGTTGAAAAGTGTAGCGAGAGAAGATCTTCTTTGGTGTGTGCCTTAGCCAAAAAGACCATGATTTGTCTTCCTTTGCCCAAGGACGAGTTCGTGGAGATGGTGAATTCATGCGTTATGTTGGAGGATCAGTTACATGGACCTTCTTCAATTTGACTACAAGTTCAAGAGGCAGTTATAAATTTAGAAGAGGATGAGTTGGGAGCTTCAATCCTTGATTGAAGCAAGGACGAGTTAGAGAACCAGTTAGACTCTGTTAATTATTTAATCAAAACACATGTTCTAAATTTGTAACTTACCAATTTTAGCATGGATCGAATCAATAAAGGAGGACAAAGGCACAAAGTTTCATAGTTGTTTTGTGCACAAAGGACTGTGACAAGACATAGCTCACGAGATTGTGAGAGAGAGCACAAAATTGTGTGAGAGATATTTTTTGTGAGTGCGTATCTTGGAGGAGCCAATACGCAGCATTGAAGAGTGCTTTTCTTGTGGTAGAATTGCGCTAGGAAATAGGGCAATTCTGCGCTAGGAAATAGGAGTCAAGCCCTAAAGAATAGGGAGTCCTCTACACTAGGAACTAGGAAACCTGTGCATGAGGAAATAGGGACTATCTGAGCGCAAGAAAGTAGGAGAAAGGGTCTGTGTGCTTGCAAGGTTAGTCCAGCTAGGACAACATGAGGACAAGATTGTTTTCAGGGTGATAGTTTGAAGGGCATAGCAGAGCAGTTCCTTGGATAGCAATATGTTGGTCCTAGGGCTAAGGTCAAATCACAGTTTAGAAGGAGCCTCAAATTTACGTGCATGGAAGAAGCAAATCACAGTAGTGTTGGAAGATAATGGGGTAGCAGATTATGTCAAGTAGGCAATAGTGCCACCTCAAGATCCCCAACAGTTGGCCCAACATACTAAGAATGACACCAAGGCAAGAAGGATCATTCTAGAGGGGTCAGAGATCATATTATTCCTCATCTCAATGAGAAGAAGACAGTGTATGGGATGTTTAAATTTAACGCCATCTTCAATTTGTTTCAGGCTTCCAGTGATTTCACGAAGCTTGCTCTCAAAGAGAAGCTAATACGTAAGCAAATGAGCAAAGATGAGCCCATCATCACATATCTTTCAAAGTTCACTCAGGTTCAAGATGAGCTAGGTGGTGTGGGCATGACTGTAGCAGAAAATGACCTTGTGAGTCTCGCGCTACTCGGACTCTGTAAGTCTTGTTATAGTTTCCAAGATGCAGTAAGTGGCAGAGAGAATATTCCTAGTTGGGAAAGGTTATGGAGTGATTGTGTTCAAGAAGAGATCTGGAGAAGGGCGAGAGATGGTAAAGAAGCTCCTGTAGAGGACGAGGAGAACTTTTTCCTAGCAGGCGAAGGTAGCAAAGCCAAGGGCAAGAAGGGCCAAGGAGAGGCTGAGTCCAGTCAGAAGGGCGAGAAGAAGGAGGAGGATCTAAGCAATATCAAGTGCTTCCATTGCCATGAGTTCGGACATTATGCCACCAAGTGCCCTAATTGGAAGGAGTCTAGTAAGGATCATGTAGGTGCATCAGCGGAGGTAGATGCATTTTCTGCCTAGTTCGAGAAATATTTCCATTTGATAGATTGCATGGCAAGCTCAGCAGACAATAGTGTATTGTATATTGATTCATGAGCATCCTTCCACATGACCAAGAACAAAAAGTGTTTCAGCTACCTGAACGAGAAGAACATGCAATCTCATATTGAGCTAGGGGATGCAGGTTTCTTCTGACAAAGTCTGAAGATGGATGCATTCTCCCATCATATGTCTAGAAGCACCATTATCAATAACCCATACATTCTCATTCTGGAAAGTCCCAGACAAAGCAGAAAACAAACTTCCATCCATTACTTATAGCTTGGAATGATCTTGAAAATGAAACCCTTGATGAATGTAGTGAGATTCCCAACAAACTTGAAACCCTTGTTTATAACCCTTGCCATAATGCAAACTAGGATGTGATCTTCAGTCTCTTTCTTGCACCTTAGCTCTGATACTATGTTGGAAAAATGTTTGAATGCGCTCGGGTCGCGTTCAACTCGGCCCGACCCTGATGAACGACCTTCACGCCTTCAAACATTGTTTCGCACGTCCTGAACATGGACGCGCCGCACGAACCCGACTCGACCTGAACGCGCCAACCCTGAACACTGTTTTGCACGTGTCCTGCAGAAGGACCCCATGCGGTCACAACTTAGCAAATTTGATACGGGCGCCCTCAATCGAAAAGACCCACCCTGAACGCGTTTGGGCGAGCGCCCTCAATCAAAAAGACCCGACCCGAATGGGTTTGGGCGGGCGCCCTCAAACAAAATGACACGGCGCGCCCAACCGAACGAAGGCACAAGGGAGAAAACGACAAAAGGGCCGCAAGAACATGCATAACGCACCCGTGCGGTCACAATTTAGCAAATTTGATACAGCCGCCCTCAAACGAAACGACCCGACCCGAACGTGTTTGGACAGGCGCCCTCACACGGCGCGACAAGGCGCACACAATCGAACAAAGGAACAAGGGAGCAACAGGCAAACGGGCCGCACAAACATTCACAGGGCACCCGTGCAGTCACAACTTAGAAAATTTGATACGTGCGCCCTCAACCAAAACGACCTGACCCAAACGCGTTTGAGCGGGTGCCCTTGACCGAAATGACCCGACCCGAACATGTTTGGGCAGGCGCCCTCAACCGAAACGACCCGACCCGAACGGGTTTGGGTAGGCACCCTCAAACGAAACGACAAGGCACGCCCGACCGAACGAAGGCGCAAGGGAGAAAATGGCAAACGAGCCGCATGAACAAGCACAAGGCACCCGTGCGGTCACAACTTAGTAAATTTAATATGGTCACCATCAAACGAAACGACCCGACCTGAATGCATTTGGACGAGTGCCCTCACACGGTGCGACACGACATGCACAACCAAACGAAGGCACAAGGGAGCAAACGGAAAACGGGCTGCACGAACGTGCATAAGGCACCCGTACGGTCACAACTTAGCAAATTTGATATGGCCGCCCTCAAACGAAACGACCTGACCCAAACGCGTTTAGGCAGGCTCCCTCACACGGCGCGACATGGCGTGCACTACCGAACGAAGGCACAAGGGAGAAAATGGAAAACGGGCTACACGAACGTGCAAAAAGCACCTGTGCGGTCACAACTTAGCAAATTTGATACGGCCGCCCTCAAACGAAACGACCTGATTCGACCCATACGCGTTTGGGTGGGCGCCTTCACACGGCGCGCCCGACTGAACGAAGGCACAAGGGAGAAACTGGAAAACGGGCCGCACGAACGTGCACAGGGCACCCGTGTGGTCACAACTTAGCAGATTTGATACGGGCGCCCTCAACTGAAACGACCCGACCCAAACGCGTTTGGTTAGGCACCCTCAACCGAAACGACTCGACCCAACCCGAACGTGTTTGGGCGGGCGCCCTCAACCGAAACGACCTGACCTAAACGGGTTTGGGCGGGTGCCCTCAAACGAAATGACACGATGTGCCCAACCGAACAAAGGCACAAGGGAGCAAACAGAAAATGGGCTGCACGAACGTGCACAAGGCACCCATGTAGTCACAACTTAGCAAATTTGATACGTCCGCCCTCAAACGAAACGACCCAACCCGAACACGTTTGGGCAGGCGCCCTAACATGACGCGACATGGCGCGCACGACCGAACGAAGGCACAAGGGAGTAAATGGCAAACGGGCCGCACGAACGTGCACAGGGCACCCATGTGGTCACAACTTAGCAAATTTGATACGAGCGCCCTCAACCGAAACGACCCGACCCAAACGTGTTTGGGCAGGTGTCCTCAACCGAAACGACTTGACCCGAAGGCATTTGGGCAGGTGCCCTCAACCAAAACGACCTGACCCGAACAGGTTTGGGCGGGCGCCCTCAAACGAAACGACACGGTGCGCCCGATCGAACGAGGGCACAAGAGAGAAAACAACAAACGGGCCGCACGAACGTGCACAAGGCACCCATGCAGTCACAACTTAGCAAATTTTATACGATCACCCTCAAATGAAACGACCCGACCCGAGCGCGTTTGGGCAGGCGCCCTCACACAGCGCGATATGACGCACACGACTGAATGAAGGCACATGGGAGCAAACGAAAAATGAGTCGCACGAACATGCAAAAGGCACCCATGCGGTCACAACTTAGCAAATTTGATATGACTGCCCTCAAACGAAACGACCCAACCCGACTCGAACGCGTTTTGGCGGGTGCTCAACTGAACGAAGGCACAAGGGAGAAAACAACGAATGGGCCGCACGAACGGGAAAGCTCAAGAAGAAATAATTATTCAGGGCCTCCACCTAGCGCCTAGCATGGTCTCCCCAGCTTCTTGGAAAGTTATCCCTGACATAGGGGACACCACCAAGATCTTCAAACCTCCTCTAGAAGGATTCATCAAACTCATCTTTGATGGAGCCTCGAAAGGAAATCCGGGGCAAGCAAGGGGTTGGAGGGATTTTTCGAGATCATCATGGCACAACAAGATTCATATATGATGACTCTTGTGGCTTTGCCAGCAATAATGAGGCATAATTCATAGGAGTGCACCAAGGTCTCCTCTTGGCCATCAAGCTAGGATACAGAAAGCTAGTAATCGAAGGAGACTCTTAGTTGGTTACGAACACTCTCAAAAAACTTAATCAAGGAACAAAGTGGGGCAAACTAAGCCAAAGATGGCATACTTCTTCACATGTACAGGGATTGGAGGATACAAACAAGAAATTTGATTATATCATTATCACCCATGTAAGGAGGGAAGGAAATAGAGCAGTTGACCTCCTAGAAAATTGTGGTTGCGCTCACCTGAATGAACCTATTGAATTAAGCATGCCTCCTAATCTCGGGGAGGAACGATGGATCAATTTGCAGAGCTCACCCACAATTCTCGGACTCAGCTCCCTGATCGGGGTGTAACGAAGAAGATCAGCCCTCCCATCAATGTTAATGGTAGTGTCCCTGGGGTTGAAGCCAACCACCTTCCACATGAGTGGCAAGGGCACTAGGCTGTATTGTCGCATGTAGCACGAGGTGAGGTAGCGGGACAGAGGCCCGCGCATGGAGCTTAAAACAGGGTGGAGGAAGGCGTGGGGGTTTTTTTATGATGAAAGACTTTGGTGCAGGCGTGATAGCGGGATAAAAAACCTCCATTGCACTTCCACCACGATGAAACTTAGGTATGTGCTTGGTTTCCTCTCCCTTGTTCATGCCATGTTTATGTTTTATGATTTGGGTCGGTCTCTATGGGAGCCTAAGGTGATTAAGCTGGACTGGTATAGTCTTCTGCTGGGTAGGGGAGAGTGGAACCATTACAACTTTAGTTGGGGGAAGGTTTGGGTTCTTTTAGGTCTCTGCTCTGTGTCAGAGTAGGAATTGGGCATGGCCTCAACTTGCACCCGAGTGTGAGTCTGTTAGGTAAGGGATGCCAAAAATATGGAATGGTGAGGGGTCAGGCAATCCTGCCAGGGTATAGATTTAAGGAGCAGTCATGGGTTGTGTTTAGTTCAAAGGCTTTGCTGGTTTATACCACCTTGAGCTACTTGGGTTGAGTGCACATGAGGAATGGGAGAGGGAATTCCACCTAGGGCCGAGCAATGGGCAGCGACGCCTCCTTTTTCAATTTCGAGGGTGGGAGGTATGACGAGAGAGAGGACACCAGAAGGGAGGTCAGGAGATTGAAGGAAGGCATGAGATCTTTGGGTTATGGGGATAATTTATGGGGTGTGTGCGACCGTCAGAGACAGGGGGTGGTAGAAATTAAGCAGGGTATGAGGGCGATGGGTCCGCAGAGGGACGGGCAGGGGAGAAGTCCTAGGAAGAGGCCCCTGGGTCACCTTTATTCTGATAACTGGGATGCATGGATCTTTTATAATTTTCATTATATGGAATTATGCCTTTGTTTGATTGTGTGGATAGGTCACCTACCCGGAAACCTAGTCAAATATTGTGGGATGACATGCTCCAAGAGTCCTGCAGCTCGCAACCATTCCAAGAGCCCTGCAACTTGAGGTCGTGGCTGGAAAGATAAAGGGAAGGCAATAGAAGCCCAACCTAGCTCACCCTAGAGCAAGATGAGAGGAAGGAGACCTGTGATCGATGTGATCCAAGAGGCAACAAAAGCATACCACGAGAACACATCAGAGGAAATTCAAAAGCTCATTGAAAAATGGGAAGCTGACATAAATAGACATGCAGAGACAAAGATGGATACTAAGGAATGGAGAGGTTTAATACCAAATTTGGGACAAACAAGGGGCAGACTAACATAATTCAAACAGACACTGTATCTTTATTGGTCTATGAAGAGCATCCTTGGCAAAGCCTTGGAGCATATCTCTATAAGCCTAGTGAAATTAGCCCAAGACTTCCCAGACTACAAGAGTGAGTTTGATAAGATCACTTTCCAGCTGAGGAAACAAGATGGGCGCCTCGAGCGTATTGACTACCACCTCCCGTGTATTTCCAAGCCTTTTGAGCAGGCTGGTACCTCGGTTCAGGATCCGACACCAGTGGAGTCAACCTCGGTTCTAGACGAGGCTGAGTAGTTCATGACTATTTTAATCTTCCTTTTTGCTTAGTATTTATATGCGGCTAACATTTAAATTTCAAGGATCCAATAAATATGTTAGTCAATCTGTGAGAAACTATATATTATATGTGTGAGTATCCAGGCTTTGTTTGTTTGGTATGACAGACTCAAAACCTTATTTTTTTGGATGGCATACCACGCCATCAGGTGGCCAACAAACTCGGTTCCTCGCTCAAGACGGGTTGACACCACCAAATTGGTAAATCTATTTGTTTGTTGTTTATAAAATGAATAAAAAAGGAGTCCTACCAAGCTTACAAAAAAAACGCGATAAAATGTATAAAATTAATAACAATAACAAATTCTAAAATTACATACATACATATATGTAATGAAATAATAAAAAATATACTAAGTATAATATAGAAATGCAAACCATACTATACCATGTGCAATACTATTGGATTCTCAATGCCATGAGCCCATAAAACACTATCATTAAGTTGAAGCAAAATTTAATGGCACATGTACATATTATAGCTCTATCAAGCTATGTGTCTCCATCAAGCTCCATAGCACGATGGAGCTATGTGGTTTAATTTAGGTTTTTATTTAGTCCTAGATGGACCTTTTAAAAGCTTTGATGGAGGGCTTAAAAAATACCCTCACAAATATACATTTTCAACCTACAGAAGTTCTTCCAAAAAAGAGTAACCCAACTCCATCAAATTCACCCTTATTTTATTTTGAAATTACAATAATATAAAAATATTTATCTTAATTGGCTTATTCATAAAATAAATAATTATGTAATATGGTTTTGTGTATTTATTTTCTCATGAGAATAATATAAAAAGTAAATAATTGAAATGAAATATTTAGAAAACAATTACTTTGAATTTGTTGTATTTATGGTGCAAAATGAGAATAATATAAAAAGTAAATAATTGAAATAAAATATTTAGAAAACAATTACTTTGAATTTTAGTTTTACATGTAAACATGACAAACAAATAAATATTATAAAATAAATATTTGTGAGTTTAGTTCTAATTTATATATTCATAATATAAATAGTTGTAATTTTTTTATAGTTATGGTGACAATTCACATTAATAAATCCACTTGTACATGCTAACATGGCAAACACAAAGTTAACTACCCTACTTTATAGAACTTTACAATATAGCATACACCACTTCTTTAAATATATGGTGATATACTCCACATCGAATGAGACCAATAAAAAATTATTTCACTTTAACACCACATAGTAAGAATGGTGCTAACTTGTCCATCAAATATAGTGATTATATACTTCATTTTTAATATGATACATAAACATTTACACCACATTAACACCACATAATGTAAGTGGTGCTAACTTATGGTGATATAATTTATTTTTAATATAATACATAAACATTTACACCACATTAACACCACATAACTTAAGTGGTGCTAACTTATGGTGATATACTCCATTTTTAATATAATACATAAACATTTACACCACATTAACAACACATAACTTAAGTGGTGCTAACTTATGGTGATATACTCCATTTTTAATATAATACACAAACATTTACACCACATTAACACCACATAACGTAAGTGGTGCTAACTTATGGTGCTAAAAGAGAGCTTTTCTTGTTGTGTTATTGTGGACCGTCTGGGGGAGCAGAAAGGGGATTATGTGCTCCCGCGCTGTTTACAGAATAGGCATCGAAGAACTCCCCGTTTTCTTTTAACTAAGCATTCCAAACTTCACCCATTAACCATAATCACGATTTAAACCATTTACAGCATAACAACATTACCTAATCGTATACACTAAAGTCTGTAAACTACCATGATAATTCAAAGAAATTGAGAGTGAAGAACCTAAACCTGCGATGGTGAGGGCAGGGTCGATTTTGGCATTCTTTGCAAGGGTTTCGATGCAGTTGTGGAGATCCATCCAAAAGAGCAGACATCTCTCGATCAAATGCTGAACAGTGCGGGTCATGTGAACGTGTGGGGTTTTGTTTCGATCATCGTCGGTTTTCATGGGAATCAACTCTCCACCATGTTGGTTGGTTCCTTCCATTTTCTTTACCGGAAATAACAAAGGCTATGAAAGACTTAGTATGGTGAGGATTGGCCGGTATAGCAAAGGCTATGACAGATTTAGTATGGTGAGGATTGTCCGGTATATGATGGAAATAAATAATTTGAACTGAATGGGAACCCAACGGATGAGTGCAATGATGCATACGTACAATCTTATCCAGATACCATTTCCGCGGTGGGTTGAAACACTTTATCTCGTCCACTCATCGAACCGAAGGAAGCAAACGTTATGAACCACTAGTCCGTCCCCTTCGCTCGTCCACATAACCAGTGGCCAGATTTTGAACCACTAGTCCGTCCCATTCCCATCTCTTCATTGAGGTCATGAAACAAATGGTCATATTACTGGGAGGAGTGTATAATATAGCAAATATTATTCATGGAGTAAATTAGACCATGACTGGTTGATTTCTTTACATGTAATTCATTATTTTATTCAACTGTTTTTTGGTTTGTCAAGCTATTTGTGGTTTTCTAAGTTTGATTTATTTAATTGTTTTTTTGGTTTGTCAAGTTGTTTATAATTTTATAGGCTTAATATGTGGCTTGGGAAACCACGATTCACTGGCACTTAATCTGTTAGAGTCACTAGGATCACACCAGCCCTAAGCTGACTAGAATTTTAAGCATGTTTCCTCTCCTAGCAGAGGTTCAACAACCTAATGAGATTTGATTGTGGGTCACTTTGCTAAAAAATCTCATCCTAACAAATTGTGCTAATAAGACTTGACATATTCTCAATCCAACCGTGAAAATGCAATCACTCAGTGTTTAACCATTGTCATCACTTTATTTCATTAACATAGTTAACATTCATGATATGTTTAAATTATCAAATCTATCATTTAGATATTGTATAAATATTTGACATCTCCTAACTTATTGTATAATGTTTAGTATTTGACATCTCCCTACAAACTAGTTGCTTTACTTCATTAACCTTCATGATATTCTTTAAACTATGCAATAAACTTCTTTTATTGGACCACAATCATTTGCTATAATGATGTTTAATATTTTTCATCTCACCGCAAACTAATTACTTTACTTCATTGACGCCGTTAATGTTCATGATATGTTGAGATTTTTCTGTTTTGAGTAAAATAGGCAAAAATCTCAGTGGGTGACAAAAATTAGGAATTAGTTCCTAGATTAGCTCCAGTTTGTTGGGAGGGAGTTAATGCATCCTAAATTTGAGTTGAGAGGATTTATGAGGCAGTTTGATTCTCTTTGCTATATAACAGGTATCCATACGGATTGTTTGAATGAAGTGTGGGTGTGAGAGTCTGTAATCTCCTGAATTGATTAATAAAGACTGCCGATGCCTATGTTGTGTGGACGTAGCCCAAGAGGTTTGGATGAACCACGTTAATGCCTGTGTCTTTATGTGCTTGGTTTATATGCTGTTGTTGTGGTTTTTCAATTTGCTGCGTATATGTTTTAATCTGCTGTGCGTCTTAGCTCCAACAAATGGTATCAGAGCTAGTTGGAGGCGTGGTGCAGCGGTGAAGTTGCTTGGTGCTGCGTTGAAGCTGAGTAAACCTGCGTGGAGTTCCGAAGGTGCGGAAGCGTGGTTTGTTTTGCATTGGCGCTGCGTGAGATTATGTGATATACATTGCTACGTATGTGATATCCATACAGACCTGCGTTGAAACCTTTGCGGAGCTGGCCGACCAGTGGTGCAGCGAAAGGAGAATTTCCGGTGCGTGTTGCTGCGGAAGGGGCTTAAACCAACTACGGATGTGTGGAGCATATCTGTTCACTGTGATATGTGAGCGCTGAGCCTGCGTGGAGCGAATCGTAAATAATCGATTGCCGTGGACTGGTGTGCGGTGGCATTGCTGAGTCCCGGATCCAATTCCTGCCAGAGTTTATTGAGTTATATGGTCAACCTCTGGTGTGTGGAGCTACGTGCGTGCTATGTAAAGTTTACCTGCGCGCTGAATGGATCAGACGTGGCAGTGGTTTGGTCTGGCGATTGCTGTGTAGAATTGCTGAGCGCCGGTCGGGGCTGGTGACCAATGTTTACATTAAGTGAGCGCAGAGAGAAGATTGGTGTGCGATGGATAATACTGTGGTAAAATCAATTTTATGACATGCATTTTCTAAAGCGTTGAATTTTTTTTTTAAGTCGATTTATAACGCTGGTTCATGCGTTGGAAAACAAATCGTTTTTTTTTTAAGTCTGACAGTCGTATGCCATCGTGCGTATGCCATTCTTTTAAAACGGTTTTAAAATTGTTTTATGCCTTTGAACAAAACAGAACATAAATCGATTTATTTGAATGCTTACAACTGAAGTTCGAGTTCGTATAATCGATTTGGAGTTTGGCAAATCGATGTTTTTTTTTTATAAATCGATTTTTTGGAGTTTTGAAAAAGGTCGATTTGGAGTTTATAAATCGACTATATTGGAAGAAGGGTGGCACTTTAAAAAATTGTTTTTGAATATGTCGAATGGTAATAAAAGGAGGTTTATAAAAGTCGATTTATATTGTATTGAAAATCGATACAAATTAAAAGGGATGATTTTTTAAAGAAATCGATTTTGTTAAGTTAAGAAGGGTGGCCCATTATAAAATAAATCGATTTGGAATTTGGAGTTTTGTAATTTAATATAAATCGATTTTAAGAGAAAGGCATTTTTTTAAGGTGAAGGGTGGCATTTAAAAATTGAATCTGAGTATACCATTTGTATATGGTATGAAATCACAGACATATATGTGCACATTGCAGAAATTTTGTATGTGAAGTACAAAGGGCAGATATCAGTTTGTTTTTTAAAGGCATAGGCAGTGTTTTTTGAGATTAACTTCATTTAAAAGTTGGTTTTTTTTTTTTTTTTGAGATTATTGTGTTTTTTTCTGATACAAGATGTCGAAAACTCAAAGTGCCCATTTTGAGAATGATGTGGTTGGAGCCTTGTTGTCTGAGGCTGAGGAGACGAGGAAGAAGTCGAATGCAGACACCTCTACATCAGAGGTAATGATGGCCAGAGGTCGCTCGAGAGAGAGACACTCCGGGGGTAAGCATAGAAACTCTCGTTCAAAGTCTAAAGGAAAGAAGACAAAGGTGAAGTGCTGGCATTGTGGGAAAACTGGACACCTGAAGAAGGATTGCTGGAAGCGACAGCAGCAAACTTCAAAAGCAGATTCTTCGACAGAGAAGAAGGAGGCAAATTCGACAGATACAAGTTCGGCATCTGGTTCAGGTATGAGGGACGAAGTGTTGTCTGTTAATATGTCAAATCATGGTCAACATTGGTTGTTAGATTCCGGTGCATCAAACCACATGTGTATTCATAGAGAATGGTTTAAGACATATAGATCAGTTAAGGATGGAGTCGTGTACATGGGTAATGATGTCACATCTAATATTGTTGGGATTGGAGGTATACAACTGCAAATGTTTGATGGCACAACCAGAATATTAACAGATGTGAGACATGTTCCAGACTTAAGGAAAAATCTAATTTCTTTAGGAGCATTGGATACGAATGGATATAAAACTGTAATTCAAGGTGGAGTTATGAAAATCTATAAAGGTATATTACTAGTAATGAAAGCTAAGAAAGTAGGAAATTTGTTTCAGTTAGAAGGAAGAACAGGGTTAGTTCATGTGTCTACGGTGTCTGAACATGACAGTAGTTCCATTCGCTTATGGCATCAAAGGTTGGGCCATATGAGCGAAAGAGGGTTGAAAATTTTGGCTGATCGCAAGTTACTTCCTAATCTAAGGTCTGGAAAGTTAGATTTCTGTAAGCATTGCTTGTTTGGAAAACAAAGTAAGCAAAAATTTAAAACAGGCAAACATACTAGTAAAGGGATACTTGATTATATTCATTCAGATGTTTGGGGTCCAGCCCCTACAGCGTCATATGGTGGTTCGTCTTATTTTGTATCATTTATTGATGAATTTTCTAGGAAGGTGTGGGTCTACATGTTGAAAAGAAAGTCTGATGTTTTTTCAGTTTTCAAGAAGTTTAGAGCATTGGTAGAAAACAGCACTGGTAGAACAATAAAATGTTTAAGAACTGACAATGGTGGTGAGTTTACTTCCAAGGAGTTTGACAGCTATTGCAAGGATGCAGGGATCGAGAGACATAAGACCACGGTTTATACTCCTCAGCAAAATGGAGTTGCTGAACGCATGAACAGGACTCTTCTAGAGAGAGCAAGGAGTATGCTGAGTAACGCCAGGTTGCAGAAGGAGTTGTGGACGGAAGCAGTGGCAACAGCTTGTTATGTGATAAACCGATCTCCATCGACGACGATAGACTGCAAAATTCCGCAAGAGGTATGGAAAGGACACCCTTGTGATTATTCTAAACTCAGAGTGTTTGGTTGTGATGCATATGCTCTAGTGCCTAAACATTAGCGAACTAAGTTAGATCCAAAGTCTAAAAGGTATATCTTTGTTGGGTATGGTGTTGGAACAAAGGGATATAGATTGTGGGATCCTACTACCCGCAAAATCATCATCAACAGAGATGTAAAGTTTGATGAATCCTCTCTTGTACAGTTAGATGTAGATAGTAAATTGAAACGGGATGATGTATTTTATTTTCAGCACATTCAGTTTGACAGCACTTCTAATGATAGTCATGATGACCATAGTTCGAATACTAGTCATGAACAGGTTTCAGAATCAGAACATGAACAGGGTTCAGGTTTAGATCATGAACAGGTCTCAGATACTGATCGGCAAGAAGTTCCTACAGATGGTAGTCAACCAGAAACATCCTTAAGGAGGTCGACAAGAATCAAACGGCCATCGAGAAGGTATGATGATTATGTTACTTCAGTTGCATTTACTGCTAATGACAATGAACCTCTGTGCTATCAGGAGGCAATAGAAGGTTCGAATAGTGACAAGTGGAAAGCAGCCATGAAGGACGAAATGATGGCCTTGAGTAAGAACGGCACATGGGATCTGGTTGAGCTTCCGAAAGACAGGAAAACTGTGGGGTGTAAATGGGTTTACAAGCTGAAACAGGGTGTGAATGATATGGAGGACAGGTACAAAGCGCGACTGGTTGCAAAAGGATTTTCTCAGAAAGCAGGCATAGATTTTCATGAGATTTTTTCACCAGTGGTTAAAATTTTTTCACCAGTGGTTAAAATTGTTTCAATTAGAATTGTGTTAGCATTAGTGGCTTTGCTTGATTTAGAGTTACAGCAACTAGATGTTAAGACTGCTTTTCTACATGGAGATTTAGATGAGGAAATTTATATGGAACAACCGGAAGGGTTTGTTCAGCATCGCAATAAGAAATTTGTCTGCAGGCTCAAGAATTCATTATATGGCCTGAAGCAGTCGCCTCGGCAGTGGTATAAGAAGTTTGATTCTTTCATGTTGAGTCAGAAATATGTTAGAAGTGAATATGATCATTGTGTGTATTTCAAGCAATTGAAAAATGGCATGTTCATTATCTTAGTGTTCTATGTTGACGATATGCTTTTAGCAAGCAAAAGCATTGATGAAATCAACAGGTTGAAGACTCGGATGGCAAGGACATTCGATATGAAAGATCTAGGAGCAGCAAGACAGATTTTGGGCATGGAGATTTTCAGAGACAGGAGCAATGGTAAGCTGTGGCTATCACAACAGAAGTATGTTGAGAAGATACTCTTGAGGTTTGGTATGAACAATGTGAAGCCTGTTTCAGTCCCTTTCGCTTCCCATTTCAAGATTTCTTCGGGTTTATGTCCTAATACCGATGAAGAAAAGGATTATATGTCTCAAATTACATATGCCAATGTAGTAGGATGTTTGATGTATGCGATGGTTTGTACTCGACCAGATATTTCACATGCAGTTGGGGTTGTCAGCAGGTACATGGAAAATCCGGGTAAAGAACACTGGTCAGCAGTGAAATGGGTGCTTCGGTACTTGAGAGGCACAAGTAGTTATTGTATTACTTACAATAAGAGTAGTGAATTTGTTTGCGGATATGTTGATTCCGATTTTGCAGGTGATTTGGATAAGAGAAGGTCAACTTCAGGGTATGTGTTTACTCTTGCAGGTGGAGCTATTAGCTGGATGTCAAAGCTACAGAACATTGTTGCTTTATCCACTACTGAAGCAGAATACATTGCTGCTTCGCATGCTTGCAAAGAGGCGGTTTGGTTGAAAGGTTTTCTTGGTGAATTTGGTAGGTTACAGGACAACATCAGGTTACTGTGTGATAGTCAAAGTGCAATACATTTGGCTAAGAATCCGGCCTATCATAGTAAGTCAAAGCATATTCCAATTAAGTACCATTTTGTAATACAGGTTATTACTGAAAGGGGAGTCTCTCTTGAAAAGGTGCATACAAAGGAAAACTGTGTAGACATGTTCACGAAACCAGTTTTGTTGGAGAAGCTGCGTTGGTATTTGGCTTCTCTTGGCTTGCAGAAGAGATAAAATAATAATAACAGGGCATCAGGCTAATTGTTGTCAAGGTGGAGATTGTTGAGATTTTTCTGTTTTGAGTAAAATAGGCAAAAATCTCAGTAGGTGACAAAAATTAGGAATTAGTTCCTAGATTAGCTCCAGTTTGTTGGGAGGGAGTTAATGCATCCTAAATTTGAGTTCAGAGGATTTATGACGCAGTTTGATTCTCTTTGCTATATAACAGGTATCCATACGGATTGTTTGAATGAAGTGTGGGTGTGAGAGTCTGTAATCTCCTGAATTGATTAATAAAGACTGCCGATGCCTATGTTGTGTGGACGTAACCCAGGAGGTTTGGGTGAACCACGTTAATGCGTTGTTGTGGTTTTTCAATTTGCTGCGTATATGTTTTAATCTGCTGTGCGTCTTAGCTCCAACATGATATTCTTTAAACTGCCGGTTGAAATTGACAATGATATTACGGAAACTAGTGTACACTAGTTGGCTCACTGTTTTCCCTCTCATTATGCCGTATTCTCGTGTGACAGCGATATTATTGGAACGACTGCACACAAGTTGGTTCGGGATCTTCTGATTCGTTAGGTTCTTTTGTTTCTCCTAAACGATATCACACTCTGTCACAAGTTGTGTACTTCTTGTTATTCAAATTGTGAGGCACAAATGCCTCTGAAATCATGTAACAACAAATGTGTCGATGTTACCTATGAGCAATACTAAAATAGGTCCATACCTTTGAACAACAAATACAAAAGTGGATTGCTATCACTGTCGACATATGCAAAATATCAAAATAACCTCCAGTATAAATAAAACATGTCAACATGATATTCATTTATATCTAAGTCCTTTTCCATAATGAGACGTATGAAAACTAATCTTTGAAAAAAAAATCAAGCCAATCAATAGATATAGATAAAATATACTAGCTTAGATCTATCTAACATTGAATTTACTATGGGTAGAGATAGATTAAATGTGAGTTGCAAACTTTTTTTTTGGATTGGTTTCAGTTGAGGGTAACAATGTTACATTTTTAGATTATCATTATTATGTATATGTTTGAGATTAACTTCAAAATGCACATTATATTTTCTTTGTTTGAAATGACCATATCATTCTCTTCTTTAATTTAGTTTGTGTTGTTTTTCTTGAATAGTTTATACGTTATTGTTTGGATGCTTTGAGTGGTTTGTCTATTTATGTGTTTGGATTTGGATTATAATGTTTTTGAATGTTAAAGGTGTTGTGTTATATTTTTATAAGTCTATGTAATTGTCTATTAGTAATTAGACAATCTTGTCAATAGTTTGCAAGATGATTGATATTGCACATTACATTTCATTTTAGGTATCATAACTTCTCACAACTAATTATTTATTATTAGTGTCCCTCCATGTAATACTAAATATATCTTGAAGAGTAGTTTTAATCATTTACTAAGTCAAGATTACCCTTTAAATTTTTTTTTTCTTTGCTAATATTATTTCATTCAAGAATATTTTGATGATTTTTTTATCTACATTATATTTTGCAAAGTCAATAAATAATGTATTTTTTTCATTTTTTCAATGGCCAGATTTATAAAATATTTACATTATTTGTTTCTCCAAGAAATTATCACATCTCTTTCAAGAATATTTTTATTTCTTTTGAATGTTTATAAATATATGGTTTCCTCTCTAAATATTTTGAAAAAATTGTTGTATGCAATTATCTATTATTAATTTTGAATATAAGTAATTGACTATTAGTAATTAGTTGGTGATGAAGAAGAGAGATGATCTTTTCAAGGATTAATTTGCACTTTGTAGGAGGATTTATTATGCACATCTATTTCATTTTAATTATTGGTATCATAACTTTTTATAGCTAATTAATTCTTAATGGTTTCACTTTAGGTATTACTAGATATATATATATATATATATATATATATATATATATATATATATATATATATATATATATATATATATATATATATATATATATATATATATATATAGCCTCAAGATTAACAACATCTAATGCATCTAATAGAATAAATCAAATAGGATTAGAAAAAACATCTACCATGATATCAATGCATATAATTAAAACAATCGAATGAGATTAGAAATCAACATCTACATTAAAATCAATGCATCTAATGCAACTAAACAAATAGGATCAGAAATCCACATCTACACTGAAATAAATGCATCTAGTGCAAGTAATAAAATATTATTATAAATCAACATATACAATGAGCTCAATTCATCTAGTGAAAACAAGAAAACAAGGGGGGAGTTACACGGATCATGAATAAAAGAGGCTACAATGAAAAAATGATTTATCATCTGAATAATAGATGATGCTATAAAAAATTTAAATAAAAATCATTTAAAGAAAATCACTAAAGAAGTTGAACGTGAAAACAAGAAACTTATATAAAGAAATCATTATACTCCTGGAATCTATGGTTCTAATAATATCCACAAGGAATCTATGGTTCTAATAATATCCACAAATAGGGTATCCTTCTTAGACCCATAATAAATAATTTAGGTTGAACCACATATTATCTCGCTAAACACCTTACCAAAACAATGAATCCACTTGTTGGAGAAACCGATTCTCCTGTTAACGATTATACACATTTCATCAATAATATAAAACTTGATCAAAATGACATATTCGTTAGCTTTGATGTAACTTCACTTTACACCAATATCCCTATTGAAGAATCCATGGATGTTGTTAGAAAAATAATTGATCTTGACACATACAAAATTATTGAAATATGCCTAAGGTACACATTCTTCAGTTTCATGAGTGACATTTATGAACAAACTTGCGGTGTCGTATGGGTTCTCCTCTATCCCCCATCATTTCCAATTTTTTCATGGAATATTTTGAAACCAAATCCTTGAATTCCTCACCCCTAAAACCTAAATTATGCAAAAGGTTTGTTGATGAAACCTTCATCATTTGGCCTCATGGACGTGACACATTAAAATTTTTCAAAAACACCTCAATATTCTATATAAATCAATCAAATTCACCATGGAAACTAAGGTCAATGTTAGACTCACTTTTCTAGACACACTCTCCTGAATTCCAAATGGTTCCTTATCCCACCAAGCATCATGGAAAAATACTCATGTTGAGCAATATCTCCATGCCACCTTCTGCCATCATCCAGTCGAGAAGCTTGGAGTCCTTAACACCTTAGCAACCAGAGTTGTAATAATATCTTATAAACATAACTTGGAAATGGGAAAGGCCCATCTGATAAACATGTTGCTAAAAAATGGATACAATAAACATCAAGAAATTCGAGCTTTGTTAATGCTAACAAAAAACCTAAAAAAAAATGATGGATAACATTGCTAAGAAAATTAATTTACCATACATTTTGGGAACCTCTAAGAAAATTTCCTATATGCTAAGAAAGAATAAAATTATGGCCACTTTCAAACCCATGAATACCATTCGAAGTTACCTAAAATCTGTAAAAGGCCTTCTTGAACCAAAGTTCCAGAAAGGGGTTTATCTACTCCCTTCGTCTTGTGGTAAACCATATATTGGGGGAATTAGTCGATCCATCAAAAATAGTATCCAAGAGCACTCATTTGGCATAAAACATAATCCCTTCAAAATATCTTCTCTATTTGAACATTCAAATAACACTAAAACATCAAATTTGCATTGATAATTCTCGCATCCTAGCTAAAATTGATCACCATTTTCATAGAAAATTCAAGGAGGCTTTAGAAATTAACAAACATCCTAATAACCTCAAAAATATGAAGGATAGAACATAAGTGAGCATTGGATTCCCACATTAACCTCTAAAATAATCTCTTATAAAACCTCCTCGTAAAGCTACTCATTTATATTTAATAAGAAACTTATATAGTTGAAACAATTTAATAACGCTATAGTAATAATAAAATAACATATAAGCATATTTTTATCAACCTTATATAATATAAAATTAATTTTATCATATTCCAACTCATTAATAACACATACATTAATATATCGTATTAATATGATAAATAACATAATTAGTCTAATCAAAATATTAATACAATCAAATTAAGCTACATTAATACATTAATCACATTTAACTTAATTTACCTCACATTTTATTATTTCATGGTTTCTTTGTTGGTTGTTCTTTTCTACTCTATCCCTTACTTATTTATTTCAACTTCCTAAGTGATCAATCTTTCACATTTTTTTTGCATCCTGATGATGAACCACAAAAGTGGGTTTGAAACCTTGAATATAATATTTATGAATTCAATGGATCCATAAGTCATATTGAATCAAGAAGTAAGTCGCAGAATTCTAAAATCTAAAATCAAATAGGATTAGAAATCATCATCTACACTAAAATCAATGCATCTAGTGCAATATATCTTGTTCCCTATCCCCATCCATCTAATCTTGAAAATATTTTTTAATACTTTACAACCTCAATAATAACAAAATGTAACCCATCTAATGCAAGAAATCAAATAGGATTATAAAACAACATCTACACTTAAACTAATGCATCTAATGCAAGATATCAAATAATATTTGAAATCAACATCTACACTGGAATCAATCCATCTAGGGTACGAAATCAAATATAATTAAAAATCAACATCTACATTAAAATTAATGCATCTAGTGGAAGAAATCAAATATAATTAGAAATCATCATCTACACTAAAATCAATACAATCCCCAATGAAAACTATTTCCCTTTTTCCCCTTCCATATATATATATATATATATATATATATATATATATATCCCTCCATCTCTCCTTTTTCTCGCTATCTCATCCCCCCTAACACACAAGCTATTTCTCTCTGCATCTATAGATATCTCCCCCTATCTTTCCATCTCTCTCTTTTTCCCTCTCTTCACCTCACATCTATATCTCTATATCCCTATACCTCTCCTTTATCTTGATATATCACCCACAAAACATACACACTCTTTCCCCATAATATCTATCTCTCCATCCCTATTCCTCTCCCTCTGCCTATCTTTTCCCCTTCTCTCTCTCTCTCTCTCCACCTTTATATCTCTATGTCTTTCTTGTTACCTCCCTCTATCTCCCCCTCAAACTCCATCTATATCTCCCTACCTATCTCCTCCTATCTCTCATGTCTTCTCAATATTCCTTCCTCTCTCTCGTTTTCTCTCTAACCTCCCTCTGTCCTCCCCAAACCCCCTTTGTATCCCCCACTCTCTCTCTCTCTTCACTCTCCAACTATGTCACTATATCCCTCCCTTTCTTCTTCTCTCTCCCTTCCCCCCCCCCGCCGCCCCCCCCTTCCTTCCATCTCTCCTTATTTTTCTCTCTATCTCACCCCAAAACATAAAGAATCTCTCTCCATATCTCCCTTTTCCCTCCCTCTCTCTATCCACTTTTCTCTCTTTATGTCTTTCTTCTTCAGTCCCTCTCCCCCCCCTAAAACACCATCTGTTTTTTCCTCCCTCTCTCCTCCTCCTCTCTCAATTCTTTTCTCTAGTCCTTCCCCTCTCTCCATTCCTCTTTACCTCTCTCTCTATCTCTCTCTCTCTCCAATATAATTACATCTACACCAAAATTAATGCATTCAGTGTAAGAAATCAAATTGGATTAGAAATCATCATCTACAATGAAATCAATGCATCTAGTGCAAGAAAGCTTCTTCCATTTTCCCCCTTCCATATATATATATATATATATATATATATATATATATATATATATATATAGATATCCCCCCTAAGACACAAGCTATTTCTCTCTGCATCTATAGATATCTCCCCCTCTCTTTCCATCTCTCTCTTTTTCCCTCTCTTCACCTCACATCTATATCTTTATATCCCTCTACCTCTATTGTATCTCGCTATATCACCCCCAAAACATACACACTCTTTCCCCATAATATCTATCTCTCCATCCCTATTCCTCTCCCTCTCCCTATCTCTTCCCCTTATCTCCCTTTGTCCCTCTCTCTCTCTCTACCTTTCTCTCTCTATGTCTTTCTTGTTACCTCCCTCTATCTCCCCCTCAAACTCGATCTATGTCTCCCTACCTCTCTCCTACTATCTCTCATGTCTTCTCAATATTCCTTCCTCTCTCTCCTTTTCTCTCTAACCTCCCTCTGTCCTCCCCAAACCCCCTTTGTATCCCCCACTCTCTCTCTCTTCACTCTCCAACTATGTCACTATATCCCTCCCTTTCTTCTTCTCTCTCCCTTCCCCCCCCTTCCTTCCATCTCTCCTTATTTTTCTCTCTATCTCACCCCAAAACATAAACACTCTCTCTCCATCTCTCCCTTTTCCCTCCCTCTCTCTCTCCACTTTTCTCTCTTTATGTCTTTCTTCTTCAGTCCCTCTCCCCCCTCCCCCCCTAAAACTCCATCTGTTTGTTCCTCCCTCTCTCCTCCTCTCTCTCAATTCTTTTCTCTAGTCCTTCCCCTCTCTCATTTCCTCTTCTACCTCTCTCTCTATCTCTCTCTCTCTCCAACCTTGTCACTATCTCCCTCCCTCTCTCCTCCTCTCTCTCCCCCTCACTCCCTCCTCCATATTTTTGTGTCACTCTCTCTCTCTTACCATTCTCTCCCTCTCTCACTCCTCTCCTTTTCTCTCCCTTTTCATTCCTCCTCTCCCCTCTCCTTCATTGTGTTTCCATCTCTCCCTTTTCACTCCCTCTATATCTCCATCTCTATTACTCAATGTCTTTGTTCTTGCCTCCATATATATATATATATATATATATATAATTGAATATTATAATAGATTTAATATTGTGTTAATCAAAGTTATTAATTTAATAATATTAATATTATATTATATTAATAGTAATAGTAATAGTAATCTTTTAATATAAATATTATATTTAATGATGTTTTTTTGATGGCATGGTAACAAAATTTATAATAAAACTACATCAAATTAATATTTTCAAATATTATAATTTTGATGTGGAAATATATATGTCTTTAAAGATTTTAATATATCCATAGAATATGGTTTTCCCTTTTACAAATTAATTTTACAAATATTTAATTAAAATAAATATTAAAATATTTTGGAGTAGGATTTTTATTATTTTTGTTGAATTATCCTTTAAAATTTTATTTAAGAAATGGTATTGGATTTAGTAAAGAGTAAATATGATTAAATTTTATCTAATTTGGATTTTTAATGTGGATTTATTTTTTGATAAAGGTAAACTTAGGATCCATTAAAATTCATGTGCATGATAAAGGAACTATTTAAAGGATGAGATAATTTATTATCCATTCAAATTATATAAATAATGCATAGTTTTATTTTAGTAATTAATCTTAGCCCATTAATAAGATTAAAATGTTATATATAATCTAAAAAATCAAGCTATATATAATTTAAGATTATAGGCTATACAATGTGCCTCTCAGTGCAATAAATTTATAGAAAGCATGGTATATTCCTAGAATATAATGATAATGAAATAGTAATGATTATTGTAAAAATAAATTTGAGCTTTATTAATTATACAAGTTTTAGTTTTCTATAAAAATTGAGTATGTAGATACATATATATATGAAAGGGTCAAAATTTTATTTTTTTCTCTTTTTTAAGAAAAGCTTTGATTATTTTTTGTTTTCTTGTATCTCTAAGGAACCTAGTAGCTCGTCTGATATGTGGCTACCACTAAACTACTGAGTGTATATGGCTTGTCATCCTCTCCATAAATTGGATCACTAGAGGGATTTGTAACTTGGATATCTTAGTCATCTCAGACTGTCTTCACTTTGATTAGTAATTGAGCTACACAGTTGGGAGGCTTTGCTTAAATTTTATTTTGTAAGTAAAATGGTTCCATTAATATAAAATATAACATATTTGCTTAAAAAATCTGAATAGTCTACTAGTATCACTCATACCATATTTATTTTCTAGTATATATTTCCCTAGATATGATGTTAATTGTCTAAAAAACCTTAGAATCTAGAACCTGACAAGGAGATAGTACCAAAGAATGGGTGGAATCAAAATACAACCTACAGTCATTCAAAAATTTGAAGAAGTAATAGGAGAAATATTATGGAGCCCAAAACTAAGAGCTGGTGGAGGCTTCTAGTCACAATGTATATGAGACTCTATATGTGAAATTCTACATTCAAGGAAATCTAACATATGTTAGATCCACCATTGTTCTCTCTAAAAAGTGATTAATATGTTGCACAACTTTGAATGATTATCCTGAAGACCATTCATTCATATGATAAATGTCGTATGGTTCTCATATAATTCCATGTTAAGATTCTCCAAAAGCTGAGTAATGTGACATAATTGATGATCAATTAACTTGAGAAAGAAGGATTGAGGTTCACATAAAGCTGGCTAGGGAGGTTGAGAGTCCACTGCCTCCCCAATGCAAGAGTCCCAAAAATAATACTTACCACATTCAGTTTGATCCCCCATCCCTCTCGTCACTCGACCAAACTATTGTGCCATGAAAACCTTGGCATACAAGAACACTTATTGGTCCATAAAAAAAAAACTGATATTCCACTTGATAGTTCATCACAACATGAAATCACATGATACACCCTCAGCAAACCCTGAGCAATCCAATCCACCATCGAACTCACGGAAAAGAACTGATGAGTCTTCCCCCTCTGATTTAGAAAAGGATACTTCTCCTTCAACCCAAAACAATATGCAAGTGGTTCCTGCCCAGCTGCATCACATTGGTTGGGTCAAAGTCGGTAAAAAGAAAGGGAAACATGTTGTATGGAAGATTCAACCCATTCTGGGTAGAATCTTATGTGTAGCCCTTGTTTCCTTGTTACCCCTTGTTTCCTTTTTTCTTATTTCAATGCTTATTCCATGGTTACTCACCGGGACCGAGGTGGATAGTCTATATTTTCCGGTTTCCCATTATCTAGCTTCTCTTGATTGTAACTTCATATTGTACCATATGCTTTCTTAATAGAATTAGTCTTACTGAGAAAAAAAAATATATTTCATCACAACATATCTGATAAAATAATACTTCAAAATATCAACATCTACACTATTAAATTTTTATTTGTCTTTATATTAATAGATATCTAGAGTAATTTTAATAGTGTATACATGTCAATTAAAATTTTGTAGAAAATAGAGAACATTTAAATGAAAACTCACACACGTTTCACGCAAGATATGACCTAAGAAATATTTTTCATGAACAAAACCCAGCTGGAAGGTGAGGTCATTATACTCTCTTTATTTGAATAGAAAGCTTTTGCGAGTACAAATCCTCTTTGTGTCCTATATCACATATCCATATCGGTTATTTTTCTCAGTTTCAGAATAAATGCGATTGAAAAAATGGAACCTCTTTTCCTCCTAGTCGTCTGATTCTACCACAACCCAATACCCTATTATTGGTTAGGTTTGATTACTTCAAGTCTTAACCAAAGTTACATTATATAATATTATAGAGTCTTCTACATCATAATCACATGGCTAGCACCTTTTCCATTAATAATGGTGTTTATCATGGCATCCTCTCAAGTTATGGTGGTGAAAATAGGAAGGTCAACTTCTGAGTGGAATAAATTTTGCATACAAACTCTGATTGGCATAATTCTTGCATTGTTGGAAATGTACCTTTGTGTAGTATATGAAAATAAGGTGAAACCCTAAGGTGCCAACTATTTACCCCAAAAAAACATCATTTGATGCCTCAAAATGCTCCCAAAATGTTTTAGGCCCCAATTTACCAAACTTGGTATTGCCTATAAAAATGGGCCCCTTGGGTGGCTTGCTTGTGTGAAATAACTCAAAGAGGTTCTTCCCCCCACACCAGATGTAACAATGCTAAAGTGACCCAGAAAAAAAAAATTACACATAGACTAGCAGACATTAAAGGTGCCTAAAATTCCTCTAGGAGGACACCTCAAATGAGCACTTAACCCAAAGATACTCATAAAATGAACCACTAAAATAATATTGAGTGAAATCACCATTAACAGACAAGAAAGATGGCTTTTGAGAGTGAATCATGCTCATGTGGAGCTTTCTAATACAAAATAGCAATATAGAGGATAAATTAAATCGTCGTGCCTTCCATTGAGCTAATAAAACCACAGATGCACCTGGATGGAGAGTGAACGAACTGTTGGAGTAGATTTCGAGCTAATATATTGTCCCTCGCTAGATGAACCCTTTGAAGGACTATGAATTATAGGGTCCCAAAAAGCTAGCCACAAAATCAGCGTGTCACCTTCCTGCTCCACTCCATCTAGTGGAATGAGTGTCCACTCTCTCAAAAAGACATTGGCCTCAGGTTGTTCACTTTGCACCTTGGCCTCCTGCACTATACATACTTGCTTGCCACCAACCAAAACACATTCCATGCCCTCTTCAATGCACCTCATATCATTGACAAGATGTTCCAAGCCTTCCTCTACCAAACTAAACTAAGTTTGAATGTCAAACACCATCTCAAAATTTCCTAAATGAATTCACTTTGCACGCACGTATATGGAAATTTTGAAAGGTTGATGGAAATTTCAAAGCTCTCTAGGTACAAATATTTTTTAAGTTTTACTCTTAAAAGAGGTTTTCACCTTAAAAAATTTGATCCCTCTTGGAGCTTGCTAGATATATTGGTAATATGGATCTAAATCATAGGGAATTTTTTCATATAATATCATGTAACAACAAATGTGTCAATATTAGCTATGAAAAATTACATGTTGGGGTAGTTAAAAAAGATGGACCTCGAGAAAAAAGAAGAAGGGTCATTTACCTTTGTGATAATGTATGTAGAAATAGAACTAAGTGAGGTTCTATCTCACTTTATTGAGTTGAAACAAAAAAAATTTCAGTGCCCCCAACTTTTGGATTAAGAAAATAATACATTCAAATTTCAATCATGTTACCAAATAGGATACTTGTAGAACAAATTTCCTCAAGCAACAAATAACCCAAAAAGGAAAAATTAGCAGGCTAGCAAAATAATGGATGGAAACAATATTATCCTACCTCATGGCGGACGAAGAAGAAGAAATTGCAGAGAACCTTCCAAACCAAGAAAATTGTATGCTCATGTCAACAATCGAAATGAAACCCATAAGCATAATGGTATAGAATGATAAGTGATCCATGCACTAGAACAATAGAAAAAGTGACACACAAAGAGGATGGGATTGTCGGCACAACAAGAGTTCATATTTCAGAAAGTTCATATTTGTACAATGAACTCCCACTAAAGATATCCAGGATGAATTTGGAAATGGTTCCTTTTGACCCAAAAATACGGGGGCTGAAAAGGGTCCTAAAAAAGAAAGGAAAGAAAGATAAGTTAAGTGATTACTATCACACTTAACTTCAGAAGTTTTTGCTATTTTTTTTAATTTTTTCTTATGCACATAAATCAATACATTTTTTTTTACTGAATATGGTTAACATCTAGAAAAATAATTTTGTTCCTTTTTCCATAAGCTGAATAAAATTACAGATTTTTTTCCTATGGAGAAATTTTTGACATGTCGAATGTCTGAAACATTATTTTCTTTAACAAGAAATTATGAATATATATCACGATCTTAAACTTTAGATAAAACATCATATTCTTAATACCTATATTCTAGTCGTCATTTTATTACTATTCTCATAATATAGATATCTAGGTAAATACCTAAAACTCTATTTCTGATATTTGTGAATTTCTAATGAATGTAACTTCTGATGGATCATGTTAATATTCAAGATAAAACAAAATTTGAGAATTGGTGTAACTTGGATAATCTTAGATACCAAAAATTTGTGAACACTTGAAGAGTAGATGTAAATTTAATGACTGGCTTGAATGGATAGACACACTGATCTAGAATTTAAAGCGAGGGCACTTGCATGCTATGATTGAACCATATTATCTGGTTTCATTTTATATATCCATATGCATTTGCATTAAATTCACAACACCTTACCTACCACTAAACCACCAATTTTGAGATAAATTGAAGAGATGGGATTGGGTGTAAGGGTAGACGACTACTCCCATCCATATCCCCCCCTTGGGGATCAAATTCAAGGAATAAATGGTCATGGTAATAAATAAGGAAGTGAGTAGGAAAGACAAAACAAGGAGAAGAGGAGGAGAATGGGAAGGAATGGAAAGATAAAAATTGAATCAAATAAAATTAGTTCTCACTACATGTAGAACCATTGCTAGGAGACTGATAGTGGAGCATAAGGAGTTTTTGGATCATTTCCAATAGAAGAGATCTAACTGATGCTACTAGATTGTTTTTTATGAATTCATGGTCAATCGGGGACTCATTATGGAGGTTACCGCTAGAGTGCAATTGATTAATCACATAGATAATAGATTTCAACTCCTAGAATGAGAAATGACCCATATAAACCATACTTTTGATCCCTATGAACCATATTTGACGCCATTGAAATAATTTTTCAAAGCTTCTATGGTTAGTGGGAGGCTCATTAAATGATTGAATCACTATGGTTCTAACTGTAAATCTAATAGCCACCTGGATAGAGTGATCTGAGTCATTGTGGCGATTTCTAGAGAGTTGTTAACAACTTAGACAGTGGACTGCAAACCCTTGTCGTGCTTGTTATGATAAATTAGTTGATAGATCACTTATTGTTACACAGTATTTTGTCGCATTCCTCAGTTCATACCCCAAGTGTTGTCTTTTGTGTCACTCATGTCACAAACATGGAAAAGCGACAAGTTTTATATAAAATTGTTCATCTTGGACAAAATTCTTAAGATATCTCTAAAGACCTAAAAGAGAAATTCCCTGAATATTTTTTGCAAAGATTGTGAAAAACCTTATTTTACAATTCAAAATGTGTTCCTCCACTTAATAAGCTTGCACTTGTCACCTTGTCCATATTCTGTGAACAACACTACCAACGCGGGTATTCAACAGTAAATTCGTGTTGGTCCTCTTAAGGAAGGTTCTCCAAAAATGGAGGAGAAGCTTCAGCCTCTAGAATTCTTGAGAACGAAGTTCTAGTACTTGTTGGTTGAGGATATGGTCCAATACTCCCATTTTTTACCCTTGATATTATCTCCAAATATTTTCCCCTTTGAGATAAGGCCTTTCCCTCTCATTAGTGGATTCTTAACCTCCTTATCTCTGCTATAATAAAGTGCCATGCTAGTGAGTCTTGGTTTGTCATTGTTGGTTGCCTTACTTCTGCCTGATTGTGCCTACTGCCACTGATTTGACGAAGAAGAAGAAGAGATTGAAGGGTGTGGCTTGGGCTTGGATTACCACTCTTAAGGAGGTCTTCAACATCAAGGAACCAGTTGTAAGGTTCCCTTAGTGGATTTGATAATATAAAGTATAATTTTCTTCCCACAAATCTGTTACTGTTAATTGGTCTAGCATGATTCTCCTTGATATGTTATGTAGTTTGATTTGAAATAGATACACTATGTATATTTCATCTTTCTGTTTTTTGATATTCTTTACAAGAATTCGAATGTAGAAGGCATAGAGAGGAAGGAGCCTGGAAGTAAAAGGATTGATACCAAAATCGAAGAAACAAATGCATAAGGAGTGAGGTAGGCCATCTCCCTCTCTCACTTTCGTTTCAATGTTAAACTAGGAAAGCATGTATCATGTTTCGCGATTGTTACTGGACCCACTCATTGGGCTAGAGGGATCGATTCTTTCTAAAGAACGGAGTTCCTTCATAAAAAATTGGTGACTCTGCTCAGGAACTTACACCTTTTTACCCTCTTCTGGTTTTTTGTCTTCATTCTTAGTTTGGCCAACTGCTGAATGACAACTTGTTTGGCTTGTTTTCCAGCTTGTAGATTGGCTTGTTAGTGTTTTAAAGTATCAAGCCTAGTTTTTTCCTTCAAATATTATGTGTTTTATCCCTCTTTTCCTTTCTCAAAACATGTTTGTATAGACACAGTCACACTTCCTGCACTCATTTTTGTTGGAACAGTCATGTAGCAGATGACTGGTGTTAACTGGTGGACTGCACTAGTCTTAGAAAATAATGATTTTTTGGGTTTCTTCTGGAAAACCCTTAGTGATTCTTAATGATTGAATTTTTTTATTTTATTTAATTACATGATTTCCTACTTTGAGTGATTGCAGTCTCTTTGAGAAGTGCGAATTAGTATTTTAATTTAAGTGGTAAGATTTTTGTTTTGGTTGAGTCTTGTTGTTGCAAGTCAATTAAAATCTTTGTTTACTGCTTGTGTCAATCAATAAATATTGATTCTCTGCTATAGGGAAATAGTGAAATTCTTTCTTTTTCAAATAAATTGGGTTTTACATTTGTTTAGTTTTCATTTCAGGAATTACTTTTCATTAAATGCATAAGATCACTTTCATTGAAAGGGTATTTTTTGAAATTTCTTATTGAGAATAGATTACAATTTTTCAATAAGTGAAATATTTTTAAGTGCATTAATTGCATTAGTTTCATTTTCACCATTCAAAGCGTAAAAAAAGAAACAAAATATTTTACTTACGTGCATCTTAGTGAAAGTAGAAATCATTTTAATTTTGAGTAACTTGGATTTGGGATAGTGAAAGTGAAATTGTTTTACTTTTTAGAGTTTGCATTTTTGAAAAGTGAAAAGTGAAAGCTAGTTGGGGGAATTTTTTTTGTTATATTTTTTTGATGCATCACTCTTTGTGATCCCTTCCATTTTTAGTATAGCTTTCATTGAAAACAAAAGAATCCCTTTTCTCATTTAGCTGCATCTTAGGAATTTAGGTGACATCGTTTTGAGCCTAAAATTGAAGTTTAATTTTATATCAACACTAAAATAAACCTCAATTAACCTAAGGATCATTTGGAATTAACAAAAATATATAGAGGTATAGTCTAGAGATGTGTTTCAGCATCGTTAACCATAGTAGCTATCGTTAAGAGAAAGTGTTGCATTCCAGGGGTGATATCTCATCCCACATATGGAAGTATATAGGATTATGCTCCACGTATGGTATTTATATGGGTATCCTCTCATCGAATGGTTAAAAATTAGACAATAGTACTATGGACTAAGATCCCACGTACCATTGCATATATTTTTGGAGGCCCCACTAGTTTGCAAATGTGCCATAGCTAACCCAGTCGACCGCCTTGTAGACATGATACACCAAACACAACATTCATGGATATTGGAAGCAGTATGTTGAGTCCTTGGTTCTCCAAGGTGTATATCACAATTCACAGATACTTGGTAATCCATTTTCCCTATATTAAAATTTTTGATTTATTTTGTTTAATTCTAAAATGTACTACCCACGAAAACATCCTACCTATGCAGTACTCCTTTGCCTCATTACTGCTTGTTAATTAAAAATTTCAATTGCTCAAAAAATAATTTACCTGTGCTTTGTTTGAACTTGTCCAAAGGTCATCATTGTCGAATCTCCAAGTTCACCTCGCTCATTCTCTAAAGAAACTCAAGGACCCCAATTAGAGATTCTGCATTTTCCACCTGGGCCTATTGAAGCTCAAGGTTTTGAATTGGAGTTGTCCCAAGCATCCAACCTCTCTCTTCTAAACCACTTCCTAGCGATTTTCTTTCATCATTTGAGGATATTAAGCCAGGAAATCATGAACCTGCTTCAAAGTTTGTGTTCTTTCCTCCTAATTCGCTTTATGATCCATCCATGATATCTCTTGAGCATCCATATAGTACTTTCGAGGATCCCAATGTTTCTTTTCATGCTTCTCCTGTCGCACCTAGAAAACTTGTTTGACAGTTGTTTCCACCACACATTGCATTTAATGCAGACAATGTTTTGTTTCTAAGCACCCCTCAAAGTAATCGTCTAGAAAATTCTGCAACCCACACCCCAAAATTTGGCATTGATTCCATGTTCCATCCAACATTTTTTCCTTATGTTTCCACTCCTAATGATTTAGGAACTGTAATGAGTGTATCCTCAAGGTATGTTGTGTCTTCGCTTCCGCCTACTTACACCTCTCTTCAAAACCTTGTCTCAAAGGCTCCTAGGGCCATGTCCATTTTTAATCATCCTATCTAGATGTTTGGTATTACTCCAACTTATGGATCATTTGTTTCAGATGTAGCTATGGTTTCACAACCTTCCACTCAACCTATAGTTTCTATACTTAAAATTTGTGTTAAACTTGGATCATCTACTCCTTTGTCCCTATCTACCATCATTATTGTTCCACCTTTGAGTCGAAAACCTATCGTTTCATATGTGCCTGGGAAGAAATCACACCCCTTGTATGTCTTCTACGTGGGGACATTCTGAACTATGGAACTGTATCAGGGGCGGCACAACCCATATCTAGTCTTGGTGGAACCTTGTCTCATCCCTAACGAGTTATGTCATGGGTACCTCTTTACAAAGTGCTTACCTGTCTTCAACTCAAATTGTTTATTAGCAGCCTAGGTTCAGCAACCTTGTGCTTAGCAACCCCATATTCAGCAACTATATATCCAACATCCCTATGTTTAGCAACTGAATGTACAAAATAAATATGTTCAACGGCCGAACGTGCAACAACAGTAAGCCCAACAACCCCAAAATCCATTGTTGGGTGTCATGAATAATCCGCAGGCTGGTCCTCAAATGCCAATTGGTCCAAACCCTCCTTTTGGGAAAGCTGGAACTTACCTTCTTAGAACACTTATTTAATACGAACACTTTTAACACAGGTATTACCAGCAACCACAGTCGGGACCCCATAGAAAACAAGGACTTTATGTTCAGCAAGGACCTAATCCTAAATCGGCGTTGCAACAAGGGCCTTATCATCAGCCCTAGCAGGGGTCGTATCAAAAACACCAATAGGGACCTTATGTTCAGCAACAACTGCAACAAGGACCCTATCAACAACCCTGGCCTCAACAAGGACCTTTTCAACAAAAAATACCCTTTCAACAAAAATGGGGGCAATATGGTTTTTATGGTCAAAATCATCCCCAATGGGGGCAGAACCCATATCAACAAGTTTGCAACCCTGAAATGGGTAATTACCAGTAAATTTTCACTCCTTACAATCCTTAGTTACCATTATTGGCTATGTTGGAACTTATGGATGTGTCAAGGCTTACAAATGACCTAATACAACATGTTTCATTGGCCTCTGGTTTTGACTAAGATTTATGGAGATTGTTCTAAATTTGACGGTAAATTTGGAAAATACCCCCAAGCTCACATCATGAAGTACCATTTATGGTGCTCTTCTAACTCTTGGGTAGATGCTTCATTTCAATTACATCTTTTTCAATGTACATTAATGGGCACCGCCACTAAGTGGTACATTGAACTACCCCACGAATTTTTCCAATATTTCAATTTGCTGGCTATGGCCTTCCTTACACATTTCCAGTTACCTGTTTGGTATGAAACTTGCACTGACCTCTTAACATCTTTAGAACAGTCAAATGTTACCCATATCTTGGATCACATTCCTGAATGGAGACAAAGGAGACGTTTGATCATGTTTGAAATTCCTTATTAAATTCTCACTGAATGGTTTACTAAATCATTAATTCCTCAAATTGACAAAGATATTTCTATGGGTGGTTGCGTAACTGAGGAACAAGCCATCGCTTGTGCTCAATATCTCAATCTGGTTTATTCGTAGTCTTGGAAATTAAATGATATTATACCCAACGCCCTGCGACCTTTGATGGACCCGTCATCTTCGAAATATATTAATACACCACAACTTAATGGTGTTATAGGTCAATGGCTCAAATTGCTAATAGTACTCCAAAATATTTTTCAAACCCTAAGTCTATTTCAGCCACTGCACTTTCTACTCCTGCGAATGATTTTAAAAATCCTAGTAAAACCTTTGAGGTTAATGTTTTTCATTCTACCACAATGGATAAATCCTCCAATGGTAAGAAGAAGGGGAAAGGCAAATCCAAATACAATTCCCATAAACAGGATTCCTCCAAGTCGTATGTTGATGATACATCTAAAAATAAGTCCAAATATCAATGTTTAATATGTGATGATGACCATTACACCAAGGATTGTCCTCAACGTGCCAAGTAGGGAAAATTTTAGGGGCTAATATTTACAGGTGGGCTAATTTTTAATGTTTTTTCCCAAAAACAAAATCGCCAATTTCCATTTTTTTCTAAAATGATTCACTAAAATTTTATAGTAAACCATTATTTTACCTTAAAAATCATCAAAATATTATATTGACTAATATAAAATCAGTGTAAATCTAAATATTTCTACAAAAATATCACCAAAATTTTTATAATCTGCATATTAGGGACTAGTAAAATTCGCCAAGGTTTCTAAACTTTAAGATAAACTTTTTCCCTTAAAATTTTCCCTAGTGCCAAGGTTAGTTGTATTCCGAAAGGAACACCAATTACACTGGTTCCTTTGAAAGAGCCCTTTACATCTCATTAGATGCAAATGGTATACCAACCTTAATATTTTTCCTCCAAAAGCTCTCAGTTTGTCATGGCTGGTACATAGCCCATTTTTGTTGCCAATCGATCAAAAGAATATCTGAATACTGCCAAATCTGTTTGTGGAAAAATATGTCGTTAATGTGTATTCTTCTTCCACTCCGCCTAGTTCTGGTCCTCTTCATATTAAAAGACCTAGTAATGATTACATTATCCAACTGCCTTCCAAATATGTTCTTCAGAAATCCTTGTATAATCCAAATTCGCAAGTTTCTCATCGTTATAATATCATGGAATATTTAGATCAAGTGCCTTCTAAGATGTCTTATTTGGAATTCCTTCAATATTTCCCATCGTAGAGATATCATAGGAATTGATCCTTCATATTCAAATTTAATTACTTTTCACCTTGGAAATGATGATCCTCGTCTCCCATCACAAATGGTTTTTATTATACAAGTTCTTATGATGGAGAAGGATATTCATAAGACTATCATTGATGTAGCTGAATCTACCTACATCATTTTTTTTGCATGTTGGAAAGCCATTGGCTCTCCTCCATTAACTCAGTCCACCAATACGCTAGAAGATTTTTATGGCAGGGGTTCTCGGTCATATGGTATTCTTAAATCCCTATTGATCTAGTTGGAGGGAAAAATGGCGGATATGGAAGTAGAAGCTTTCGATGCAAACCTCAACTATAGTATTCTACTTATTCGTATTTGGACCCATGAAATGGTGTGTGTGGTCTCTACCCTTTTCTGTGTTCTTCATTTTCCCCATCAGGGAAAAATCATTAAAACTGATAAGCTTTCCTTCTTTTCACCTAATTCTTACACTTGAAATGTATCGTATATTAGGAATACTACTATTCATTATGAGAGTGTCAGAGCAAGTATTTTTAAATACTCTTCGGTGATGGGAATATTCTCCCTTCCACCTCCCAACAACGGTTCATTAAGCATCCTTTCATCTCGTCACGACCCCTAAGTCCTTCCCAGACCTTACCAGAATGATAGTTTTGCTAACATTATGCTGCTTAGCCCTGTCGAATAGATGTATGAGAGCATCCTTATTCCTTCTACAGTTTCTTCTTATACCAATGATAATTTGGTTTCATCTGCAGACACGTACTCGCAATCTCTGTGTTTTGGTTCATGGGATTCAAATGATCCTTTGAATGAGAAATTTGCAACTAATGAGAGTATATTGGAGGTTATGTCTCTTGAGGAAAATCACTAGGATGACAACCATAATCATTACTCATTTCTCTGAGGCCTAACTAAAATTGCTACCTGTTTGGAAACTCGTGTTTTCCCTGAATTGATCGGCCCACCTCAAAATCCCATCATGGTTCATGAAGTCCCATCTCAAGGAAACATGGGAAATATTTCGGATACCATTCTTATCAACATCTCTGTCAAATGAGGGATTGTCGAGAATATTCACATTGGTGCTTCTTTTTTCCTTGATGATATTAAAATTTACACCACCTTGTTTAACGAATTCGTTGATGTCTTCACCTAGTCATATGAGGAAATGTCAGACATCAATCCTAGTATCATGGTGCATGATATTCCTACATGTCCAGACTCGAAACCTGTGCGTCGGCATCTTCATCCAGTGTTGTTGGAGCAAGGCCCCCTAGGGTACTTTTTTGTACGGGCTACGCGTAGATGGTCAAAGGGACTTTGTGGCAAGTCAAAGTCCCTTAATTATTGTAAAGGGTTAAAGGGAAAATCATGAGTCTCAAACCATGGTTTGATACCATGGTATGTGCATGTTTTGAATAATATAAATATGTAAGAGTCGAGTAAGGAATAAGATCATGAAATCTTGGATCATTTTTTGTTATGTGTCTTTGTTAGTCTTAGTTTTTATCTTGGTAGAAAGGGTCCTGTTGGATGTGTGCACGGATACCTAAGTCATGAGCTATGTGCAGACTCTACTGTTGTTTGTGTAGAAATATAGATTGTAGTGAATTACAAATATCTTAATAAAGAAGGAATTTTTGGCGAAATTGGACTCTTATGTGATTTATTGTCTTAGATTATATGTTATCTATTGTAGATCTAATTATGTTTTATCGTTGCATATTTACTTCACTGAATGGTTTAATTCCATATGTGCGCAAGTACTAGTCTATGTTAAATAATTACATCTGAATGAAGTACACTTAACTACTGCACGGGAAATTATATCGAAGTATTTTGTGATAATTTGTGAAAGGGTTAGATATGTTTACCATTGAATGTGTGTACGCAAATTTGTTATATTATTTGTAGTAATTATGATTATATATTTCACATCAGAAGCTCCTTAAGGGTGTGGAAACCTGGTTCTAGCACCCCCCCATACTAATTCGGGTGAGACTTTGGTATGTGCAAGAAGATCACTACCGAAAGGGCTAGTAGTTGGAGGGTTTGTTGGTTGCACAAATACTCTGAACCTAGATCAGGACCACGTAAGCCTACAAATGGTTCTTTTTCCGCAAATGAAATCATTTTTTAGGGAGATTTGATGTTGAGGCATCCCATGAAGAAAAAACTACAAGATTAGCTAGATAAGAAGGTGCGTGAATTTGTGATCCAAGAAAAAATAAGCTCTAAATTATCTACCGAAGAGTGGGAACAAAGGTACATCTATACTGAGGTCCACGAAATTGTCTTTGCTTATTTTTCAATCACACTACAAGAGTGGTAGTCTCAGCTTGTTCAATTCTAGACCTACACAAAGGATGACACGATCTCCAAGTGGACCCCAGAACTAGTGAAGAAGTTGGAGAAATCTAGCAACTAGATCACTCGCGTGATAGATCACTAGATCAATAGTGTGTTGGGAGGATTTTTGATTGAATTTTCTATCGCTACCTTTATATCATATTCTTAAGCCGAAAGAATTTTTTTCAAGGGTCCTAGAAGTAATTTCCTGCACTTATGAAAATTGTGGATTAAAATGATCTTGTGTGAAAAGGGTACTCTCTGTAGCCACATTGAGTGAATGTCCTGAAGAGGTCCATCTAACTCCACGTGCAGAGGTTCTAGAAGTGCTATGCACAACAGAAGGACTTACATAGTAGACTTAGAATAAGTTTTTTTTAATATTCCTCTCAAAGGTGAATCCAATAGTGACGAAGAGTATGAAACAAGTAGCTTGGGTGAATCTGCACACGAAGAAGTAGGGAATTTGTCTTTAGCATGTTTTGATAATAATTAATTTCTGACGTATTGTACATAATAGTTAGTGAGCTAGGGCATTGACCGAGCCTTGAGTTGGCCATACTTAAGGCAACGTCAAGTGCTAAATTATATTTTTTCATTCTTGTTTGTTAGTTAATTTTTCTTATTCACTAAGAGTGCTTGCCATATTTATTTAGTGTTTTTTGTATTCAATTTTTTTTTTTTTTTTTAATGCGATCATTTTGACAAGTTTATGCAATAATTAATAACTTGTTCTCCCATTTTTTATGGTTGTATGTTTCTAAACTTATATATGGTTTCATAAAATTATAACAAAGTCTTTTTATTCTGTTATATGAAATTTGGTTTATATGTTATTTAGCTTGAAATATTTTATTTGTAAAAATATTGGTGGTGATTTCATTTTAAAGGGATTATAAATACCACTGATATGGAATTTGTAATTAAATTATTTATAATACTTTTGTTACCTTGGGGCCATTTTGAGCTTACCCTTTAAATAAATTTGGGTAACTGAAGAGCCACTTATTTTGAGCTTAAAATGTAGGATCCTTTGAATGAAACAACGAACCCCCATACACTTAGAATAAATCATTCAATAAACAAAAATTCTTATCTTCCATGTATATTGCATCGATACCCTCTCAAATTTACTAACTTGGTTGACAATTAAATGATAACGTATGATGTACAAAATTCAAATATCAGTAGAAAAAATCGTCATTTTTAGCGTCATTACCCACTAGGCGGTCATGGAGTCAAGATATTTCACATAAATAATCAAAAGTATATTAAGGCTAGAAGTGACCAAAGGGGTTGTCCCTTTCAGTAATGTAGGTACCATTCTTCTTGATATTATATCATGCTAAGTGCATTTAGAACATCATATGTAGGAAAAATAAAAAAAATAGTATGACCCCAAGATGTGTTATGGTGGGGACCATGACTCATAAAGTGTTTTCAATCCCAAAAGGAATTTCTATAAAAGTTATCTTTCCAGTAGGGCAACCATTAAGCGGAGAAACATAAAAAATGGTAGAGACCACTTTTCAAGAGAAATTTGAGAGCTCCTCGAGATATAATAAGATTCAAACTCCTAAAACTACATAAGAATAAAATATAGGAGATGAAGAAGTTAATGGACCAAAAAAACCAAAACTAGTTACTTCTAAATTTCCCATTCCAAACCCCGATGTTGTGGTTCAGATAAAAAATATACCTCTCATCTCTTCCAAATATTCATGGTATATATAAAGAGGATCCCAATACCTTATTTTTTTAGTTTGATGTTCTTTTCCAAAGTTATGATTATTCGATAGATTCCCAAACATTAAACCTCTTTCCTACCACCTTAAAAAATGCAACCCTCTTATCATTTATGGGATTAGGAGTAAACACTATCTAATATTTGGATGATATGAAAATGAATTTTTTAATTAAATACCAAGGTTATTGAAAATTTAGGGACATTAAGGAAAAAAAAATTAAGATGTCTTAGTCATAGGATGAGAGTCTGGAAGACTATGTGGCGAGATTCCAATATACTTTACAAAGAACTAAGAAAGGCTCCTTAGATCCTAAAACTTTACATAACCTCTTTCTTAAAGGAATATGAGAGGAGTTTTTGGATACCTTTAATTTGATGGGTGCAGGAGATGTTTCTCAAATAACATATGAGGAAATTTTTGAATTATGTAAACATTATTATATAGGAAGTGAAAAATATGGGAAAATTATCAGGATATTTTATCACGGATTAGTAGATCAGGTGGAACAAGAATGACGAAGGTTGAATTAGGGAATATTTTAGATAATTTTAAAACCAATATTTTAGGCACACTCAACTCACAATTTGATACCCTGTAATCCGAAAGGAATAAGGAAGAATTTTAGCTAGCCATGGCTTTATTTTTTTCAATGTGTCGGAAAAAGAATCTGCTTAGAGAATATCCCTTGATTAATTTAGAAGCATGTGGAATTTGTGAAAAAAATAATTCCTCCCAGGAATGCCCTTCTTTTCCCAGATGTAAATAAATGTTTCAAGAGGCATATGGGGATACTGAGCATGTTTTTTTTTCTGACCCAGAAGAAACCTTGGCCACCTCAAACATCTATACCTCATAATCCTTCCCAACAATTTACTTTCAATTTTGGATGTTATCCTCCTGTGCCATGGCCACAATGGCTGCCTCAAGTGCAAGCAAAGTTAAGGATGGAACCCAAGATGGTGAGGAACCCCATGCTTTGGGAATGTGATTCCTCCTCAACTACATCCACCACAACTTCAATTTCCTTCAAATAAACCAACTCAAACTCAACCAAGACCTTATTTTCCTACTCGGCCTATTCAACACACACATGGTGTATGAAGAAACTAAACACACACATAGAAAGATAAGCATGAGATTCTCATATTATTCACCATAGATGTACATTTATAATAAAATGGTGTGACTCTTGGATTCATCTTCCAAGGTCACTTGGACTCCTTTGTGACTCTTCGCCTTCCACACATACCCATAGAGGATTAGGTGTTCAACATTCCCCCCCTTAATCTGAAGGGGTATGTGTGAGTTCAAGAAGAGAGTTGTAATACAGAGCTACAAATTATGCATGAAGCACTTAGGATGAATCAGCTCTCTGAAATGGTGTCATAAAGAGGTGGTTTAAGGATGACCACCAACACTGGAACACAACGCTTATTGTAGTTCCTAGAAATCTTGCAAAACTGGCAGGAAGCTAATGGCTTCTACTAGAGGAATTTTCCCTCATATTTGAAAAGGGAGACCTTCAACCTAAAAGAAGGGAAGTCTACAACCTATGATGGTTTAAGGATGACCACCAACACTGAAATGCTTAATGCATTTCCTGGAACTCTACCAAGGCTGGCAAGAAGATGAAGTCTTCTGCTAGAGGAAGTGCTCTGAATTCTTTGAAGAGGAATTATATGAACCTCACATGGATGGTTTAAGGTTTTCCATCAACCAAAGGCATGCTCATGGGCATCCGTGTCTCTGGCTAGAACTCTGAATCTGCAATGATGAATATTGGCTCAGACTCACTTGAACTACTATGTCTCTGGCTAAAACTCTAAATCTGGAATGAGAGATTGTGGCTCAGGCTCGCTTGATGTGGCTTAGAAGCTTGTAGATGAGTACCATTTCCCCCCTTGTCAGGTACAAGGTGAGATGATGGCGAAAACTCAACTGCAAGTTTGCTCAATAATCGAGAACATGTTATGACATTTGACTTAAACATCTTCTTGGTCGTTGATGCCCATTTCCAAGAAGCGATCCATCCAATATGAATCTTTGTTCTTGTAGGAGGCTTGTTTCTGAAGCATCTGTGTGAAAAATGGGTGTGCCGACCACAGTGGTTGCATGGGTGAAGATCAAAACAATGATCTTTCATATGGCTAATGCGATCATAGTGTTGGCATTTTTCAATTTGTTGTTGTTGTTTTCGTGGAGGAGGAGCAGGGTCTGAAATAGCTGAATGTGAACTGTCATAAAGAAATATGGCACACTGAAATTTGATGGGCTTAGAGTAGTCCATAATATCAAAGGACACATCCTTGTCATATCCAATACCAATTCTATGCTTGTTGTGGAAAAGCTCTTCCCAAGGTCTGATGATGGGCTTGGGAAGTGAAGACTGAATTGCTGCATCTGCATGTAAATCTGCTCTTGTACAAGGAACTAAATGTGATTCGACTGCAACTTTATATTCTTGCTCCTGATGGGTGTCCTTCTCATTTTTCTGAACAGACATAGGTTCAAAATGGTGACTCTTTTTCTGAAGTTCATCTTGCTAAAGCTGAGACTCCAATTGCAAAAACTCAATCTTGTCTTGTGTATTTTTCAAGCAAGTTTGAATATTAAAAAGAGAATTCTTGCTCATTTTTACCATATAATGAACAGTGGAATGAATGAGGTTATTCAAAAACTCTAATGCATCATTGATTTTAGCCAGTTTTCTCAACAACACAGGCTCAAAAAATAAAGGGTGTCGGCTTCAACCGATAATGCATCCTTTTAGAATGTGATTCAACTTACTTTCAAAAGAATACAAGTGACTTCAAAGACCCTTTTCTTTCATGAACTTCCAATTATGGAATTCCCAAAAAACAAATTCTGCTACTCAAATTATGGAGGACCTCAAGGTGTAGACTTTGACCATCTGACCAGCAAGCAACAATGACTCACATCATAGAAGTATTCAACAATTTCTCAACAACTCAAAGTTATACTTCAAACACTAACTACAACTATGAATTAAGAAGCAATGCAATGTCACTACAAATATTTTGTAAATGTTCAGCAAAAACCACTGTGCAATAACCATTTAAGGCAGATGATTTCTCTCTTCTTCAAAGAACTGTTTTACACCAACAACTCTAATTCAATAAAAACATGTTCACAATCTTAGATGCTTCACTATCTGAGCAAATGGTCTTGAGCTTGCAATATTACCTCACAATAAAGACGAAGGAGAATTCCAAAAAATCTTTGTGGCAAAACTATAAGTCAATTTTTGATGCCACTACTGTTTTGAAAATAATGACCAATTTTCAACATTTGCCTTCAAATTATCAATCTCTTTGAGAGAGCCACCCTTCTATACGTGCCACAAATCTTGGTCATTTTTTATAACATACAACACAAAATTCATTTTCCACTATGTAGACAATCCATCTATGCATTTAATCATATACCATCTCCTCTCTCTCTTCTTCTTCTGCTACTTTTTTTTTTTTTAAGGAAAAAAAAAAAATTGGGGAAAAACAAAGGTATTATCTAGGGGAGGTGTTTTCTAGGGGAGGTGTTTACTGGGGGAGGCGATTACTGGGGGAGGTGAAATCTGGAGAAGGTGATTACTAGGGAAATTATTTTATGGGGGAGGTGAAACTGGAGGAGGCCAAACTATAAAAAAAAATTAAAAATAAGAGGGCGAAAATAATAAAAATGCAGAGAATCTGCATGGGAGGGGAAGGGAACGGAAGGAGTCCGAGCATTGAGAGGCTGAGGCATGGGAGTGAGGGGATATTGTGGGAGTGATCGAGGGGCGAGGGGGATGGTGGAAGTGGTAGAGCCAGGGTGGGTGAGTGTTGCGAGGACCATGGGTAGAGTGTAGGGAGAGCGTAGCTGGGTGAGATATGAGAGGGCCGTGGGTAGAGCGTAGGGAGAGCTTAGGGAAGAGGGGAGGGACTGACCATAGGGGCGGGGGAGAGCGTAGGGAAGAGGGTGTGAGAAGTGTGAGGGGGAGGGTGGAGGGTGGTGAGGGGGTCGAGTGGGGAGAGCATGAGGGGGAGGGGTATGCTGGTCGTGTGGAGTGAGCGTTGGGAATGGGGAGAGGGGAAGCGAAGTGAGCGGTGAGGGAGGGGGAGCGGTGAGGGCAGAGTGGGGGAGCCGCAAGGTGGGCAGGGTGGGGAATGGATGTAAGGGGAGGTGACGTGTGCAACAGGTGAGTGGGGAGGGAGGGCGAGGTGGTGAGTGGAGTAGATCAGAGAGAGATGGGTGAGGGCCAAGGTTGAGGGTGAGGGGGTGGCTTGAGGGCTAAGGGTCGTGAGTAGTGCGGGTGGGGAGGATGAGGGGTGAGTGCGGGCCAAGAGTCGGAGAGCATGGCAGTGAGGGGGAGGTGAGCGATGTGAGGCCAAGGGGAGCATTGTGTGAGGCCGAGGGGTGAGCAGGTGGGTGAAGGCCGAGGGCCGAGAGCCGATGCTGCTAAGAAATTTTTATTTTTTTTTTTAATTTTTTAATTTTAATGTTATTTTATAGAGAAGGAAGGAGTAGGTGTGAGATACTATGTAGAAATAGTAGAATTTATAGAACAGTTTGCAGAAATTTCACATTAACAGAAATTTGCAGTAGAATCTTTAGTAAAAACTCAGAATTTTTCCAGAGAGCCACTTAGAATAGTAGCAGAAAATATTTTTCCAACAGCTCTCCAACTCAATCCTTTCCAAAATTCAGAGATTTCATAGTGCAGAAATAAAAGTAGGCAGAATGTGCAGAAAAATTGCAGAATTTTTTTATAAAGCAGAATGGAGGGAGCAGTAAAAATTGAATGCAGCAGGGAGTAGTGAGAAAACCTGTAGACTTCTAAATGCTGCAAAAATTGATTTCTGAATGTTGCAGAAAATTTTTGAATGCTTCAAAAATTGATTCCTGAATGTTGCAGAAAATTTCTGAATGCTACAAAAATGACCAGAATTTTTGAAGATTTACACAGGCCACAAAAACAAATGGCTCACACAAGGTTGAGTTTTTTATGAATGTATCAACTCTGATACCATGTTAAACACACACATGGTGTATGAAATAACTAAACACACATAGAAAGATAAGCATGAGATACTCATATTATTCACCATAGATGTACATTTATAATACAATGGTGTGACTCTTGGATTCATCTTCCAAGGTCACTTGGACTCCTTTGCGACTCTTCCCCTTCCACACCTACCCATAGAGGATTAGGTGTTTAGAAAATCCAAATAATAGCAAGATTGTTCAAACCACCTATAATATTGAAATGCGACCTTGACCTAACTATGCCCTCTCAGTCTTGGACTATAAACATTTTCATTTACTCTATGGAAAATTTATCCAAATCAAACTTCTCCCGTTAAATAAGAGCAAGATGAAGAGAATAACCTACCAGAGTCGATAGTTCCTTCTTTTGGTCATAATCAAAATCCTAAAAAGGATTTTGAATCCAGTCCTTATCCAGAGAGGCTATGTCTAGAAAAATCTCATATTCAACCTGAATTTGACTTTTAGGGGGGATTGAGGAATGTTTCTGTAAAAATTCCATTTTTCCAGGCTATGAAGGGCGCTCCTATTTATGCGGAAGCTATTCAAGAATTGTTTTCAAGGAAGATAGGATGAAAGAAAAGAGATTCTAGATTGTGCAAGTAGCTTGGAAAATGGATGACTTAATGGTGGATGATGTCTTCACAACAAAATGTGGTGATCCCTAAAATATTGTTGCCATTGTATATATAAATAATATCCCTATATATAACACTTTGATAGATTTAGGGGAAACTATTAATGTGATGACCAAATAAACCCTAGATAAATTAGGGATACTTGCTCTTCAACTTACCCCAACTGTTCTCCAAATGGATAATAGATCCACGATAAAACCATAAAGGGTGTTGGAACAAATTGTGGTGTCATTAGATTCATGGGAATATCTAGCTGAATTCATGATCCTCCAATCCAAGGAAAACCTTGGGGGTTATACATTGATTCTCAATAGGCCTTGATTTTCCACATCACATTCTTACATTATATATAGGCCTTGGGACATGACTATCTCCGATGGGGGTTCTACTAAGTGACTTTCCCCTTACCCTCTAATGAAACCCTTTGTGGACATAAAGAGTCCTTTATGGTTCGATGATAGTGATGAAGAGCCTACTCAACCTCTTCTAACCATTAATCAAGTCCTATTTTTTAAATAGCATGATGAGGAAGACTTAATCTTCACATTTTTAACACATCCACATATCAACAAAATCCATTGATGAATATGATTCTAAGGAATAAAATATAGAATAAATGTTGACCCATTGAGATAAATAAACAAATGAAACCTTTAGTTTCTTCTAATGCCTTAGAATATCAAACTAAAACTATTTAAATTTACCCTAGAAAGGTCCTAAACATTAATGTTGTGTTGTAACCATTTTAGCAAGAGCTATTGGTCAAAATGCTTAAAGAGAATATTAAATATTTTGCATGGGACTATAAATATAGGAAGGGAATTTACCATTATATGTACAAAATCCATATTTACATTAAGGAGGATTCTTGAATTGTCAGGAAACCACAATGGAGAATTAACCTAGCACTCGAAGGCATAGTTAAGAAAGAACTGCATAAAATTTTGAGTGCAAGTTTTACTTACCCTATTTTTTATAGTAAATGGGTTTCTTCACTAGTAATTATCGTAAAGAAAAATGGAAAATGGAGAGTATGTGTCGATTATCAGGAATTAATTAATATTATGTTGAAATACTACTTCCCTCTTCCCTTTATTGACCAAGTCCTCAACACCTTGGCAAGAAATAAATTTTTCTCCTTTCTTGATTGGTTTAGTGGCTATAGCCAAATACAGGTTGTCCTTGAATATCAAGAGAAAATAAACTTTACCTATCCATGGGGGGAATTTTCTTATAGAATCTTCCCCTGTTTTTTATGTAATGTTCTTGTAGCCTTTCAAGGAGTCATTCTTCAAATCTTTTCTGATTTAACAAACGATTGTGTTGAAGTAAATATGGATGATTTTGTGGTGTATGGGGAATTCTTTAATGAATCCTTAAAGAATTGCGAGAAAGTACTAATTTTATGTCAAAAAACTAACATGTCCCTTAATAATGAAAAATGTAAAAAAAAAATTATAGAGAGAACTATATTAGGGCACCACATTTGGGTAGATCCTACTAATATCAAATAAATCCTGAAACTACTTTCCCTAAATAACAAAAATGATGTTCATAATTTAATGGGTATGTAGGGTACTGCATAAGCTTTATATCAAACTTCACAAAGGTGGTTTCCCGATTATTTCACCTCTTAAAAAATACTATTGAATTCCAATTAGCCTTTAAGACTTTAAAAGAAGAGTTATATTTTGCTCCAATTCTCTGAGGTCCTAAATGGTATTTTACTTTCCATATCCATAGGGATGCCTCATATACAACCATTGGAGATGTACTAGGTCAAAAGGAAGAACATAACCGTTATTCCATTAATTATGTCAGTAAAAATTTAACTCTAGCAAAGTTGAATTATATGGTATTGGAAAATTATTTCTTATTGTGGTCCATGCCATAAATAAATTTGGACATTCTATTACAATATACCTCATTTTTCTACATATTGATCACTTTACCATTCATTACATTATGTACAAACCAGTTACCCATTGCATAGTCACCAAATTTCTTCTCCTTCTCTATGAATTTGATATTAGCAATTTTGATAAACCTGATAAGGATAATGTCATAGAAGATTTATTGTGACGACTTCACCATACTAATGAATTTTTTCTTGTAGAAGATGGGTTTCTGGATGAAAATTTATGTTCATCATCTGCTAATATACCTTGGCTCACATATATTTCTAGTTATTTAGCAGCAGGAAAATTTTGATAGAATTTTTTTCCTACAGAACAACAAAAGTTCATTAGAAACAATGACACACACTCTTGGAAAAAAAGGTACTTATTTAGAACTGGACCATATCATGTGTTATTGCAGTGTGTTCAAGAAGATGAATTTTGTGCCATCCTGAATAAATTTCATGATGAACCTTATGGGGGTCATTTCGAAGATAAAATAATTTCAAATAAAGTTTTGCAGCAAGGTTATTATTGCCCCACAATCTTCTGGGATGCGAAAAAGTATGTTTTAATTTGTGACAAGTGCCAGAGAATGGGGAAAAAAACAAAAATAAATGTGATTCCACTACAACCTCAATTCATGATAGAGGCTTTCGAGAAATGGTATATTGACTTTGTGGGGCCTAATAACCCACCATCAAGATAAAAGACATACATTCTTGTATGTACAGATTACGTAACTAAGTGGGATGAAGTTAAGGCCCTAGCAAATCAAATAGAAAAAGTAGTGGCTAAATTTCTGTATTAATAATATATTTTTTTGGTTCGTGGCAACTCACGAAATTTTTACTGATGACAATAGTCAATTCACCTCTAAACTATTTTAGACCATTACCGAAAAATTCAATATAAAGCATCAAATGTCCACTCCATACCATCCTCGATAAAATGGGTAGGTGGAAATTACAAACAAGGTTTTGGAAGCTATTCTAACTAAGACAATTCACCATCATCATAGATATTAGGCCAAAATGATTCGAGATACCTTCCGGGCCTACATAGTTACTTGTAAATATGCCACCAAATTCACACCTTACGAGTTAGTGTATGGAAAGAAACCTTTCCTTTCGATTGAAATTGAATTAAAAACATTAATAATTTCCTTGCAAGCCCTAGTTACTTGGAATAACTTCAACAAAATAAGAACCTGATCTTATATAATGAGAAACTAAGGGCTAGATTAATGAAATGGGGACCCAAAATAAGCAATATAGGAGCATTGTTGGAAGCTATAAAACAGGAGTAGAAATGTGAAACCAATGCTAAAACCTTATCAAAGAGTTATAAAATATAACTACAACAGGTTATAAATGTAATTCTTGATAATGTATTAATAAAAACTTACGCGTTTCTTCAATTAAAACTAAATATGCCTCAGTGGTAGGCCAAAAATGACTTTTTTTATTTGGGCATCATTAATAGCGAGATCCATAAAAAAGTCATGAAAAGATGAAACAATATTATTTTTCCATGTACCTTAGCTAGAAGAAAAATGGAAGGGTCAAAAAAATAAATGGAAATACATTTATCACAAATAACAAATGTTAAAATAGGTAGCATGTGAATCAGGGACATAAATATCTACTTGTTGGGTCCCTTAAAATGTCTATTGTATATTTTTACATGATATTTGGTTTTCCTTACGGTTGAAACATATACGATATGGTTAGACCAATGAAATTACTCAATCTGAAAACATTTTGGAAGTTTACCAAAACTCTAAAGCTTCAAATCATAACTTGTGTGAAGTCTATCTATTTAACTTCATTTTGACAAACAATACTAGGTGGAACCCAAACCCTTTTGGGGGGGATTTTCAGCTCTGTGTTTTTATTACTTACAATATAATCTCCTCAAGTGGAAAATATCTTTTGAGTTTTATGGGAGAACATAAACAAAGGCTTGTTTAACAATAACAAAAGAGTACCCTTTTCCAGGGTTGGTAGTTAATGACGATGATGCTAAGGGAAGATGCATGAGACTCTACCACGATCAGAAACCAATAAATGATATGTAATTATACAATACCATGAAATGGGTAGAACCTACTATGCGTAAGCCCTCAATATAATTGGGGAAATTTTGGAAGGCTTACCTATATCCATTTGAGAGAAAAACCCTATGAGTTACCCCTTATATTGTTTAGCATTGAACTATTCCTCTTTCTAAACTTATTCAATATTGAAATATGGGTTTCATTGGGTAAGACTCTAATTTAATTTCCATTTCTTGTAATGTATGACACAATTCTACAAATCCCCTACCCATTGGGTCAAGGAAGAAAAATCAGATTGGAATGTTATGGAAAAGACCATAGGTTATTATTCTTCTTGAGAATTCAGTCACCCACTCTGCAACTGTGGTAACCTTCAAGCTATAATACTAGAAGTAGGTTATTGTTGCATGGGGAATTGCAAATGGATAGGATAGGGGGAGATGATGAGTCCCTCCTATAACAACAAATTTTCCATTTAAACCTACAATTTTGGCTTAAAAGGCTTATCATTACTTACTCCTAACTTGTCCTACTTATTCCAAGTTCAAATATATTTTCATCTATTTTCAATCCTTGTCTTTTATGTTTGTAAATAAATAACTAAAGGCTTTGAATAGTATTCTATTTGTTATAGTCCATTTTACAACATCTAGTCATTACGCCTCCTAATTGGTTCAATCGAAATCATATTCCCTCTTGTCAACATCATTGGACAAAGCCCTAAGTGAATCCCCTTCATTTTCAAGAATTTCTACCTGAAACCACCTCATCTTAGCCATTTTTGGGACCCTGGCCTTCCTATGGAGAAATATCACCTACATTTTTCTCCACTATGGCTTCTGTTGAGCACCTACAATGTTGGCTTGAGGGGTCTTGACCCAGGTTCAAAGTTAAGCTTAACCAACAAAACCCTCTTACTACTGGCCCTTTCGGTAGTGACCTACTTGCACAAGTCAAAGTCTCACCCGAAGTAGTATGGGGGGTGTTGGAACCAGGTTTACACACATTGAGAGAGAATTAAATGATGTGGGTGTCTTCATATCTATAAAAATATTGGTTTGACCTTCACAACAAAATCTTAACCAGAAAACCCTAACCAGGTAGTTCTAGGTCAATTTATGCAGGTTATTCTGTGCACACATAGATAAAGGCTTCGCAATCCCTTCAGTAGTATTAGTAAGGTGATATTCAGCTCTTACAGTAATAGATCTATGCATTCAACAGTCGTATAAGATAGAAAAGAAGGTACACAACTTATCTAAACACAGATAATGCAGTAAACAAAAATAACACACAAAAATAGATGATAAGGCAGAACATGGATGCATTTGATACTCATAATTATCCCAAAAAAATCCTTTATTCATTCACAATTCATAACATCCTTGTAATACTTCAGTTCTACCCATGCACACAGCCAACAGGGTCCACACAAAACAAGACTAAGGTCGTCACGCACACATCCAGCAGGAGCCTTATTTACCCAGAAAAATTCGCTTTGCAGCTCAAAACATCATACCAAAACTTACTTCAAACTTAAAACTTGTTCTATCTGACTCGATCTACACTTCTATTTATATCTTTAGCCTGCGCTCATCTAAGGTCCACAAACTATGGTTTGTGACCCCTAGTTCTACCCTTTTTCCCATTACAACTCATGAGGGGCTTTGACCGACCCCAAAGTCCCTTGACCTGTGCCTTTCTTAGCATGCATGACTTAGACTTACAAAAAATAATATATTTTTATCAAAATTGTGGTCCTAAGGGACTCTGCTCCAACAGGCCCCAACATAATCTTGTGACTCGTCTCGAGTCATAGTAGTGTTGGGGTCTTTATCTTTTTCTGTAGCTATTGGATGGCAGCAATGACGGGTGCTAGGATGCCTACACTCTTATCAGCTGCACTCTACGTTGTGTCCACCAGTTCTTTCAATGTCAGCCCTTCTGTGGTGAGATTTATTCTCTAATAATTTTGGTTCAAATTATTCATGATGGCATCTAGATCTTGAAAGATATTCATCACCTCGTCTCAAGTCATAGTAGTGTTGGGGTCTTCATATTTTTCTGCAGCTATTGGATGGCAGCAATGTCGGGTGCTAGGATGCCTACACTCTTATCAGGTGCACTCTACGTTGTTTCCACCAGTTCTTTCAATGTCAGCCCTTCTGTGGTGAGATTTATTCTCTAATAATTTTGGTTCAAATTATTCATGATGGCATCTAGATCTTGAAAGAGATTCATCACCTCATTGGCCCATGGCTTCACGTGATCTATCAAAATAAGTTTCTTTCTATGATCTCCTCTACTTCATCTCGCAAGATCTGGCTTTTCCACAATCGGGTCATGCGCTGAGCAGGTAGAAAAGTAGGTAGGGCCTCCTGAAGATTGTCGAATGCCTGCTCCTTGTCATGCAATTCTTGTGAAATATTCCTGACCAGTGGATATGTCTGAACAGATGTCCACAATCCTATAGTTGTTTCGAGAAGCATGGTTCCCATGTCGACTGTGGTAGATATAGCTTTCGAGGGTTCTTTGACTAGGGTGGCTTGCTACGCCTGCACCTCTGGTGGAGTTTCTGGTTACAGTTTCTCCTGCAATGATGTGATTTGTTGCTCAAAATATTCCTTCACTGCCTACATGTCAGATCAGGAGGCTTTCAGTGCTGCTACCAAGCTCTTAACTTTAACTTGCAGCATAGTCATCGCGGGAATGGATAATTCAGGCAGATCACTACACATTCTATCGATCAGATTTTCTAATTGTCCTCGCTAAGCTACATCTTCCTGCTGCATTGCCTGAGCTTGGAGATATTCTTTAGTCTTCATCGCGATATTATACTCAACTTCACTTAGTTTCTGGTGTAGGCATGCCTCCCTGCACTGCAACTTGTCTCTAATAATAGTCTATATTGCATTCAGTTTACTGCTGCTGAGCATTGACAAGTATATCCAAACCTCGGGGCAGGTCTGCAGCTGTGTGTGCAATTCAGGTTTTTCAATAGTGATTGTTGAGCCCAGGAAGGGGAATATTCTTCTATCCGTCATGCTGATAATCATAGTTGTAGGCTAGCTCACTTGAATCAGCCTCGCTTGATTCATGCTTTCTTGGATGTTGTCGGTCTTGAACTGTAACACCTGCAACCCTGACTAAAATGATTCTATAGTCGCCTTGTATTGTTCTTCCATTGCTATGGATATATCTTTAGAGGCATATTCGACCACATTTTTTCTCTTATCAAGGTCATATTCTATCATGGTGACATCCTCGGTGCCTCCAACCTTCAAGCCTTTCCTCTTCTTGCGTGCACCCTTGGGGATCTTAGTGCCGCATTTATTACCTCTAGGAGACTTAGCTATAGTGAAATCCAGGCCATCTAGGCCTACCAAATACAACTCTACCTCTCCTTCAGGCTCCTGGTCAATTTCTTTCTCAGTCTCCTTTTTGGCATCTTTCTTTGCGCCTGTCTCTGCATCGTTTTCGGTACGATGCTCTAATTCTTTCTCTTTTTCCCCCAGTGTTGTCTCTTTTCTAGATGTGGAAGTTGTGATGGGTTGGGTGGAACCAAGCCCAATCTTCCATGTTGTTGGCCAGGTCGTGCTGACCTGGTCAATCTCCACCTCTGTCACCATAAATGGCAAGTTATACCATACAGGGTCATTGCGCACTCGGATCTACACATGGTGCATGGTGACCTGAAAATATGAAATACCCTGGTACTTCTCATATGAAATTGGGGGTAGTCTAGGCCATGATTGTATAGTTGCTGCCAATGTCCCTTCAAGTAAAACCTAGAAAATTTTATTCTCCTTCACTCTTTTGGGGTCGGGTGAATCACACAGATTGGCGTAGAGCACCCCTTTGCACACACCAGACTTTACCTCTAGGATAACTGCGCCCTTTGGAATCTCCCATGCTACCAATGCAATTAACTGCAAAAACAAGGAGTAGTAGAATTTATGCCCTTCATCTTGCGCCTCGTGCACATTGTCTAGAAGACACTTGGCAGAGGTATTGGGACCAATTGTAGCTAACCCCCTTCTCACATTGTCCTGCTAGTGTGATGACATGTGTAGGGAATTAGGGTAGAAATTATACATCATTTTATAGCCAAGGACTAAGGTTCCTAGGAACACTTCCGATTCCTTGATATGCTGCACTAGGAACCCCCTAGAGTCTCATCCTATGTGATAGTCCTTTTTCACCTTTGTAGCTACCTTCAACTCGTTACTCTTCCAAAAATTTCCATGGGATGGGGCCACTTCTTAGGTGGGCCAGTGATCTAGTGGATAAGTGTGGAATTGATTGGAATTCATCCTTTGATCCATAGGCACCCCTTCTGCACTAATGACAGCAGCTGGCGCGTGTAGAAAGTTATAATGGGGTACCTCCCAAAGTGAGGAATCCTTAGAAAATTGAGGATTCGAGCGTTTCTCAGCCGCGCATTCCCATGACATAGGTTCTACCTTTACCACATAATCATATAACACATTCTCGAAGTAGTATTTAGATTCTAACACAAGGAATGCCTCCTCATTCGCCAAGTCATAATCATCAAATTTGACAAGGGGGCTCTTGCCAAACACGTCTCCATTAACAGGGGTGACCTACGGACTCAACGACATCGGTAGGTAGTCTCCTACCACATCTACATCATTTGGAACACTCATTGAGGGTCTGCATGGCCTAACATACTTTGGCCTCCATGAAATTGGTTTGATGAGTGCAGCCTCCTTAGTGGAACTCATAGGTATTTTTGTAGGGTCACCGATAGGAGGCCTATCCTTCGTTGCTTAGCATGGGGATGTAATGCTTCTAGGGGATGTTCACAGCTTGGGGGATGACCCCTTGGTTAGCTTTCCTTTTCCTTTAGCCGGTGTGGACATGACTTCTTGGAAATCTGGCACTACTTCATGAACATCATCTAATCTCGACTATCTATATGTTGTGAGCGGCACAATGTGTTCTTCATATGGGGTGCTCTCAGGGCTAGTGGTTGTCATTTTTGGTCAAGAAATTAACTCTGGATTTCTTACATTGGATGTGTGGGACTTGCGGTCAGACATATAGTGCTAAGAGACAAATTCATGGCACAATTCACATATAATATCAAGGCGTAATATACTCAGACACTAAAAGAATCAAATGTGACCAGTGCCCTTCCTTTTATAGGAGATCTAAGGTGAAAATAGTCATATCTTCATTAAATTCATCTTACCTTTGTAAAAATGGTAAAAAATCTAGTAATATCTCCTCATTAAATGCATAAAGCCTGCTTCATCCAATGGTAAAATTTATTTTTTCACCTAGATTTATTGTTCCAATGGCTAGTTTCTCCTATTGCGCACTACCTTTCCTCTCTTGCTGCACCTGTCTATGCCTTTCCTCTGTGCGGTTTGTATAAAAGTGGATTCCCATTCTCTAGCCATATATTCATTTGGTAGGCACAGGGTTATCCCTATACGGCCTCAGTCAGTTTTCGTTGAAATACCTGGGAAGACTCTTGCCACACAACGTAGCCAAGTGCACTGTACCTCCATCAGTGATTTCTTTCACAATGTATGGCCCCAGCCAGTGGTTCCTGAACTTTACTAGGTGGTGCGCAAGCTAAGTGTCATATAAAAAAACCAAATTTTCTTCTTTGAATGCCTTTTGTCGAATGTGTATATCATGCCAAGCCTTCTTGCGAGCCTTCTGCACTTTATGATGAAAGTTAGCGATGAACCGATCATCTTCTAAGGAAAATAGTTGTGCATGACGTTCCTCCATGATGTCAAGCTCAACCATATTAGTGAATGGCATGATACGTAGGCTTGGCACGACATATTCCATTAGCATGATTGCTTCTTTTGCATAGACCATCTTGAACAATGTTTTCCTAGTCAAATTCTTGAAAGTGGTCCTATAAGCCCAAAACACAGAAGGGATATGCACATCCCAATAATTCCAATTTTCATTACAGAACTTTGTGAGCGTATTCTCCATAATTTTGTTGAAAGCTTTGACTACACTATTTGCCTGAGAGTAATAAGGAGTAATCTTCTAGTGATATATTTGAAATTCCTCTATCAGAGCTTCAATGGTTTCATTAACAAAGTGTGTACCCCTATCACTCATCAATATCTTTGGACACCCAAATTGAGTCAAGATATTTTTAAAAATGAAGTGTGCAGCCATTTCTATCCTAAAATACTTGACTAGCTTAGCTTCTTCCCATATGGTTACATCATCTGTGGAAATGATGATATAGCGTGCGCCAGTTTTCTTCCCAAGAGGATTGATAGCTCCTACAAAGTCAATAGTCCATTTATTAAAAGCCTATACGGCCATATAAGGCATTGAGATTGCAACAATATGATGAGCTTAGTGGAAATAAGTCACCTTCACTAAGTGGTCCCGCAGGCTATTTTTGGCGCAAAATCTATTTTTAGACTATGTCTATTTTTAGACATATGGATCATGTTCTATGAGTTGCAAGATGCTATTTGTGGATGGTTGGTCAAGTCGGGAAAAATATATGGACTTATATTTTTAGACATATTGGGCAGAATCTATTTTTAGATTGCCAGTCTAAAAATAGATATGTCAAATATTATTAGCTCTTAATAATATTTGGACTCTAGCTGATATCTTATTCTTAGAGCACTTCGGTTAAGTGCACGGATTAACTAACTTTATGCGAATGTGAAGGAATTACACTATTCACAAGGGTTTGTGGAGCTATTGCATGTTGACTTCGGTTAGGACTCATGTGACGAGATTTTGGTGGAGTTTAGTGGGGCAGGTTAATGGAGTTGTGTTCAGTTTAACTCAGTCAAACATAGTTGAGCTAGTTGTATCTAGTCTAACTGATTGATACACTAGTGAGAGTGGTGTGAATTAATTATTAATTAATTCACTAATTATTAACTCATAAATCAACTAAAGAATACATTAGTTAACTTCAGTGCATGGATAGTTTCAGTGGAGACCAGTGGAGAGGTAGGTGAAAGAGCAGTGTGACTATCAGTTGTGACTATAATGGTGCAACAGTTTGCACCACACATTGATGGAGATGCCAATGAGGATTGCGCAGTTCATACCAGGTGGATTCAAACTTGGATTCAACCATTATTCATCTTGGATTGCGCAATAGAGGCAGGCCAACATGTGGAGCAGATTGGAGCATGTGTTTTGTTAGATCTGAGCTTGTGTAGTGTGTAACAATTGGAGATTTTATTGAGAGCTTGTGAGGAGTTTGTACAATTATTGTTACATGATCTCTATCATTATAATATATAGATAGGTGGGGGTTTTCATCTTTAAGCTTTCCCATAAATACTATGTTTATATGTGTGATTGTTTATGGTTTTAATGTGCGCATGCGATTGTTTACATTTCCACAAATTAATGATCAATGGTAGAAGAGGTTATGTATTATCCATGAAGCTCAAATAGTGTGTGATCAAGATAATCTCAGTGAATAATTTAATAGTAACTCAAATTTCTACATGGTATCGGAGCGATATTGATCATTGGAGCAATTGCAAAACATTGAAGCGGTTGAGTTTTGTGCTGGTGGAATTCGAATTTGTAGCAGTGTTTTCTTGGTGTCGAAGTTGAGATGTATTTCAACAGATTGCGATTGGAGTATGCCCTTGAGGGCAGCTTGAATTATATTGCATGGAAGGACAAGATGGAGGCAGTGCTGGATGACAATGGGTTGAAGGAGTTCATAGATGCAGAAATTCCAAAGCCTACTTCTAGTGATGTTGTCGTACTTGAGGCATGGCAAAAGGAGACAACAAAGTGTCGAAGGATTCTGTTGGAGGGTGTGAAGGATCACATAGTGTCCAGCCTGCATGGTAAGGATTCTCCATTCTTGATCTGGAACTTGAAAGATTTATTCCAAAGCAAGAGCGACCAGAGGAAGTTGGCGCTCAAGGATAAACTCAGAAACATAAAGATGGAGAAAGGAGACAATATGCCCAAGTACCTCATGAAGTTCATCTAATGCAGGGATGAGCTAGGAAGTGTGGGGGTGACTATAGATGATGAGGACTTGGTGAGCTTGGCTCTCCTTGGGCTTCTGAAGAGTTGGCATTCCTATCAAGACTCTGTCAATGGTCGGGAGAAATTGCCAGGATGGGAGCGACTTTGTTCGGATCTTGTGCAAGAGGAGATAAGGCGAAGTACCACGGACAAATCTTCATCAAAGAACTCTAATGAAGAGAATTTCACTTTGGCTACCAAAGAAAAGAAGGGTAAGAGAAATAAAGCTTCTCATTCCGGTGCGAAAGGCAAGAAGTAGGACATGTCCAAGGTGAAGTGCTTTCACTTTCACCAACACGGACATTATGCCACAAATTGTCCGCAGAAGAAGAAAAATAAGTAGGCTGCTGGATCTGCAGCTAGAGAGGCCTTAGCCTCACAGTTTGAGCTAGATTTTTCACTGATCACATGCTTGGTCTCAAGTGTGATTGGTTCAGTATGGTTTATGGACAGTGGTGCGTCTTTTCACATGACAGGAGATTGAGATTTGTTTACTGATCTGGATGAGAAAGATCTTGGAGTGCACATCGAGATGGGCGATGATGGTAGATACAGTGCGACCAGTATCAGTACTATTTCCTTTGAGAGGGAGTCTGGTAAACCCTTTGTATTGAAGGAATTGATGCATGTTCTAGTATTGAAGAAGAATCTTATCTCTGTGACGATGTTAGAAGACAAGGGATATGATGTTGTCTTTAGCGAGGGAAAGGATTTCCTATGCAGTATGGCAACTGGTGAGACCGGGAGGATAGGGGTTCGAGTTAAGAACCTTTATCAATTACAGGTAGATGGTTGTGCAGCAATGGCAGGCAAGGTAGAAGGAGTGGTGAGCCGGGATGATGGTGAGTTGTGGCACCGGAGATTGGGCCACCTTCACCATGGAGCTTTGAAGATACTGCAGTAGATTTCTATTGGGCTTCCTAAAGGCACTGTTGCGCAGTCAGATCAGTGCAAGGGATGTACCTTGGGAAAATTTGTGAAAGGCACCTTTCACAAGAAGGATAGTCGCACGACGACGATCCTTGAGAGAATTCACATAGATGTGTGTGGACCTTTCTCAGTAGCTTCGACAGCAAAGCATAGGTACTATGTGATCTTTGTTGATGATTTTTCTCAGAACTGTTAGATCTTCTTCATGCAGAATAAGAGCAAGACATACTCAAAGTTCTGTGAGTTCAAGGCACTGGTTGAGAAAGAATCGGGGAAGCAGGTGAAGGCTCTTAGGAGCGACAATGGTGGTAAATTAATCTCTCGCAAATTCAAGGACCTTTGCAGTGCAAAAGGAATTCAAAGAGAGCTCATAGAACCTCATAACCCACAACAGAATGGGGTTACTGAGTGGAAGAACAGAACGATCGTTGGTGTTGCACGGGTGATGTTGCATGATCAAGGCCTACCCATTCACTTGTGGGCAGAGGCATGAAATACTACAGTATATGTGTAGAACACTTGTCCTCATAGGATACTTGGCATGAGTACACCCGAGGAGGCATTTTCTGGTAAGAGACCTGATATTTCCCATTTGAGGATTTTTGGTTCACCTGTTTACATTCATGTGACGAAGGATGCCAGGAAGAAGGCACTTGGGCCATTACGGAGGAGTTGGGATTTTTGGGGGTACAGCGTCGCTTCTTATCATGTGGCCTCGAACGGTCGCGGGGCGACGTGGCGAGGATATCAAATTTCAGGAGGAGAAAGCCATGAAGTGTTCACTTGAGAGGGAGCCACACTTGCATGCAGAAGAGGAGCTATTAGTTCCTAAGGATGAGTCTCGGGATGTGGATCAGCCACAAGATGAGGTTCATGGAGTGGAAGAGACCACTCATGCAGCACCAACCATCAGAGGGAAGAAGCGCACTACAGAAGCTAAGCAACTGGCTTAAGATGCAGAGAAGGTTGTAGGAGCACCTACATCACAGCGCAGATAGAGATAGTCACCGAAACGGTATACTGGATACATGGCTCTTATGAGCAAGTGTATCATGCCAGAGCCATCCTCTTTTGAGGAAGCTATGGAGGACCCCGTATGGGTAGATGCCATGGTGGAAGAGTATGATTCGATTGTCAGAAAAAGTGCATGGGAGATTGTCCCGAGACTGGAAGGGAAATCAGTGGTGGGTTCGAGATGGATCTACAAAGTGAAGAAGAAAGCTGATGGGAGTGTGGAGAAGTATAAGGCAAGATTTGCTGCCCAAGGATTTTCACAGATTGAGGGGATCAATTATGAGGAGACCTTTGCACCTGTCACAAGGTATTCTTTCATACATATGATTATTTCTCTCTCAGCGCAGATGGGGTGGCACATTCACCAGATGGATGTGAAGACTACGTTCCTCAACAGAGTCATTGAGGAGGAGGTGTACATAGAGCAGCCCGAAGGTTTCGAGATCTTCAGCAGCAAGTTGCATGTGTGCAGGCTCAAGAGGGCGTTGTATGGGTTGAAACAAGCACCTCATGCTTGGTACACATGGATAGACAATTATTTCACTGGACTTGGATTCTCCAAGAGTGAGGTGGATCGTAACCTATACCAGATTGTGGTGGAGGGTAAGTTGTTAATCATTGTACTTTATGTAGATGATTTGATTTTCACAGGTGATGAGCTGTTGATACTCTCATGCAAGGAGGATCTTGAAAAAGAGTTTGAGATGAAGGACTTGGGCCTCCTTCATTATTTCCTGGGATTGGAAATTTGGCAGTGCAGTGATGGACTGTTTGTTTCTCAGGGTAAGTATGCCCGGGAGATACTGGAGAAGTTCAACATGAATGGTTGTAAGCCTGTTGATACTCCTCTTCCTGGAGGTTGGAGGAAGGAGGATGCTACTTCAATGGAGGTAGTGGATGCCACTGTTTATCGACAGCTAGTGGGGTCACTTATGTATCTGGTCAATACATGACCCGATATATGCTATGAAGTTAACTAGCTTTTACAAGCTATGGTTAAGCCTACCAAGCTCTTTTGGAAGGCGGAGAAGCATGTGTTGAGATATCTTAGAGGCACATAGGGATATGGATTTTGGTACAGATAGTCAGATGAGGTGAGGCTATGTGGCTTCACGGATGCAGATTGGGAAGGGAGCCCAATGGACAGAAAGAGCACATCTGGAGGGATTTTTAGTATCAATTCGACAACAATTTCTTGGTACAACAGGAAGAAGAGATCCATGGCATTCAGTTCAGCAGAGGCCGAGTATATGGTAGCGAGTTTGGCTGCATGTGAGGCTATATGGATGAGGAAGATCCTGGTCAGGTTGTTCAGTTCACACTTAGAGCCTACTGTGATTTATTATCATAATCAGAGTTGCATCAAACTCTCGGTTAATCCAATATTTCATGATAGATATAAACACATTGACATCCGGTATCATCATATCAGATATTGTGTGTAGTGGAGGATCATGTTACTTTCATACATTCCTACGGAGGATCAGGATGTTGATATCTTGACGAAGGCGCTCACCGGGAGCAAATTCGAATACCACAAGGGCAGGACAGGGGTTGCAGATAATCCATATCTTTTTGAGAGGGAGTGTTGAGATTGCAACAAGATGATGAGCTTAGTGGAAAGAAGTCCCCTTCAGTAAGTGGGCCCGCAGGCTATTTTTGGCGTAAAGTCTATTTTTAGACTATGTCTATTTTTAGACATATGGATCATGTTCTATGAGTTGCAGGATGCTATTTGTGGATGGTTGGTCAAGTCGGGAAAAATATATGGACTTCTATTTTTAGACATATTGGGCGGAATCTATTTTTAGATTGCCATTCTAAAAATAGATATGTCAAATATTATTAGCTCTTAATAATATTTGGACTCTAAACATTATATTATCCTCTTGGAGCACTTTAGTTAAGTGCACGGATGTGGCACATGCAGCTGACAGAAGGAATGACGCTATTCCTAGGGTTTAGTGGAGCTATTGCATGTTGACTTCAGTTAGAACTCATGTGACAAATTTTGGTGGGGTTGATGAGACAGTTGATGGAGTTGTGTTCAGTTTAACTCAGTTAAACATAGTTGAGCTAGTTGTATCTAGTCTAACTGATTGATACACTAGTGAAGAGGGGTGTGAATTAATTATTAATTAATTCACTAATTATTAACTCATAAATCAACTAAAGAATACATCAGTTAACTTCAGTGCATGGACAGTTTCAGTGGAGACCAATGGAGAGGTAGGTGAAAGAGCAGTGTGACTATCAGTTGTGACTATACTGGTTCATGAGTTTGCACCACACATTGATGGAGATGCCAATGAGGATTTCACAGTGCATACTAGGTGGATTCAAACTTGGATTCAGCCATTATTCATCTTGTATTTCATAATAGAGGTAGGCCAACAAGTGGAGAATATTGGAGCATGTGTTTTGTTAGATCTGAGCTTCTGTAGTGTGTAACAATTGGAGATTGTACTGAGAGCTTGTGAGGAGTTTTTACAATGATTGTTACATGATCTCTATCATTATAATATATAGATAGTTGGGGGTTTTCAGCTTTAATATTTCCCATAAATATTGTGTTTATATGTGTGATTGTTTATGGTTTTAATGTGCGCATGCGATTGTTTATATTTCCGCAAATTAATGATCAATGGTAGAAGAGGTTATGTATTATGCATGAAGCTCAAATAGTGTATGATCAGGATAATCTCGGTGAATAATTTAACAGTTATTCAAATTTCTATAGCACGGGCATTTCATCTCTGCGTGATTGCTTCCCCATTCTTTGGCATGCATCATGAGCTCGACAGTATGCGTGTGCATCACTATGTAGTGTGGGTCACCATAACCCATCATGCATCACCTTCTACACAGTAGCCTTCCCTGCATAGTGGCCTCATGTGACCCCTCCATGAGCCTCGGCCAAGATGTCCTATCTCTCATGTTCCAAAACGTACCTTCTTAATACCTCATCTACTCCCAGCTTGTACAATTGACTGGAAGTCAAGGTAAAATTAGTTGCGTGTGAAACCATCTCCTTTTTTTGCTGCACCGAATATTTAGCAGACGCACTTCCAGTAGTCATAACTTGGATAATATCGGCAATTTTTTTATCAACCACCTTAATAGAAAAAAGTTGTGCATGAGGTATCCCCTCCTCCAGACTGGTTGGTTCCTCCCCGTTCTTAATGCGTGACAGATGATTAGGTCCAACATTCAATCTACCAGGATTCACAATTATTTCAAAATCATATTCCTAAAATAAAAAACAACCATCTACAAATCTTCCCCTCGAACACAAGCTTATTGACTAGGTATCTCAAAGCAGAGTGGTTAGTGAACATCTTGAAGTTCCCTCATAGCGGATAATTCCTATATTTTTTCATATCATATACCATGGCCAATCCTTCCCTTTCTGTGGTTTAGTAGTTGCGCTCTGCACTAGAGAGAATTGTACTAGCAAAAGCAACGGGGTGATTAATGTCTCCTTCTCGTCACTACGCTAAAACAACTCCAAGTGCTATACCAGATGCATCCACATGTACATGGAAGACCTTGGACCAGTCTGGGAATATTAGAATAGGTGCAATAACCATATTTTACTTCAACATCTCAAAGATCTTTTGAAATTCCTCATCTAGAAAAATGACACATCCTTCTTCAATAATTTCTCCATAGGTTTAGTGCTTAGAGCATAGCCCTAAATGAATTTTCTATAATATCCGGTGTCCCAGAATGGAGTGTAGTTTCTTTTCATTAGTGGGGACTTCTAGGTTGATAATAACTGCAATCTTGGCCAGATCTACCATCAACCCTTGCTAACACATAATATGCCGCAACAAGATTTGAAAAGGAACGCATAATATGTATTTCTTCAATTTAAGAGAAATATAATGCTTCCTACAAGTTTTCAACATCATGCGTAGGTTGGAAATATGCTTCTTTACCAGCCCAAACATAGTCCAATGATCAAAATACACCTCTAAGAACTTGTTCATAAATTATTTGAACATAGCTACTACTACGCACAAGAATATCACAGGTGAATTCTTCAATCCGAAATGCATGACTGTGTGTTGAAAGCGCCCCCATTCCATTGCAAAGGTGGTCTTGCTGCGGTCTTATGGAACAATTATGATCTGATGATATCCTCAAAATCCATCAGTGAAAAAATAAGACTCTTTTCCTCCCACATTATCCAAGGTCTCATTTGAAAATGGAGTAGGGAAGGGGTCATGCACACATGCATCATTCATGTTGCGTAGATCTACAAAAATACTTATCTTTCCCTTGGTATTCATCTCTTGAAAAACCATGGGGCTCACCCAATAAGACTGCTCCACAGGCTCGATGATTCCTACAACAACCATATTTTTTAATTCTTCTTTCACTTTCTACTTCTACTTAGGATTTAATCGATATGGTCACGGCTTGACAGGGCGCGCATATGGTTTTAGCGTGATTTTCATAATGCTAAAATCTCCTACAATTCCTTTGAGCTCAGATAACTTTGTGGGAAACAGGTCCTGATACTCTGTCAATAGCTCTGCAACCTTCCCCATTGTGTCGTCATCCCAATAATCTCTGATTTTGGCCAACTTGGGCCGTTCTTCTATCCCCATGTTGACTTCCTTTAACTTGAAAGGATTATTTACATCTATCTTTCCTAGGGATGGTCCTGCTACTACGCACTCCCCCTCAAACTCAGGGATGTTGCTATTAATTTGATCTTTCTCATTATATTCTACTGGAAATTCCCTGCAATTGATAATATCTTGCATCTACACTTACCATGCTGGCACAACACATTCTATACAAGGTCGAGAGTGGTAAAGGACAAGTGCTTCTATATCCTACAAGGCTTCATCCAATCCATCTGATCCCCCGACCAAGAAAAAGGTTGAAAGAAAATTTTCATTCATCATAATCCAATGATGAGTCCCTCAATGCAGCTCCATTTCCAAAGACCATGTGGTAGGTATCAGTCCCAACGAATGGAAAAAAATATGAACCCATTCATTCCAGGTCTTCTCGTTCCAAACCTCCATCCACATGGCCAAGTGTTTGCATGGGTCACCATGACCATACAAAAGCTCAGTTGGTGGGCTAGCAGGTAGCTCAAACCGCCACTTCAACATTTTACTACATTCCTCCCAGCCCTTAAAGCTTCCTTTGTATGTATCCCACCAATGCATTGTGGTTGCGTGCATGGGAAAATAAAGTGCCTAGAAGCTTCATTATTCTAGGACAAACTTTCCCAAAAATAATACAACACTATCAAAACCATCAAAATAGGGTAATTCTCTTACCCTTGAGGAGATGCATAGAAAACTTTTAGTGATCTTAAGGCAACGCAACATAGAAAAGTCATGCAACTGATTCGTCCAGTTCTCCATATCCCCATCTGAATCTGAGAAACATGAGCTATATTTTTCCCAATTCAACATTCCATCAGCTGTAAGGTTGATCTAGTTCTCATCTCGTGTAGTCAGCTTATAGATATGTCAACATCATCTCCTTTGCACACTGGTTCTGTATACCTCTCCCACTCTGTCGGATCCAGAGGTATGATCACCCGAGTACCATCATTTTCTAAGATCATGCTCCTACACTTAAAATTTATGATGCCTCCCATATTGATGGACCATTCCAGCCCTAGCAGTGTACGGTAGGGGTCTGCATCATCCACAATTTGTATCACTTCAAAATCCGTGTGTACCTTTACTCCAGCGATGTCTACTAGAACCTGTGGGAGTCTTCAAATTGGAATGATCTTCTACTAATTGGCCATGTATAGCTGAATTGTGGACCATTCTATTTTTTTTCTCCCATATTCTGCTAGGTATTCTTAGGTAGAACATTTGCATCAGACCCTAAGTCCAAGATGACTTGATCCCATTAGGGGAATTTTGAGGTCTAAAATGGGCCTCCTAAGAAAAATGTACAACCAAAATAAACTTTTTAAGAACAAATAGGATTCAAGATGATGATGTCAACCATGGGGGATGATTCACCATTTTTTAAGTAAAAGGGTAAAAATATTTAAAAATAATAAAATAATAAAACTACTTTTTCAACTCGTATTTTAAACTTGTCACCCAAATTTGTTACTCAAATTGCAAGTGGTAGTACTCGTTAGATGTAAAATTTAATTCCTCATCCAAGAAGTACCCATGTTGCATACGTTTTATGGACCCTACTACATGAAAAGTTATAAATACATGAAAAAATGTGATTGCAATCACATTTTTCATGTATTTCTCATTTTTCGTGTAGCAGGATTCATCGAAAGTATGCAACATGGGTACTCCTTGGATGAGGAATTAAATTTTTCATCCAGCGAGTACTCCCACTAGAAATTTGAGTAAACACTTTGGGATATAAGTTGAAAATACGAGTTGAAAAAGTAGTTTTTTGTGTTTTCCCTCTAAAATTTGATGATGTAATCAAATTTTTTTTTTTTTTCTACTATTGTTTTATAATTTCCTTAGGAGGCCCATTTTAGACCTCAAATTTCCCCTAATGCATCTTGTACTCTCTAATTTTCATAGTCATACGCATCACATGACCAGTTCTCTTCTTTCTCTTATAAATCTTGTTCACAGCCTTAGTCTCAGTTCTAGGTAATTCCTTGTCCCCGTAGCTGTCTATCAGTGCCTGAAGATTGTCTACTACTTTATGATTACACAATAACTTAATACAGGCTTGTAGGAAAGGTTTGAATTCATCATAAAACTTTTCTTCCATGATAAACTTGGATGTGGATGCACCTGCAACAGAGAAATCCTTCTCGACTTCAATATAAGTCTCCTTTTCCTTCTACAGGTTGAGCTCCTCTCTCTTGTCAGAGGCCTTCCTGATCAATGGCTCTGCATCAACCTTATTTCCCTCATCTACTCCAATGGAAGTGCTACTGCGTGTCGTTATGTTTACACTTGGATCATCATCATGTAGCTTAGCTATAACCAGTTGTATGTTTTGTGTAGGCATTCATTGTTGCTTTTCCTGCATTCTAGCATTTAAAGCATGATAGTCTTCAATTACATGATCAAATTGTCTACAGTACCTAAAATAATTTCGTGTAGGGTTCGAGCAGTTGCAAGCATAGTTTCCATCGTCTCCATAGTTATATAAAATTAATTATCCTCTTCCACGACCTGCACCTCCACCTTTTCCTCCTCCCCTTCCTCTTACTGGATATTCTCCATGCCTAAAGGGAGATGCTAGTGAATATGGGTCGGCTTGCACCCTATAGAGGTTGGAACTATCAATCATTAGCTCGAATGTGTAGTAGTGGTTCTCGTCATGGCCAACTGAAGGGAAAAGCCTGCACCATTGCTACTCCAGCTCTGGCACATAGCTTCCTAATCGAGGATAATGGCCTGTATCATGTCATCCAGCTACTCTACAATCAACACACCATAGTGTGGGAGTACTACTCAGCCCTGCAGCATCCCTAGGGTGCAATGGATTTGGCCCTCCCGCTTGCATGTAATATCAGTAAAAAGTGCACTAATATTTTGTGTGGTCGGAACCATTACAACGTATGCACCATACATTTGTGCCAACTTCCTTTCCTCTATCTCTACATAGGATCTAAATCTCCAAGTGCATTGCCTCCAGCTAATTTTGGATTTCAAGAGTTCCAAATTGATCATCCGCTATGGGCACAGCTTCCAGTTTCATAGCAACTTCTAAAGCTTTAGCCTGAGAATCAATCTTCTGTTGAGTCATAGGCCCACACAGATGTGGCAAGATGATGGCAATAAACCATTCCTTATGTTTCTTATCGTCATAGATAAATCCTCCCTCATTGATGGTGCGCTTCAGTTGTTGATCAACCTCCCACAGAGATTCATTTGGTTCTTTCTTGATTTCCTTCAACTCTGTTACACACTGCGAGTAGGAATTTGGATTTATGAATTATTGTTTCAAAGCGTCCTTAATATGAGCAATACTAGGATCTATGTGCTGTGTCAAATACCCCATAAACCAATCTAATGCATGACCTTCAAATGCAATACTTAGTTGTGCTCGCTTGAAAGCATCAATGTTAACATTTTTCGCTATCCATACTAGATTGGAAACAAACCAAAACCTATCCATGTCCTCATACCGGCACACCCTTGAATGTGGGTAGCCTCATATGTGCAACCATATCTCCTTCTGGGGGTGGTAGTGGTGGGGTAGGATATATCTTACCCCTACATGAATTCAACTATGGAGTAGAAGGAGGGCTACCTCCAACGCGCGTAGCCTTACCGCTTGCTATATCACTGTCATGCGAGTTTCTCGGAGGGATATATACATATTTTTCTCCTCTATTATTAAACCAATAATAATTTCCTCTGCACGTATTACTTTATAACTTATTTGGGGTCATTCACTCAGTGTGACTGCAAAAAAGCACCCTTTTCACACAATAGCATCTTAATCAGAAAAGGTAGATAGCGTATGAATTTACCTCTCAGTACTTTAAAGAATGTCATTTTAGCTTTATAATATGACATAAATTGATCTCCTGCAAACTCTATTACAAACCCACCCAGGATACTTTCAACCCAATGACCTACTATTTGGGTGATAGAGTTATCAATCTTCTCTAACTGTTTAATCAACTGAGGTGTCCACTAAGTCACCTTACCATCCTTTTAGTAGGTTTGGAACTCAGCTAATCTTGACAAACACTCCTGTAATTATTGCACAAAGGTCACAAAGAATATTTCGTGAACCTCTGTGAAAATATACCTTTGTTTCCAATCATCAACATATTGTTTCTTACTTGTGCTTTCCTTAATGGAAATTTCTTGAATTTTCTTCTCAAACTAGTCTTCTAACTCAGGCTTTGATGGTTTCCACATCACCCAATATCTCTCAAAATGATCCAAGTCTCACCAATGGGACCATTTGTTGGCTTGATGGGTCCTAAGCCAGGTTCAAAGTTAAGCTTAACCAAAAAATCCCTCTTACTACTGGCCCTTTCGACAATGACCTACTTATGCAGGTAAAAGTATCACCCGAAGCAGTATGGGGGGGGGGGGGTGATGGAACAAGGTTTCCACACCCTCAGAGAAAATTAAATGATGTTAGTGTCTTCGGATATATAGCAATAGTGGTCTGACCTTTGCAATGAATCTTAACCAGAAAACCCTAACCAGGTAGATCTAGGATAATTTACGCATGTTATTCTATGCGCGCACAGATAAAGGCTTCGCAATCCCTTCAATATTCTTATTAAGGTTATACTTAGTTCTTACAGTAATAGATCTATGCATTCAACATTCATATAAGACACAAAAGCAGGTACACAACTGATCCAAACACTGATAATGCAGTAAATGGAAATAACACACAGCAACAGATCATAAAGCAGAACATGGATGCATTTGATACTCAAAATTATCCCAAAACAATCCTTTATTCATTCATAGTTCATAACATCCTTACAATACTTCAGTTCTACCCACGCAGACAACTAGCGGGGTCCGCACACAGCAGGACTAAGGTCTTCGTGCACAAAGCCAGCAGGAGCCTTCTATACCTAGACAAATTCGCTTTACACCTAAGAACATCATACCAAAACTTACTTCAAACTTAAAATTTGTTCTATCCAACTCGATCTACAAGTCTATTTATATCTTTAGCCTGCGCTCATCTAAGGTCTGCAAGCTATGGTTTGCGACCCCTAGTTCTACCCTTTTGCCCATTACAACTCATGAGGAGCTTTGACCCACCCCAAAGCCCCTTAACATGTGCCTTTCTTATCACAGATGACTTAGACTTACAAAAAATACTATATTTTTATCAAATTTGTGGTCCTGAGGGACCCCGCTCCAACATACAGGTTGCTCCCCTTTGCACTTGAGTTGGTTCTAGATATTCAGGAAAAAGAGAGAATTTTCATAATCTTCCCTTTCTAGAATATTCCATAATTCGTTACAACCATTTAGCTTGGATTAAACTTTGGAATCCTCTCCTATCCTTATTTGTAGTTTCCATCCCTTATCATTTGATCCCATATTCCCATCAAAGGTGGATTTAAAACCTTATATTGGTAATTGGATAATAACTACCAACTTTCCCCACTTATCTGTATATTTACTGCCTTGAATATGCAAGGGAATCAATTTTAGAGAGGGATTCTACCCTTATGTTGTTGAGGTGAGAGGTTAACATTCCATGCATTTAGGGTGATTGGAGGCACATATTGTGACAAGGAAAAGACAAGTTATTAGCTTGGAGGAGCTCTTCTACAATATCAAAACCTATTTGTGGTTGTAATATCCTTCCATTTATATTAATGCAAAGAGTTATCTATTTTCCTATATATGATGTCTCTATTTCATGTATTTTCAATACCTTTTTGATATATTGAATAGAGTACTTACATGACACTACATATATCTTATAGTTTCTTGGCTTTTGTTATCTAATTGTGTAGGTTTAAATTTTGGCAATCAAAGATGGAATTGGAGCATTCAATTTGAAGAAGGAGAGAAACATGTGATTGATTCTAGGTAGGCTTCATTCCATCATCTATTTACTTTACGGAAAGCATTGGGTGCCTTGTCTCTTTGTTGTCCTAGGTTTCTCATTGACCCTAGAGGATATACTTTTTTCCACAGTCATAAATCCCACATAGCAAATTAGTGACTATGCTTGAGAGCAGTGTATTCCCTCAGTGGTTATCCTTGTCCATTGTGTTTGGTTACCTATTCGATATACCTTTGTTGCTTTGATCAGTCAATAAAAAACTTAGGAATTGATTTCATTGAGCCTTTTTTTCAATTTATATGTCATAATTCTCCATATAAGGGTCAACGCTCCCCGAGTTCCTGTGACAGAGCGTTGCACCTCACTTAGGCCCACTTTGTACTAGCATTGTAGATCACTAGGGTCTCTTTTGCACCAGCATTGACCCCTATTTTTGGAAAAAAAGTTCTCTATTTCTAAGTGTCTCTTTTATCAACTTACTTCCAACTGGCCTTCCCTGAGTCTTGTGTGTCTTGTGGTCTTCCTTAATCCTCCATTTGGTTTGAATTTGTGTTTGATTCCCTATAGTAAGAATTGGTTTCAATTTTTATTTGTTCTTATCATTTGGTCGATTAGAAATTGATTTATTTTGGTCATTAATCGCTTGGATGAATTATTGTTCTAGTCCTCATTCTGAAAAGTGAATTTGAATCTGTGATTAAACATTTTCATCTTAGTTTTCTTCATTTAAAAAATTAAGTGTGTTGAAAATAATTTTTTTTCATATGGAATTTAGGGTTTTGTAGATGCATTAGTATAGAAATAGTCACATTTAAAAGGAAATTGCATATTTTATCTTTTTTGTTGCATTTTGTGTGCTACATACTGATTTTTTCTTCCCTTAGCTAGATTTTCACTAAAAGAGAAATATTTCCATTTTGTCATGCTATATTTTCATTTTAGGATATTCATGTGACAGCCGTGGTGAGCACAAAACAAAACTTAATCGAAGACAAACAAATTTTTTTATTGAATCAACCTAAGGAGAATTTGTAACATTACCACAAACACATAGATATCTAGGATAGAGACGTGTTTCGACATCATTAAATCTAGTATTTGTCATTTATTTCTAGCATTGCATCATGGGGGTGATATCTCATTCCACGTATGTGAGTGTATAAGATTGTTCTCCACGTACCTTTGGGTATATTGGACGATGCTCCACACACATAAAGTATAAGGCAACACTCTCATCGAACAATTACACATTAAAAAACACTATTACAAATTGCACTCCCATGTACCATCGAGTATATTTTGGGAGTCCCCGATAGGATTTTATCCATCCATACGTAACTGAGTCTGTTGCCTTGTATACCTTGATACATTGAACACAACATTAAGCGAGAATGGTTGTCGTACATTAATTCCTTGGTTCGCCAAGGTGTATATTGCAGTTCATGGTTGCTTGGTAATCATTTATCCCTACATTACCCTCCTTTTCATTTATTTATTTTTTTGTTAATAAAATGTATTATCCAATGTGAGATAAAAAAATCCCCCACCTCGTTGTTCATGAAGAATGAAAAATGGGCCTCCACTTCCACCAAAGGCTACTCTTGGTCATCACCAAAAGCATAAGAAGATGCAAACTACCAAACCGGGAACATCAACAACCACTTTTGGCCCTCCTCTTAATATTTAACTACCAAAATCATATGTCCATTTGAGTTACAAACCTGATGTTACATCTACTCTTGACTGTGACATTGACATAATTGAAACAGGAGTCCCTAAAATTCTGTTGCCTAAGATTGTTGAAATTTAATTTCTCAAGTTAGATACTTTGATTTCTGATGTTATTGAACCCGAGGAGCCTCAACCTTCTTGACGTGTCACTTTGGTACCTTCCTCTTCTCTTCTTTTGTCTTAGATAGGACCTATTTATCTTGGACCCAATGGTGAACCTCTTCCACCCAAACATTTGAGTATTGAAGAGATACCACAAGAAGAGCCTCCTCCTTCTACTCTCATTCATTGTGAAGGACTTCCTTTTTATCAAACTGGTCTTCTTCCTCTTCAAACTCTGAAACAAACTCCTTTGCCTGATTCTTTTGACTCACACTCTAATTTCTTGCGGAAATATTCGTCAGAGTTGTTAACCATGACTAGATTTCATCCAAATTATCAACCTTTGTCCACTATTATGGTCAGTACATAAAATTTTTCCTCCACATCTATGTTTTCAATATCACCATAAACACATCTGTATGGTGGCTCGTCTATCACACCAAGATATCAATCTTTATATGGTACTTTTTATGGTATCACTTCCAGTCCTTGAACCTCTCCTATTTCATATAATATGATAATATAATATGGTTCTTCTCCTATGAGTGTCACACAGTTTGCTCCTCCTCCTCTACTTACACATATGGTTGAGAACCAAGCTAGCCCTTATGTTAGTGGGCAAGGTTAGCTTCAACAACCCAACTCTCCTTATGCTTTCTATCCTCCATTTGGGTTAAATTTGCCTCAATTATTCTTTCCTCCTTTTGATGGGGGGAAACTTGTTGTTGGTATACCTTCAATTGGTAATCAAACTCTTTATAGACCTCCATATCTTGAAATGGCTTTGAGTGTTTGGAAACCTACTTTTCCAATTCAACTTGGTTCATATTGGGACCTGTTACTGAATCCTTAACCTACACCATATTCTCAAATTCATATCCATCTTTCAACAACCAAACAAGCTCAAATATATGGGAGCCAACCTTTATAGTTTATCATTGCATCATAATATTTTCCAATGGTATATGGTACTTCCCAAGCTCCACTTACCTAGCGAGTATAAGATACTTCATATTCTCAACCACTTTGACAGGGTGCTCCTCATGTTCTGCTAGGATAGATTACTCATAGTATGGTGTAATCCCATCCAGACCCACCTTATCATGAGATAATACAAACTCCCATCAGGAAACATTATGGTCCATAGAAAGCACATTTTCAAGGCCAAAAAATCTAAACCCAACCATTCAAGCAACTTTATCGTCACCCTGGTGTTGGGCAACAAGGTCACTTGTATACTGGTTATCAGATTCCTCTTTATCCTAGTACCCAGGTTCCTTACCAGAACCCCCTTATCTGGGAATGCCATTGCCTGATGCTAAAGCTATTCCTTCATATATAGGTCGTCATCCTCCAAAATTTAACCATAATTTTCCTTTTGTGGCTACTCTTGAGATAGAAAAATTAACTCGGCTAACTAATGACCCATTCACTTGTTTTCCATGGTGGTCTATTATTCCCACTAAATTTCCTTCACATATCCCAAAATTCAATGGGAATCTAGAAGAAGACCCACCAACAAACGTTATGACTTATCATCTATAGTGTTATATGAATTACCTTAATGATAATTGCATTTGACGTCATCTTCTCCAATGAATGCTTTTAGGTACCATAGCTAAAATCTATATTGAGTTACCTAGAGCATCATTTCATCATTTAAGAACTTTAGCAACCGCCTTCCTCACACATTTCTAGTTACCCATCAGATATGAAACTGGAACAGAAGTATTGAGCAATTTCAAACAATCAGATTCCACTCACATCTCATATCACATTCATGAGTGGAGGCATTGCCGCTAATTGGTCAAGACTTATGTTCCCGATCAATTGTTGGCGAAATGGTTCACTAAGTCCATGTTGTCACGTATAGCAAAAGATGTGGCTAGAGGTGGAGACGTGATCGAAGAGAAAGTTATTTCTCATGCATAATAGTTAGATATTGTTTATACCCAACCGAGCACGCTCTATGATAATATATTGAATGCTCTGATACCTATTTTCCCCCTCCACATGGTAAATAATCTCATGTTGTTGATGGCGTGATTGGTTCTTCATAGTTGGTGACTAAACCATATTGTGTTTCTCTTTTCGCATCTGTTGAAAACAGTCAATCCCATCCTCTTGCAGATTCTTCTTCCGAGATAAATTTCATTTCATATGATAAATGAAAGTCTCCAAAGCAACCTAGAAACACGAAGAAAGGGAAAAGTAAGATGAAGAAATAACCTTCACAACATGTTAAACAAACAAATAAATATTTCGATGAGAATCGAAAGCCTCATTACACATGCTTAATTTCCAACGAGGATCACTTTACAAATGATTTTATGCACTACACTCAAGTGAGTCAGTTTCTCAAGTCTTCCACTTCTCATGCCATGCTGACCAACCTGTTTCCTAATTAGGAGACCCATACAGTTTCTCGAGACCCTTCTTCCTATGACACAACTTTTATGATTTCATCCCCCAAACTGAAATCTGATATCATGGTGGCCACTGGAAATAAGGACTATGGTAATTTGAATCCACTGAATGGTCAGGCTACTCATGATCCAGGTGGATATTGGCCGCCACCCACCTTTTCCACTTGGGGATCCACCATTATTTCTTTCATTTTTTCAATTTCTTTATGTTATCACTCCCCCTGTTTCCAAAGGTTGAGAATGGAACTGAAGGAAGTTAACCACAAAACAACCTTTAGGTTAGGTAGCTAGCCCTACCAAAACTAGAGAGGGTTCTCTCAATGTCACTTTTCATCCAGTGATATGACTGGATATAATTATCTTAGCTTAGTTATTAAAGTTTAGTAAGTTATGGTTTTGTTTGTTTTGAGTTTTTACTGGATAGGAATGACAGTTAGGGAACTAGGTCAAGGGTTTAGGTCATATTTCAAATGTTATATTGCATAGGCAAGGATGAGACCAGCTAGGTAATCTTAGGAATATTCTTAATTTTTCATTATGTATAGGGTGAGTAGAGAGAGAGTCAGAATGACCATTAAAATAAATTATTTCATCGAAATATCAAAGACGTGTTCATGTAAATCTTATTAAAACAGAGCATGGAAAGCATGATCTATGTCTATATACTGATAATAGTAAAATAAAGAAGAATATATTTTAAAGAAGGATAAAATAACATTCAAATGTATAATATTACAGAGATAAAATAATTCTCAAGGACATAACACTAGAGTCTCAACACAATGTCTGCAACATTATATTTGATTTCATTCAAAAAAAAAACTTGTACAATAGCTCCATTGCAAATAAAAACTATCCAACCCTTGAAATTGCTTCAGTTGGAATACATATTGGAAAATAAGAGTCATGACACCTCATAGGGTCGAAATCCTTTCCAAAAATCATCATAATTATATCAGATGAGTCACTTCCTAGAATCTAGGGAAGTTAGAAACTATTCCATAAAATTCAGCTAAAGACTAGGAGTGTGTGTCCCCTTCAATAAATTACATGTTTCCTCATAACAAGAAGAAAAAAATAACTCAAATGCTCAAATGATAAGTCATGGGATAGAATAGCTTTGAATTCTGAATTTTTTGTGGCTTGACAGTTGTCTTAAGGGAATCTAATGTAGAAACGTAGCGCCATTAGCAGACGCGTTGCGCCTCTCCAGCAGAAGCGTCACACATTTTTAGAGGTGAATTTGACCCACCTTAAAGAATCAATTGGAAAGTCTGAAGGTGGAGCTAGGTATCCCTACGTTTCTACTATTTAATTCACCATAAAAATTGAGAAAACACCCATGGGAAGACCTACAAAACATGATTCTCCAAACCTCACTCTAGAAGCACCATGCTTGGTCAAAATCACTGGCAAAAACGTGAAAAAGAGGCATTTTTTTGGAATTTTCTCCACAATCAAGTGGTTTCATGAAAAATAGGACCTGATATGGAGTTTGTAAGTCAAAAGGCATCCAAAAACATAATCCATTCTTCATTTGAGTGCTCTAAGAGAAAGTGTCGTGCCACTGCACGACTCTTCTATGAAAGCCAAATTTCCTGAATTTCCCAAAAATCATCAAAATTGCTCAAAATATCTCAAAATTTGTATTATAACACCTTTTTATGATAGCATAAATAGAAAATGATGCCTAAGAAAGTAGGTCTAAGTTATCCTTCTCTTTGAGCTTCATTTGGGCTTCCTTAAGCTTTTTCTTCATTTACTTCAACCTGATTTGGGAGATTTTGTTTATGCTGCAATAATGATTTTCCATATGCCTCTGGAGGTCATTTTTATTTTTGTCTTTCTTCAGAAGCTTCTCAAAATTTCCATTCACCCTGTCAATCCAATATTATCTATCTTGATTGATTTCAGCAACAATAAATTCATCAAAAATTTGCCAACCTAATTGAGGAGTTGATTCATTTTCTTTCTCAAGCGCCCTCTTGAGACCTCTTATCCCTATTTTCCTTACTTTTGTTCCAAATTTTGTATCCTCCAACTGATCATCATCTACCAGTTCTTTACCTTTACCTTTTTCTGGCTCAATATGCACCTTTGTCTTGTCTTAGATGAGTAATTTAACTTTTAACTATATATATTCTCTTGATGTAGGAAGGTGATCTAAAAATTTTCCATTGAGAAAATCTCCCTCAACTCTGTCATCTATTCATATTTTTCCATTATGATTTCCTCAGTTGACTTATCCCTCACATGCTCTGCCATTTCAACCTCTAAGGGTGCTTGTTCACCATCTTGCTACAATGGTGACTCACCATCATGACTAGGTGGTTTCTCTATTGTTTGTCTTTGCTCAGGTGTAGCTTCATATGCAAGTACCCCTTTGATGGTATTAGGAGAAAAAACCATCCTATTACCCTTCTCATAGGTTTGAGCGATCTCAACCCTAGGCACTTTTGAAACCTCTACCTTCCTACTTGAAGAGCCAACCTCCTTTGGCTGTGTTGATGTTGATGATGTGCTATGAACAATAGGTGGACTAGTAGCAGGTGTTGATGCAACTTTCTCCATGAAATTTTCCCAGGTCATATTGTTTGTTGAGATTTGGTGAAAAAATACCAACTTGACCAAACCATGGTGGAATAAACTACGATGATGATTTTTATCTTTTCTCTTTACCTTCTCCGCCATTATGAAAAAACTCATGAATAAATAGTTGGACAAATTGAGTGATTTGGTGGTTGTGAAGTGCATTAGTAACCTGACATGGTATTGGTACATCCTTGAAAATATCCATTCGCATGTAAAATATTTCATGATTAACTTCATTAATGGGGCACACTTATCAATTAAATTCTTGAAAGGGACAACATTCTCAGGTTCATCTCTGCAATGAGGTTTTAAGAACATTGGGTAGTTCGCAAGGTCAAATTCCATGCCTTTGAACTAGACTTCTCCTTCATTTGGAATGCTTGTTACTGAAGTTATGACATTGGCTGATAGAGTGAATTCAATTCCTGTTATGATGGTGTTTTCTCTGTTGAATTTAGTGGCAAAAAGGCTAGTCAATTGAGCACAACCTACCTCCACGATTCTCTCACAAAACCTCAAACATCCACTATGTTTAAAACATCTCTTGCCATAATGTGAAGTATTTAATTCTTGCAAAGTGGATTGCTCAAACTTGTAATGGTGGCCTCCCTTGTGAACCCTTTGTTCACCCTCCATAGTTCTTGTGAACAAGATGAAACCCTAGCTATATGTAGTGGCTAGGGACAGTGAATTTTCGGAAATTACAGGATAGGGATAGGGTGACTTTAGGGCTACAACGAGCTGGTAGGAAGATAGGGAAAAATCCCTAAAATTTTGAGGAGGTAGGGTGATGAGTTGGAAATATGATGCAAGTAAAATTTCTGGAAATGGGTATAAGGAAGGTGCCCAAAATATCAAAACACGGGTATTTACTAGTTTTTCTGCAAGACTGTTGTGAAAATTAGGGTTTTTGATTAAAATGATGGAAAAGAGTGTTTTTAGTGATAGGGAGAATTATAGTATGGTGTATGAAGGTTTTAGGCGATGGAATTAGGGTTTTATCAGCTGAAACAAACCATACATGGAAAACACCAAAAACGTAGTGCAGAAAACCTAAGGAAGGAATCTACTCATTTGCTGATGAATTGACTTGAATGAAAGGTGAGGGATGATCACTTACTGACTTGGAAGTCTCTAGAACTTTAGAAATGATGAATTGACCCTTATGATGATTTCTTGGAGCTTGAAAGGAAAAAAACGTAGCAAACTACCAATATTTGGATGGTTGTGGAGAGTTGTGAGCATGAGAGAGGAGCTCTTTTGACCATGTAGCATACTCCTTTGACAAAATAAAAATTTCCTTTACTTTATTTTCCTATACTTGCTAAATCCCAATCAGGATGATTTGCATGGTGAAAATGACTCCCTTTTTCCTTTCTTTCATGACATTATTGGACAGTGTGGTGGTGAAACAAATGAGACCTAGACCATGACCTAGTTGGAGGTGTGTTGATTTGACCTATGACCCTAGGTGATGATGAATGACATGACCTTGAAATTATTATGACTGTGAATGGAGTGAAGGGAGTAGCATTTCAGACCTAGAAAGCATTTAGTGAACAAAACATTATTTGAGAATTGGTTCGAAAGCTTCAAATTTTGACCTAGGACCACTACCAAGTAAACCTGAAAGAGTGTATTTGATCACTAAACATTAAGACACAACTAACATTGGCTCTAGCTGGGGATGACAGCTCCTTCATTATGTGTCAATAACATCGTAGACCAAGTAGCCTCATCCATTGGGTAATGGAGTCACTGCAGCTACAATCCTCAAACTGACTCAAATCAAACTGAAAGTTGAACTATACATCATCAAATGAAATATCTATTGGAAACTAACACTAAAAAATATGCTCAAAATTTTAAGCTTATTAATCACATCTTACCTACTTTAACTGATCCATTTATCACTTGATCAAGTGAAGTCGAAGATCTAATGTAACCAATAAAGTAAATGACTACCTGATTGATGCTTGTATTCAGCTCCACCAGGCATAAAGAAAGATTGAGTAAATGGCAACTCAAAATGAAATCTGAGCCCAAAACCTGTGTTGGTGAAAAAAACAAACTCCACCATTTCTGATTCTTGCAAAATACTACCCAAGGGGTCTTTCAAATCATGAAACATTACCTCTTGTTGATTAGAAAAAATAAGGGAGATTATTTTAGATATAATGGATGATTGTTCTTCTTCATTTGGTTGATCCTTCTTAAATAAAAATGCAGCAATGTTCTTTTCCATGTCATCCATATCAGAGACAAGATTTGTATGTTCTTGCAAATCTTCAATTGAAGTATCCAAATCAACATCAACACAAATATGTACAAGTGGCTTTTCATGTATATTAGAAAGAGAATTGTCTTGGCTTTGAAAAAAATCTATATCTTGATCATTTGAAGGCTAATGAACATGTTTATGAAACTCAAGGTAACAAAACTGTTGTACAATGTTTTTGACCTAAACAGATAAATCAGGAGTCTCTATAGTTTCTATAAAAACAAACTCGAAATTTTAATCTGCACATATGTCTTCCTGAATTAAAAAATTAGAAGAGAAACGGGATTAAGGGTAGCTGGACAGAACATCTTCATATATATCTTGAACACTTGAATATTGGAAAGATTATTGCAAATTATCATCAACTTTGAAATATGGAAGATCAATGTCATCCTTTGAAGCATTCTACTCAAGTTCATTGTCATCCAGGGTATAAACCATGATCTTATCATGGAGGTGAAAAGGGTTTACATTCAAAGCATGCAAGATTTCATCATCCATAAACTCTTCATCGCCATAAGAATTGTCTAGCTCTTGAATAAAATTCTCAAAGTGATCACAAAAATCCTTAATCAAAAGCAAAGAAGGATAGGCTTTGATATACTTCTCAAAAAATACTGAGTGAAAATCCTTAAGAGAATAAATACATGTAGGAGGCAAGATTTCATACCAAAACCATGATTTTTATTCTAATGTGATCATGAACATCTTCATTAAAAAATATTCATGAAAATTAATCTTCAGCTTACACACATGCATATGAAATCTTATTAAATGAAGTGTAGCATCATCAAATTTTCCATCTCTGAATTTTGGCAAGTATGTTTTCCAATCTACCTGAGCCATATGATTTGGAAAGCTTGGATCATGATCTCAATGCATAGGAGCATATCTTCTATATTGAGAACTCATATTGAAAACAGTAAATTCCCCAAAAAGTTCTTCAAGCTACCAGTTTTTAAATAGTGGATTCGCCAAAAAAAATCTGAAGTTTTGGATTCTTCGACACTTGAGTCACCAGGTGAAATTGCATAGCCTTCTTGTGCTTGACCACTGTTCACCATTAGTAATGAGAGATAATATTTTTTTTTCTTTCCCTGTAAATATTTAACCTTTGGTCCATGGGAATGGTGCAAAAAATGTTATCACTCCCCTTGTTTCCCAAGGATGAGAATGGAACTGATGGAAGGTAACCACAAATTAACCTTTAGGCCAGGTAGCTAGCCCTACCAATACCAGAGAGGGATCTCTCAATGTCACTTTGCAGCTAGTGATATGACCAAATATAATGATCTTAGGCTAGGTATTAAAGTTCAATAAATTAGGGTTTTGTTTGTTTTGAATTTTTTTTGGATAAGAATGACAGTTAGGGAACTAGTTCCATGGTTCAGGTCATATTTCGAAGGTCATATTGTAGAGGAAAGGATGAGACTAGGTAGGTAAGCTTAGGAACATGCTTAAATTTTAATTACATATAGGGTGAATAGACAGAGAGTCAGAATGGGCATTAAAATGAATTCATTCATCGGAAGAGGAGAGACATGTTCATGTAAATCTTATTAAAACAAAGCATGGAAAGCATGATTTATGTCTATATACCGATAATATTCACAAATAGAATAATATATGTGAAATAATGATAACATAACACTCAAATTGATAATATAACAGATATAAAAAAATTCTCAATGGTATACCACTGGAGCCTCAACACTATGTCTGCAACACTACGTTTGATTTCATTCAAAAAAAAATTATACAATAGCTCCACTGCAAATAACAACTATCCAACCCTTCAAATGGCTTGTGTTGGACTACATATAGGAAAATGCAATTCATGACACCTCATAGGGTCGAAATCCTATCCAAAAAGAATCAAAATTACATCAGACGAGTCACTTCCTAGAATTTAGGGAAGTTATAAACTATTCCCTAAAATTTAGCTAAGGAATAGAAGTGTGTGTCCCCTTCATTAAATTACATGTTTCCTCATCACAAGAGGCAAAAAAAAAACTCAAATACTCAAACTAAACCTCATGGGACATATTAGCTTTGAATTCTAAATTTTTCTTGGCTTGAGAGTTGTCTGAAGGGAATCCAATGCAGAAACATAGCACCATTAGCAGAAGCATCACGACTCTCCATCAGAAGCGTCCCTCCTGTTTAGAGGTGAATTTGGCCCACGTTAAATCATCCATTTGCAAGTATTAAGGTTGGGCTAGGTAGCCCTACGTGTCTACTTTCAAATTCACCTTGAAAACTGAGAAAAAATCCACGGGAAGATGTCCAAAGAATGATTCTCCCGACCTCCTTCTAGAAGTGTTGCGCCTGGTCAAAATCAGTGGCAAAAACATGAAAAAGAGGCATTTTTTGGACTTTTATCCATAATCAATGGGTGTCATGAAAAACCAGGACCTGGTATGGAATGTAGAAGTTAAAAGGTATCCAACAAAATAAGCCATTCTTCATTTGTGTGGTCTGAGAGAAAGTGTTGTGCCGTTGTGCGACACTTCTGTGAATGCCAAATTTCTTGAATTTCCCAAAAATCATCAAAAATTATCAAAATATCTCAAAAAATGTTTTATGACACCTGTGGATGATAGGCTAAATAGACAAGAATGCCTCATTGAGTAGGTCTAAGTTATCCTTCTCCTTAAGCTTCGTTTGGGCTTCCTTAAGATTTTTCTTCATTTTCTTCAGCCTAGTTTGGGAGATCTTATTTCTAGTGCAAGGTCATTCTTCTTTTTGGATTTCTTTAAAAGCTTCTCAAGATGTCCATTCACCCTCTAAAGGAAATGCTCTCTATCTTGATTCATTTCAGGAACAATTAATTCATCAAAAATTTTCCAACCTGATTGAGGAGATGATTCTTTTCCTTTCTCAAGCGCCCTCTTGAGACCTCTTGTCCTTGGTATCTCTTCTTTTGTTTCACATTTTGTATTGTTATGGGAAAAGCTACCCTAAGGCTTGGATTGAGGGACCTAATAGAGCGAATGTCATATCATCACAAGAAGCACTCTAATTATCTGTTTTTATGCTTAAACTAGAAAAATGAGGATAGTGGACCTTAATTGTTTGTCGTTCATTTGAGGTAGATCTCATAGGGTGCAAACTCTCTACTACTCCTCATGCTCCACAACCTGCAAATTAGTCAAAAAAGAGCACACAAACTAGTTGCACAACATATATGTCCTAGATGTTAGCATGTTAGCATATATAATCTCATAAAAATAACATGAAATAAACCATTCAATATCATTCAACATGTATAAGAGACATATAACAAAAAGATACCAGGAACAGGAAAATACTTATTTTATTGATAATATGTAAAGATAAAGTGGAGAAATCACCTGATATTTTCCACGACCTTGAGAAAAACTATCCTTCGAATTTGTCTAGCCCTAGCCTCACAAAGCTTCTTCCATAAACTGTGCATAAAGGATGTCACATAGAATGGGGGTGATCATCACAAGGAAACAAGGGTTTCCTAAACCTGGGAAGTGGAGGAGGCACAGGGAAATATCAAACATGATCAGGGCTATAAAAGGCTATAATATCAATAATATTATCTCTCCCCTCTCTTAGGCCATTACCTTGAGGTGTATTTATACTTCCTCAAATTAGTTTTTTTTTGTTGGGGAAGAGCTAGACCACAGGCTGGGGTAGTTAGGTTACAGGAAAAACTGTAAACCATGCCTCTTTAATGGGGAAAATATATATTTTTTAATATTTTAAATATCATACATGGGTCAACTATGGATGGACCCACGTCTGTACGCGGAAAAAATTGGGCAGAGTCAATTATGGATTTTAAAATACTATTTTCTAATAAGTGTGATCAAGTCTGAATGGAAGGGCTGCCTAAGGCAAATGCCTAAGTCATCAGGGATATAGAGGTGATAAATGATGCTATAATAGATGCCCCTTAATATATGAGGTCGAAAAGGTACATGATGGACAAAATGTATTATGTGCGTAAGAAAGAACCTTGCAAGGACTAGAGAGGACTTCACCAGATTTCAGCCTGCCAAAAACTAGTGATAGAAATTAGAAATATAGCTCATGTTCGAGGTGGGAATACCCATGCTCAATCAAATAAAATCATGTTTTCATATCAAGTATGGAGTGGATCCAATATGTATACAAGTATAGCTGAAATGTAAAGTACATAGTGAATCATCTTATCACTTCCCAGAAGTACAAGTCAAAATCATGTCCAAGTATCACATATAGAAGACTGATCAATGATGCTACAAAGATATCTGACCAGTGAGGTCACAACTAAATCTCAAAGTACCAAATCATAAGTGGTGGAACAAACTATACAACACATAACTCAAGTGCCAACATATAAGATGTTTTTGTGATGAAACTGCAACATATAAGGGTGGATGGTGTCACTGGTAGAAAACTGAAGGAGCTTTCAAAGTGAACTAAAACATGTTGATGAAAACTTGAGGTATTCACCAACCACCTGGCACAATTCTACACAATGGGAATAAATGAGCTGAGGTTGACCATGTGAGAAATATTTTGATTATAGGTCATTGATGTATACCATTAAAAAACACAAGACAACTCACTGATAATGGTAATGAGAGTCACGGTGCCCCAGTAAAATCTAACAAGTGTGGATAAATGATTGAAAGTCAAACAATTAAGAGAATCGATCAATTAGGAGACATTGATGTATTCTCATAGTCGATAATGAGGGATTCTACCACTGATGACTGCAAACCCTAACGTACTGAAAAAAATGACTCTAGACCTTATTCCCAAAGTAATGAGTTAGAGCCGATGGGAAAACATCTGTTGGAAGGAAGGCATTAAGGCATCCCAAATCATTCGAGTGCGAGTGTAACCCGCAGGCCAATATTTGCAAGGAATTGGATAAATAAAAGTGAGGTAACCAACCCGAACTACATTTTTGGCATGCACAAAATGTAGCTAGCGCACGGTAGAAACCCTCTGAACCAACCAATAATGAAAGCTAACAAAGAGGAAATATATCCACTGATAGGGTCAAATTGAAATCAAGTTACTGCACGAATCGCAGGTGTGATAATGTAAACTAAAGTCAAACACAAGGGAAACCACTCAGTGAAAGACCCATGATGTTGATCAAATGTTGAGCATAGGGTCACCTATCAATGATGTAAATAGGGCCAGGGTGCAGATTTAGGTTTACTCTCAGAGCAATATGGTGAAGTTGATAAGAGACAAAACCACTAGCAAGAAGTCAATGGAGACCTTCTCAAATCACCATGATCAAAGGACCAAATATTTGATGTGATAGAACAAGACTCAAACAAACTGGGAAGGCTAACTGAAAAATGAGTCAAGAGACACTGTAGAAAGGCCGACTCAGGTTAACTTCCCTTGAAAAATAGCATAAATCTTTTTGACTATGGAAGAAAATGATAATTTTGTATAAGTTTGTCATGCAGGAGGAATAAACAAACCCTCCATATGATTGTAAGAGATAACCAACTGAGGGAGTACTAACTCGATAAAAATTTTATGCCTTCTAAAAAACTAAAACCATCCCAAATGGAGAAAAGACTTAGCCTTTTTGTGCTTCGTTCAAGGGCGATACAACAAACTCTTTAACAACCATAAAATATGGAAGTGTTGTCTCCTTCCCGCTCTTTTTCAAATATTTAATTTTTTTGTCTTTTTCATATTTCAAAGCCTGAAAAAAGAATAAAAGAATGGCTATAGTACAATGGATGGAACGAGTGTCAGTAAACAGATGCACTAGTTCCTAGGATAGGAACAATCCTATGCTCAATTCAATCTAATGAAAACTAGTAAGTGACACTCAGAGGAATGTTACATCCATGGCTAAAGGTGTCAAGTTGTAAATGCTAAGTTATTGCACGGTTAAATTCGCAGAAAGACATGGTGAAAAGATGGCTTAAACATGATTCCAAATGAAGCCTGCTAAAGGCCAAGATAAGCAAGTGGTCAATATGAAATGCAACAATACAACTCGAAAACAACATGGGAGCCTCTACTGTATATGGCCAGAATAAAAATAGTGAAGAAGAAGAAGAATGAAGCTTCAACGCATAAGTCATGACGGGACTAAAGAGGACTCCCGAGCCTACATAGGTTGTAGCATGGGTGACAAATGCTAGTGACGATATAACTAAGAAGCCTATGCAAATAATGGCTTTATCATCATATTATGATTTAAAAATTGGAGAATGAAATTGGTTAAATAGTCATAATACGATGGGGTCTACCCCATGGAAAGTTTTTAGAATGGAGGCTAGAATGCATAAGTGCAATGGAAAGTGAATTCCCTAACCTAAATTCCAGTTCAGAATCAAATACCTTCCATGATAGGTTAACAGTCATGGATCTAAAGAAAAAATTGGAAATATCTCATAATCATCAGAATGGACCTGAAAAATATCTTTTCCCAGCACTTACAAGCCAAAAGGTTAAACAGTCTTAAACAAATTCAAAAAATAGACACGAATGAAATTTGCGAAATTTTTTTGAATTCTGGTCATAAATAAGCATTTTGGACTCACATTTGGTCATTTGTGCTATGAAGACTTTCAGAAAGTGCTCTGGAGAAAAAAACCCTTTTCTTGCAAATAGAGCAACTGTCCACCGAATCGATCCAAATCAGTCAAGTAAGCCTCATAATCATTTTTTTTTATCAATTTTCTATCATTTCAAACAAATTTTAGGATTTTTGGACCTAGGAATATATGTTTTTTTTCTGAAACCCTCTACATATACGCAAGTTCGTCATGAGGAACTCATGTATAGACGCGAATGTGTCCGAATGAAGTTGCGTATGCGTAGAGAGGAATTCAAAAATTGATTTCTAATTGGTTAATGGATGAAATGATTCAAGATGAAAATAAGTTGGAGGGAAAGAGAGCACAGTGCTATTGATAATGAGGTTATGTAGGACCAACAATCCTTGGATATCCTTTGGGTATGTGGATTATTAAAAAATTTCAAAATTCGAAACATGAAAACTAACACTTGATTGCTTGAGATGTTAGTGAATTATTGGGATCCGGATGAAGATTACTTCATGATAGATCAAATTCCATTGATAATTGAACTAGAAGACATCTATTCATAATTGGACTCTCCTGGAGAGAGAACCAGTTAATTTGCAGGGTAAGCCCAGAGGAGGGCTTAATGTAGATGACTATGTTCAGGTTTACTGTGTTGACGGTTCTAAGAAGGTGGGGACACAAATCCCAATCAAAGTCGTACGAGATTTGTACTTGAAAATCCTCCTTTTCACCATTTCTAGAGTAGCAGGATCAACATCCCCACACTAGGCCTCACGAAGAAACATGAGTCTAGCAGTGGATTGTTTGACCACACTCTATGATTGGTGCACAAGCTTATTGGAAAATTTGAAGAAAGAATTGACTTCAATTCAAAAATTCAAAACAAAGAATTTTGGCTATGGTACCATTATCTTGGCATTCTTCTTTGAGAGATTTCCAGGGCTTCATCGCAAGATCATATCTACTATCAGTAGCCCTCGTGATCCATGGATAGCAAGATGGGAAGAATTGATGATGATACTAGGGGGAGGTAAAGTCCCCGGGACTACATGGGATGAAGAGTTCTTTTAGTGGTGGGGAGAAAAGCTCATCTCAGTAGAGGACTATCCCTATGCTGGGATGGATTTCAGAGCAGAGCTAGACTTGTTTCTTCCACCAAGTGTAGCACTGGATGAAATTGCTAATATTACACAATGATTTTTGATTATGTGATATTTTTTTTTAATTTTTCAAATAATATGAAAATGAAAAATGTTTTTGATAGCACAATATGACTTATAAAATTTTATGATCATGATGCAGACATGGGACCGGTGAGACCTGAGGGTTTCCCTTGACACATGCACTGTGGAAGAGAGGCAGATGATGCTAAATACCCAAGGAGAACCCTCCATGCCATTCAAAGAAACTTGGAGATTTTAACTCGCCAAGTCCCCATGGCGGCCATAGAGGATCTTCCAGAGGCTATCCAGATACGAGTGGTTGGAGTAACACATGACTGGGTGCGGTTGTTCTGCCGCGTAGCTACTGCCATTTTTATCTTCAAGAACACCTATCCTGGGTAGGGCCGTTATGGATAGATTTTAGATTTGATTGGATGACTGTAATATTTTTTGATGATAGACATGATCGGGCATCAGCCCTAATTTTGTAGGACATGAAGGTCCAATTTTTGTATATTTTAAAAACACTCTGATATATATATCGATTTTATATGATGTGATTGTCCAAATGTACAATGATGAATGATGTTTTTGATATTTTTAATGCATTGAATGATTAATGTGCCAATCAAGTGCTTGATAAGCTAATAAGTCTGCTAACCAATTATCTGAATGAGAAATGTGAATGAATGTAATAAATTCAAATGAACATTGTAACAAATGCGCTCTCAGAAATAATGGGTGAAAAAATTGGTCTCTGACACGATAGGTGTTGTTTAATTGGGAAACCACCAGTTGTGAATCCAAGTAAACTACTAACAAATTTACACCAAGAGATATTGCCTTCGAGAGTAGGTTGACCACTACAGTGTACTCTGCCACATTGTTCAAAGAAGGACCAATGCATACACCCTTTGAGACTAACAACTGACCAAATGGATAACGAATTACCTAAGCCATAGAAGCAAGGTTCCAGGTATGTCTATTAGCACCATCGGCAAAGCCAAAATGACTCATCACATCCAAAAACACCTGCCAAATCAGATAAAAAATCATCATTGTCACACCAAAAATCGATAAACAGACATGTACAAAAATACAATATATACAACAAAGAAAATGCTAGGTCAAAGCCTAGGCATAATACTTCTTTAGATAGAGCCCATTTCTGGGCTCCGCCAGCTTGTTTCCATCAAAATCAACCAGTGCACAAGCTCCCTTTTTCAGGACCTTTTAACAAGAAAAGGGCCATACAACATGGATTTGAACTTTCGTGCTCCCAAGGCATCCTTGTCCTGGGCATAATCCAAAACATGGTCACCTTCAAAGAAAACCCTAGGTTTGACTGCCTTATCATACTGAACCTTCACTCATTTCTTATGAGCCTCATTCATCGTAGCTGCATCTCGGCACTGCTCATCGAGATGTTCTAGATGGACAAGGTGTTCTTTGAGACTGGAAGTGTCAGGAAGAATCTCAATTGCCAGCTTAAGGGAAGGAATTTCGCATTCAATAGGAAATATATATTCCAACCCATAAACTAGTTAGAATGGAGTGAAACTAGTTTCAGTCCTCACAAACTTCCGATATGCCCAAAGTGCAGGATACAACACGACATGCCAATTACATCTGGCTTTATCAATTTTCCATTGAAGGATAGTCTTCAAGTACTTGTTTACAGCTTCAACCTACCCATTTTCTCGAGGATAATATGGAGATGAATGCTCCTGCCAAAAACCAAATTTGAGAGACAATTTAGCCATCATACTATTTTGAAAATGACTACCATGGTCAGTGACAATCTCTTTGGGGATCCCAAAGAGAGAAATGATTTAGTTGAATAGGAACAAGGTTTTTGTCTCACCATCACTCAAAAAAGTAGGCATAGCCTCAGCCCACTTCGTAAAGTAGTCTACTGCTATGATAATGTACTTATGAACCTTAGCCGAAGGCAGGTTAGAAGTAGTATAATCAATACCCCCCTTTGTGAATGGACCGACAGTGACAATAGGAAAGAGCAGAGCTGGATGAGTGCGCATCTTCTGAGTATATACTTCACAAGGATGACAATGTTTGACCACCTCAACACAATCTTTGAGAATTGAGGGCCAAAAATATCCTGCACGCAATATATTTTGGGTTGTAGCAAGCCTAGATAAATGACCACCATAAGATCCACTATGGCTATCATTTATCACAACCTTAGCTTCTTTGAGATTTAAGTAATGTCTGAGGATTGAATCCACCCTATGATGATATAGAGTGTCACTGATAATCAGATAATTTTTAGCTAAGTGACGCAACTTTTGGCACTCATCTTTCAGCAAAAGATAAGGGAAACTTCACATTCTGGAGATAAACAATGAGATCTCCATACAAAGGATCCTGTGAAGAAATGAGGAAAGTATGTTCATCAGGGAAAAACTCTTCATAAATAATCTCATCTTCACAAGGGAACTCAGAAATCAACTCCTCAAATACCAAATATTTCTTGGATTTGGAAAATAGGAATTCAAGATCAAACTCTTGGAAAATGACAATCCATTGATTGTATTTTCCCCCAATCACTAGCCTACTGAGAAGAAATTGAAATGGATTAAATTCCACCAAAACATAAGTTTTGCAAAGAACTATATAATGCATGAGCTTCTAGAAAGCATGGACAGCTGCCAAATCTAATTTCTCAATTCGAGAATACCGAAGTTTAGGACCCACCAAGCCTCGACTAAGGTAGTAAACAACATACTCACAAAGAGCACCATCTTCCTAAACCATAACCATTCCGATGGTAGATTTTTTTGTAGCGAGATACATAAGGAAATATCTTCTATGATCAGGTGGACTCAGTAATGGAGCATAGCTCAATGGCTTTTTCAAAGCATCGAACGAGCGTTGAGAAAATTCATCCCAGAAGAATGGAACTCCCTTCTTCAACAACCTCATAAATCCATTCGTAACCTCGACATAATTCACGATAAATCTCTGTAAGAAATTGGCTTTATCGGGGAGGCAACTGAAGTATTTCCTCAACCTTGAAGGGATTTACTTGTTCCCTTTCATAGACACGATGAATCCCAACAATCAACCAGATGTGACGACAAAAACACACTTATTAGGCTTCAACCGAATTTTATAATAACGACACCATTCAAAAAATTGATGAAGATGTGAAGGATGATCAATTCTCTTTCGAGAACGAGAACCTAAATCATCCAAATATTCTTCAATAATAGGCTTGATGTCATGGAAGGCATAAGACATAGCCCACTAGAAAGTAGCTCGAGCATTTTTAAGGCCAAAAGGCATATTTTTGTAAGCAAAAGCACCCCAGGGGAAAATAAAATAAGTCTTATGTTGATCTTTAGGATGGATAGTGATCTGATTATATCCCTAGAACTCTTCCATGGAGGATAAAATTTCATTCCCTACACACTCACCAATAATATGATCTATAAATGGTGTGAGGTAGTTTTATTTTGGACATGCTTTAGTCAAATCCCTGAAATCAACGCAGACTCGGATAGTTCCTTGTTTCTTCTCCACAGGAATTGGATTCGAAACCCACTCAGTTAACGGAATGGGGTATATGAAACCCACCTTTAGCAGCTTCTCAACCTCAACCTTGATAGCTGCAGTCTTGCTAGGGTTTAATTGACAAAGATTCCGCTGTATAGGCTTATTATTTTTGTAAGTCTTGATCTCATGCTAGACAATAGATGGATCTATACTAGGAATTTCCTCATAAGACAAAGAAAACACATCTCGAAATTCTCAAAAGAGATCGGTGTAAGTGTGAATATCTTTAAGGGAACAATATTCTCCAATGAATAAATTCTCAATGATGTTGGGATCTCTAGAGATGTTCGCTGGGGTAGTAGCGGAAATGAAATTCATGTTCACTTAAGAAAAATCCTGTGCTGGTGCTAAGGGGTTCACGACTGGGTGAACAATACCAGAAGACTGAAGGCTAGACAAACTTGTTTCAACTTCTCGCAAGTCTGGTGGAAAATATGACCGATGATGCAAACCATCCCACGGTATTTCCACACTATTAATTGCTTCAAGGATGGCCTCCTCAGATGGAGGAGTGGTATCAAGGCAATCCTGAGCAGAATATTAAATAAGAGTTCAAGCTGGAGCTACATCTCCATCCAATTCCTCCGGTGAAAGAGAGACTGGAATGGAGTCTACAAAGTCAATAATAGATTGAAAGGAAATATTAGCTACAGACATAGTAAATGCCATTCCACCCACTTTTCCTTCCTCTAATGTGGAGGTAGGAGAAGGCAAGGTCCAAGGGTCCAAAAAATAATGAGTTCAAAAGAACTCTCTCTGAGTAGGAACCCTGGAGGATGAGATAGCATGAATATGAACTAAAGGAGGCGCAATATCAAAATTACCCATCAACGATGTATACATTCCAACCCCAAAATTCTCACCAAATTTCTTGGCATCATTCACCAAGGGTACAGTCGAGTCCGCAGATGCATTCGGATCTACAGGAGAATAGTCCATCTGATCAACAGTGACAATCCCCCCTTCGTGGGGAAAACACAAGATGTGAAATAATGAGGACTCAATAGAATCCATCTTGTAAATCCCATTTCACCACAAAAAAAAGTTGTAGTCTAAATTTTCATCAACTATTTCGACCTCATATTAACAGTTTTACCCCCAACACATATGGGTAAATCTAAAACAATGCCATGTGGCCTATGAGAATGACCATCAAATGTAGTCAGAAGAGTAGCTGAAGGGACAGCTAAAGGGGATCCAATAGCCTTCCAACATGAGATTGACATCACACACGTGCAAGCACCCTAATTGACTAATGTTCAAAATATATTGATCTTTTGATATGTTGACTTAATCTGAAAATCCATATCATGAGGAAGTCTCTTCTTAAAATTCATCATGTCAAATGTGATCATAAGAGAATTTTGTAGATAAACGGCCTGAATGGCAATGAGAAATGCACTCCTTTGTATTGATCACAACTGGAGTACCTCTAACGCAAACATGGCACGAGGAATTTGAGCCAGATCTTCTAAAATTGAGTGGTTCTGGGTAGCCTTGGCATTAGGATTAATCATTGTATGATTTGTAGACCCTTTCGGCATCCAAGGTATGGGCTCAACTGTAGGGCTCCTTAAATGGAGTGGCTCAACATTACTAGGATCACCTTTAGCTTTGGAAGACTCAGCTTCACCCTAATCATGAGATCTCATAGCGATATCAGCGTGAGCACTCATCATATATACGTTTGACGAATTTTCCCCTTCCTGGTTACCCCGAGAGGGAGCTCCAGTATTCGCATTCGCGCCAACATGCAACTGCTGCCCTTCGGGAAAAGATTTTGTAAATACATCTTGGGAACTAGAAGAGCCTTGTTGAGCTAACAAGCACTGAGTATCCTGAATTTTTTGGAAGAGGTGAGTAATATGGTCTCTGATGCATAACTTACACGGAAAATTAACCTTCTTCTTATTGTCCTCTTACCCTCCCCAACATGATTGTTGGATCTATTCGCATTTTCCTTCCCATATTTTCCTTTCTTCTTATTATTCCATCCCTTCTTCTGCCCATTGGGTTTTTTATTTCCTTTGTGGATATAAGCCTAAACACCATTAATAGTCAACGGCTGAGAAGCAGTTGACTCCAACAGTGTAGCCTAACCAGAAAGAGTAGATTGTATAGACAACTGCTGCAATTGATTTAGCAGGTTAGTCGTGCCACTATCAATTGTACCGATAAGTCCGTCAGCATGAGGACCTGGCTTCATTTTGGCTAAATTTAGCTTAGAATGAGGAGCATGTGTAAAATATTATTAAGGACCCGAGACAGAGAATAGATAAGTTCTAAATGCTGAGCCCTAAAGATATCTTGTTCCTCAGAAAATACTCCTGAAAGGGATACATCCTTCGAGATTTCTAGCTGTAGATATTTAAGAAACCATTCGAGAAGGAACTCATTCGAAATTTGGGCTTTGATAAGCCTCTTCCTTCTCCTCCATTCCTGAATATGATTAGAAATGTGAGTTGCCTTGTCCTGCTGGAAATTGGCCAAGAGATCAGTCTCGACGTCATAATGGACAGGAAACTAAAAATGGTTAAGAAACATAGTAGCAAACTCACCAAAAGTAGCAAAATGCCCCCCTATCGAATCAATGTACCATTTTTCAGTGTTCCTAATTAGGGTTCACTAAAATCGCCTCAACCTGATCGAATCGTCAATAAGGGAGTTCGACGAACACAATAAGTGGAAAGTGGTAACATGGTCAGTTGGATCATCACCTGTCTTCCTTTCAAACCTTGGAATGTCTGATAGAATTTTATATGAGGTCGAAAAGGTACATGATGGACAAAATGTATTATGTGCGTAAGAAAGAACCTTGCAAGGACTAGAGAGGACTTCACCAAATTTCAACTTGCTAAAAACTAGTGATAGAAATCAGAAATATAGCTCATGTTCGAGGTGGGAATACCCATGCTCAATGAAATAAAATCATGTTTTCATATCAAGTATGGAGTGGATCCAATATCTATAAAAGTATAGCTGGAATTTAAAGTACATAGTGAATCATCTTATCACTGCCCGAAAGTACAAGTCAAAATCATGTCCAAGTATCACATATAGAAGACTGATCAATGATGTTGCAAAGATATCTGACCAGTGAAGTCACAACTGAATTTCAAAGTACCAAATCATAAGTGGTGGAACAAACTGTATAACATGCAACTCAGGTGCCAACATATAAGATGTTTTTGTGATGAAATTGCAACATATAAGGGTGGATGGTGTCATTGGTAGAAAACTGAAGGAGCTTTCAAAGTGAACTAAAACATCCTAATGAAAACTTGAGGTATTCACCAATCACCTGGCACAATTCTACACAATGGGAATAAATGAGCTAAGGTCAACCATGTGAGAAATATTTTGATTATCGGTCATTGATGTATACCATTAAAAAATGCGAGACAACTCACTGATAATGGTAATGAGAGTCATGGTGCCCCAGTAAAATCTAACAAGTGTGAATAAATGATTGAAAGTCAAACAATTAAGAGAATATATGAATTAGGAGACATTGATGTATTCTCATAGTCGATAGTGAAAGAGTCTGCCACTGATGACTGCAAACCCTAACATACTAAAAAAAATGACTCTAGACCTTATTCCCAAAGTAATGAGTTAGAGCCGATGGGAAAAGATCTACTGGAAGGAAGGCATTAAGGCATCCCAAATCAGTTGAGCACGAGTGTAACTCCGTGTGCCAATATTTTCTAAGGAATTGGACAAAGAAAGGTGAGGTAACCAACCCAAAGTACGTTTCCAGCATGCACAGCATGAAGCTAGCACACAGCAGAAACCCTCTGAACCAACCAATAATGGAAGCTGAAAAAGAGGTGAGATATCCAGTGATAAGGTCAAATGGAAATCAAGGTACTGCACGAATCCCAGGTGTGATAATGTAAGTTGAAGTCAAACACAAGGGAAACCACTCAGTCAAAGACCCATGATGTTGATCAAATGTTGAGCACAAGGTCGCCTGTCAATGATGTAAATATGGCCAGGGTGCGGCTCTAGGTTTACTCTTAGAGCAATATGTCGTAGTCGATAAGAGACAAACCTGCCAGCAAGAAGTCAGTGGAGACCTTCTCAAATCAGCATGAGCAAAGGACCAAATATTGGATGTGATAGAACAAGATACTGAAAATACCAGGAAGGGTGACTGAAAATGAGTCAAAAGACACCGCTAAAAGGTTGACTCAAGTTAACTTCCCTTGAAAAAAAGCACGACTCATGTTGGTTGTGGTAGCAAATGATAACTCCATATAAGTTTGTCATGCAGGAGGCATAAACAAACCCTCCATATGATTGGAAGAGATAACCAACCGAGGGAGTACTGACTCAACAAACAAGGTTATGGCTTCCCCTAAGTCAAAAACTAAAACCATCCCAAATGGAGAAAAGACTTAGATTTTTGTGCTTTGTTCAAGGGCGACACAACTGACACTGTAGCTTCCATCAAGTATGGAAGTAATATCTCATTCTTGCTCTTTTTCAAATATTTTTTTTTTTTTGTCTTTTTCATATTTCAAAGCCTGAAAAAGAATAAAATAATGCTTATAGTACAATGGATATAACGAGTGTCAGTGAACAGATGCACTAGTTCTTGGGATAGAAACAATCCTATTTTCAATGCAAGGTGGCGAAAACTGGTAAGTGACACTCAAAGGAATGTTTCATCCATGGGTAAAGGTGTCAAGTCGCGAAGGCTAAGTGATTGCATGGTTAAGTTGTATAGAAATACATGGCCAAAATATGGCTTAAACATGAGTCTAAATGAAGCCATCTAAAGGCCAAGATAAAGAAGTAGTCAATAGGAAATTAAATAATACAACTCGAGAACATATGGGAGCCTCTAGGGTAAATGGACATAATAGAAATAGCGAAGAAGAAGAAGAATGAAGCTTCAACGCATAAGGCATGGTGAGACTAAAGAGGACTCCCGAGCCTACATAAATTGCAGCATGGGCGACAAATGCTAGTGAGGAAATAACTAAGAAGCCCATGTAAATAATTGCTTTATCATCATATTATTATTTAAAAATTGGAGAGTGAAATTGGTTAAATAGTCATAATACGATGGGGTCTACCCCATCGAAAGTTTTTAGAATGGAAGCTAGAATGCATAAGTGCAATGGAAAGTGAATTCCATAACCTAAATTCCATTTCAGAATCAAATACCTTCCATGATAGGTTAATAGTCATGGATCTAAAGAAAAAACTGGAAATATCTCATAATCATCAGAATGGACCTGAAAAATATCTTTTCCCAACACTTACAAGCCAAAGGGTTAAACAATCTTAAACAAATTCAAAAAATAGAAACGAATGAAATTTGCGAATTTTTTTTGAACTCTTGTCATAAATAAGCATTTTGGACTCACATTTGGTCATTTGTGCTATGAAGAATTTCAGAAAGTGCTCAGGAGAAAAAAACCCCTTTCTTGCAAACAGAGCAACTGTCCACCGAATCGATCCAAATCAGTCAATTAAGCCTCATAATCATTTTTTTTTATCAATTTTGCTATCATTTCAAACAAATTTTAGGATTTTTTGACCTAGGAATATATGTTTTTTTTTCTGAAACCCTCTGCATATACGCGGGTTCATCATATGGAACTCATTTATAGACGCGAATGTGTCTAAATGAAGTCGGGTATACGTAGAGCGGAATTCAAAAATTGATTTCTAATTGGTTAATGGATGAAATGATTCAAGATGAAAATCAGTTGGAGGGAAAGAGAGCACAGTGCTATTGATAATGAGGTTATGTAGGACCAAAAATCCTTGGATATCCTTCGGGTATGTAGATTATTAAAAAATTTCAAAATTCCAAACATGAAAACTAACACTTGATTGCTTGAGATGTTAGTGAATTATTGGGATCCGGATGAAGATTGCTTCATGATAGATCAAATTCCATTGATAATTTAACTAGAATACATCTATTCATAATTGGAAGCTCCCGGAGAGAGAACCAGTTAATTTGCAGGGTAAGCCCAGAGGAGGGCTTAATGTAGATGACTATGTTTAGGTTTACTGTGTTGAGAGTGCTAAGAATGTGGGGACACAAATCCCAATCAAATTCGTAGGAGATTTGTACTTGAAAATCCTCCTTTTCACCATTGCTAGAGTAGCAGGATCAACATCCCCACACCGGGCCTCATGAAGAAACATGAGTCTAGCAGTGGATTTTTTGACCACACTCTATGATTGGTGCACAAGCTTATTGGAAAATTTGAAGAAACAATTGACTTCAATTCAGAAAGTCAAAACAAAGTATTTTGGCTATGGTACCATTATCTTGGTATTCTTCTTTGAGAGATTTCTAAGGCTTCATCCCAATATCATCTCTACTATCAGTAGCCCTTGTGATCCATGGATAGCTAGATAGGAAGAATTGATCAAGATACTGGGGGGAGGTAAAGTCCTCGGGACTACATGGTATGATGAGTTCTTCTAGTGGTGGGGAAAAAAGTTCATCTTAGTAGAGGACTATCCCTATGCTTGGATGGACTTCAGAGCAGATCTAGACTTGTTTCTTCCACCAAGTGTAGCATTGGATGAAATTGGTAATATTGCACAATGATTTTTGATTATATGATATTTTTTTTAATTTTTCAAATTATATGAAAATGAAAAATGTTTTTGATAGGACAATATGACTTATAAAATTTTATGATAATGATGCAGACATGGGACCGGTGAGACCTAAGGGTTTCCCTTGACACAGGCACCGTGGAAGAGAGGCAGATGATGCTAAAGACCCAAGGAGAACCCTCCCTACCATTCAAAGAAACTTGGAGATTTTAACTCGCCAAGTCCCCATGGCAGCCATAGAGGATCTTCCAGGGGCTATCCAGATACAAGTGGTTGGAGTAACACACGACTGGGTGCAGTTGTTCTGCCGTGTAGCTACTGCCATTTTTTTCTTCAAGAACACCTATCCTGGGTAGGGCCGTTAGGGATAGAATTTAGATTTGATTGGATGACTGTAATATTTTTTGATGATAGACATGATCGGGCATAAGCCCTAATTTTGTAGGACATGAAGGTACAATTTTTTTACATTTTGAACACACTCTGATATATATATATATATATATATCGATTTTATATGATGTGATTGTCCAAATGTACAATGATGAATGATGCTTTTGATATTTTTGATGTATTGAATGATTAATGTGCCAATTAAGTGCTTGATAAGCTAATAAGTCTGCTAACCAATTATCTGAATGAGCAATGTGAATGAATGTAATAAATTGAAATGAACATTGTAACAAATGCACTCTCAGAAATAATCGGTGAAAAAATGGGTCTCTGACACGATAGGTGTTGTTTAATTGGGAAACCACCAGTTGTGAATCCAAGTAAACTACTAACAAATTTACACCAAGAGATATTTCCTTCGAGAGTAGGTTGACCACTACAGTGTACTCTGCCACATTATTCAAAGAAGGACCAATGCATATACCATTTTAGACTAACAACTGACCAAATGGATAACGAATTACCTAAGCCACAGAAGCAAGGTTCTAGGTATGTCTATTATCGCCATTGGCAAAGCCAAAATGACTCATCACATCCAAAAACACCTGCCAAATCAGATAAAAAATCAGCAAAGTCACACCAAAAATCGATAAACAGACATGTACAAAAATACAATATATACAACAAAGAAAATACTAGGTCGAAGCCTAGGTATAATACTTCTTTAGATAGAGCCCATTTCTGGGCTCCACCAACTTGTTTGCATCAAAATCAACCAGTGCATAAGTTCCCTTTTTCAGGACCTTTTTAACAAGTAAAGAGCCATACAACATGGATTTGAACTTTCGTGCCCCCAAGGCATCCTTTTCCTGGGCATAATCCAAACTAAGGTCACCTTCGAACAAAACCCTAGGTTTGACTGCCTTATCATACTAAACCTTCACTCATTTCTTATGAGCCTCATTCATCGTAGCTGCATCTCGACACTGCTCATCGAGATGTTCTAGATGGACAAGGTGTTCTTTGAGACTGGAAGTGTCATGAAGAATCTCAATTTCCAGCTTAAGGGAAGTAATTTCACATTCAATAGGAAATATAGATTCCAACCCATAAACTAGTTAGAATGGAGAGAAACTAGTTGCAGTCCTCACAAACTTTCGATATGCCCAAAGTGCAGGATACATCAGGACGTGCCAATTAGATATGGCTTTATCAATTGTCCATTGAAGGATAGTCTTCAAGTACTTGTTTATAGCTTCAACCTACCCATTTTCTCCAGGATAATATGGAGATGAAAGCTCCAGCCGAAAACCAAATTTGAGAGCCAATTCAGCCATCATACTATTTTGAAAATGACTACCATGGTCAGTGACAATCTCTTTGGGGATACCAAAGAGAGAAATGATTTAGTTGAATAGGAACAAGGTTGTTGTCTCACCATCACTCAAAAAAGTAGGCATAGCCTCAGCCCACTTCGTAAAGTAGTCTACTGCTATGATAATGTACTTATGACCCTTAGCCAAAGGTAGGTTAGAAGTAGTATAATCAATACCCCCCTTTGTGAATGGACCGACAGTGACAAAAGGAAAGAGCAGAGCTGGATGAGTGCGCATCTTCTGAGTATATACTTCACAAGGATGACAGTGTTTGACCACCTCAACACAATCTTTGAGAATTGAGGGCCAAAATTATCCTGCACGCAATATATTTCTGGTTGTATCAAGCCTAGATAAATGACCACTATAAGCTCCACTGTGGCTATCATTTATCACAACCTTATCTTCTTTGATATTTAAGTAATGTCTGAGGATTGAATCCACCCTATGATGATATAGAGTGTCACTGATAATCAGATAATTTTTAGCTAAGTGACGCAACTTTTGGCACTCATATTTCAACAAAAGATAAGGGAAAATTCACATTCTAGAGAGAAACAATGAGATCTCCATACCAAGGATCCTATGAAGAAATAAGGAAAGTATGTTCATCAGGGAACGAATCTTCATAAATAATCTCATCTTCACAGGGGAACTCAGAAATCAACTCCTCAAATACCAAATATTTCTTGGATTTGGAAAATAGGAATTCAAGATCAAAATCTTGGAAAATGACAATCCATTGATTGTATTTTCCCCCAATCACTTGTCTACTGAGAAGAAATTGAAATGGATTAACTTCCACCAAAAAATAAGTTTTGCAAAGAACTATATAATGCATGAGCTACTGGACAACATGGATAGCTGCCAAAGCTAATTTCTCAATTGGAGAATATCGAAGTTTAGGACCCACCAAGCCTTGACTAATGTAGTAAACAACATACTCACAAAGAGCACCATCTTCCTAAACCAGAACCATACCAATGGTAGATTCTGCTGCAACGAGATACATAAGGAAATATCTGCTATGATCAGGTGGACTGAGTAATGGAGCATAGCTCAATGCCTTTTTCAAAGCATCGAACGAGCATTGAGAAAATTCATCCCAGAAGAATGGAACTCCCTTCTTCAACAACCTCATAAATCCATTCGTAACCTTGACATAATTCACAATAAATCTCCATAATAAATTGGCTTTATCGGGGAGGCAACTGAAGTATTTTCTCAACCTTGAAGGGATCTACCTGAATCCCTTTCATAGACACAATGAATCCCAACAATCGACCAGATGTGAGGGCAAAAACACACTTATTAGGCTTCAACCAAATTTTATAATAATGACACTATTCAAAAAATTGACGAAGATGTGAAGGATGATCAATTATCTTTCAAGAACGAGAACCTAAATCATGCAAATATTCTTCAATAATATGCTTGATGTCATGGAAGGCATAGGACATAGCCCACTGGAAAGTAGCTCGAACATTTTTAAGGCCAAAAGGCATATTTTTGTAAGAAAAATCACCCCAGGGGAAAATAAAATAAGTATTATGTTGATTTTTAGGATGGATAGTGATCTGATTATATCCCTAGAAATCGTCCATGAAGGATAAAATTTCATTCCCTACACACTCATCAATAATATGATCTATAAATGGTGTGAGGTAGTTGTATTTTGGACATGCTTTATTCAAATCCCTGAAATCAATGCAGACTCGAATAGTTCCTTGTTTCTTCTCCATAAGAATTGGATTCGAAACCCACTCAGTTAATGGAATGGGGTATATGAAACCCACCTTTAGTAGCTTCTCAACCTCGGCCTTGATAGTGGCAGTCTTTCCAGGGTTTAACGAACAAAGATTCCGCTGTATAGGCTTATTATTTTTGTAAGTCTTGATCTCATGCTAGACAATAGATGGATCTATACTAGGCATTTCCTCATAAGACAAAGAAAACACATCCCGAAATTCTCAAAAGAGATCGGTGTAAGTTTCAATCTCTTCAAGGGAACACACTTCTCCAATGAATAAATTCTCAATGATGTTGGGATCTCTAGAGATGTTCACTGGGGTAGTAGCAGAAATGAAATCCATGTTCCCTTAAGAAAAATCATGTGTTGGTGCTAAGGGGTTCATGACTGGGTGAACAATACCAGAAGACTGAAGGCTAGACAAACTTGTTTCAACTTCTCACATGTTTGGTGGAAAATAGGACTGATGATGCAAATCATCCCATGGTATTTCCACACTAGTAATTTCTTCCAGGATGGCCTCTTCAGATGGAGGGTGGTATCAAGGCAATCTTGAGCAGAATATTAAATAAGAGTTCAAGCCGAAGCTACATTTCCTTCCAATTCCTTCGGTGAAAGAGAGACTAGAATGGAGTCGGCAAAGTCAATAATAGATTGAAAGGAAATATCAGCTATAGATATAGTAGATACCATTCCACCCACTTTTCCTTCCTCTAATGTGGAGGTAGGAGAAGGCAAGGTCCAAGGGTCCAAAAAATAATGATTTCAAAAGAAATCTCTCCGAGTAGGAACCCTGGAGGATGAGATAGCATGAATATGAATTGAAGGAGGTGTAATATCAAAAGTACCCATCAACGATGTATACATTCCAACCCCAAGATTCTCACCAAATTTCTTGGCATCATTCACCAAGGGTACAATCGAGTCCGCAGATGCATTCGGATCTACAGGAAAATAGTCCATCTGATCAACAGTGACAATCCCCCCTTCGTGGGGAAAACACAAGATGTGAAATAATGAGGAATCAATAGAATCCATCTTGTAAATCCAATTTCGCCACAAAAAAAAGTTGTAGTCTAAATTTGCATCAACTATTTCGACCTCATATTAAAATTTTTACCCCCAACACAGATGGGTAAATCTAAAACAATGCCATGTGGCCTGTGAGAATGACCATCAAATGCAGTCAGAAGAGTAGCTGAAGGGACAACTAAAGGGGATCCAATAGCCTTCCAACATGAGATTGACATCACACACGTGCAAGCACCCTCATTGAATAATGTTCAAAATATATTGATCTTTTGATATGTAGACTTAATCTGAAAATCCATATGATGAAGAAGTCTCTTCTTAAAAGTCATCATGTCAAATGTGATAATAAGAGAATTTTGTAGATCAACGTCCTGAATGGCAGTGAGAAATGCACTGCTTTGTATTGATCACAACTGGAGTACCTCTAACGCAAACATGGCACGAGGAATTTTAGCCAGATCTTCTAAAATTGAGTAGTTCTGGGCAGCCTTGGCATTAGGATTAATAATTGTATCATTTGTAGACACTTTCGGCATCCAAGGTATGGGCTCAACTTTAGGCCTCTTGAAATGGAGTGGCTGAACATTACTAGGATCGCCTTTAGCTTTGGAAGACTCAGCTTCACCATAATCATGAGATCTGGTAGCGATATCAGCGCGAGCACTCATCATATATATGTTTGATGAATCTTCCCCTTCCTGGTTGCTCCGAGAGGGAGCTCCAGTATTCGCATTCGCGCCAACAAGCAGCTGTTGCCCTTCGGGAAAAGATTTTGTCAATACATCTTGGGAACTAGAAGAGCCCTGTTGAGCTAACAAGCACTGAGTATCCTAAATTTTTTGGCATAAGTGACTAATATGGTCTCTGATGCATAACTTACATGGAAAATTAACCTTCTTCTTATTGTCCTCTTACCCTCCCCAACATGATTGTTGGATTTGTTCACATTTTCCTTCCCATATTTTTCTTTATTCTTATTATTCCATCCCTTCTTCTACCCATTGGGTTGTTGATTTCCTTTGGGGTTATAAGCCTGAACAATATTAATAGTCAAGGGCTGAGAAGCAGTTGACTCCAACAACGTAGCCTAACCGAGAAGGGTAGATTGTATGAACATTGTGCAATTTATTTAGCGAGGCTATTAAGAGAGCTATCAATTGTCTTAGATAAATCAGTCGGCATGAGGGACTTTGTCTTCATTTTGGCTAAATTTAGCCTAGAATGAGGGCATGTGGGAAATATTATTAAGGACCCCCGGACAAGGAATAGATCAGTTCTAAATGCTGAGCCCTAAAGATAGCTTGTTCCTTAGAAAATACTCCTGAAAGGGATACATCCTTCGAGATTTCTAGCTGCAGATATTTAAGAAACCATTCGAGAGGGAACTCATTCATAATTTGGGCTTTGATAAGCCTCTTCCTTCTCCTCCATTCCTGAATATGATTAAAAATATGAGTTGCCTTGTCCTGCTGGAAATTGGCCAAGAGATCAGTCTTGACGTCATAACGGACAAGAAACTAAAAATGGTTAAGAAAAATAGTAGCCAACTCACCAAAAGTAGAAAAATGCCCCCCTATCGGCTCAATGTACCATTTTTCAGTGTTCCCAATTAGGGTTCACTGAAATCGCCTCAACCTGATCGAATCGTCGATAAAGGACTTCGGTGAACACCTTAAGTGGAAAGTGGTAACATGGTCAGTTGGATCATCACCAGTCTTCCTTTCAAACCTTGGAATGTCTGAGAGAAGTTTATATGACGTCGAAAAGGTACATGATGGACAAAATTTATTATGTGCGTAAGAAAGAACCTTCCAAGGACTAGAGAGGACTTCACTAGATTTCAGCCTGCCAAAAACTAGTGATAGAAATCAGAAATATAGCTCATGTTCGAGGCAGGAATACCCATGCTCTATGAAATAAAATCATGTTTGCATATCAAGTACGGAGTGGATCCAATATGTATACAAGTATAACTTAAATGTAAACTACATAGTGAATCATCTTATCACTGCCCGAAAGTACAAGTCAAAATCATGTCCAAGTATCACATATAGAAGACTAATCAATGATGCTGCAAATATATCCAACCAGTGAAGTCACAACTGAATCTCAAAGTACCAAATCATAAGTGGTGGAACAAAATATATAACACGCAACTCAGGTGCCAACATATAAGATGTTTTTGTGATGAAACTGCAACATATAAGGGTGGATGGTGTCATTGGTAGAAAACTGAATGAGCTTTCAAAGTGAAATAAAACATGCTGATGAAAACTTGAGGTATTCACCAATCACTTGGCACAATTCTACACAATGGGAATAAGTGAGCTAAGGTCGACCATGTGAGAAATATTTTGATTATCGGTCATTGATGTATACCATTAAAAAACACGAGACAACTCACTGATAATGGTAATGAGAGTCACAGTGCCCCAGTAAAATCTAAAAAGTGTGAATAAATGATTGAAAGTCAAACAATTAAGAGAATCTATCAATTAGGATACATTGATGTATTCTCATAGTCGATAGTGAAGGAATCTGCCACTAATGACTACAAACCCTAACGTACTGAGAAAAATGACTCTAGACCTTATTCCCAAAGTAATGAGTTAGAGCCAATGGGAAAAGATCTGCTGGAAGGAAGGCATTAAGGCATCCCAAATCAGTTGAGCACGAGTGTAACCCGCATGCCAATATTTGCAAGGAATTGGACAAAGAAAAGTGAGGTAACCAACCCGAAGTACATTTTTGGCATGCACAAAATGTAGCTAGTGCACGGTAGAAACCCTCTGAACCAACCAATAATGAAAGCTAACAAAGAGACAAGATATCCACCTATAGGGTCAAATTGAAATCAAGTTACTGCACAAATCGTAGGTGTGATAATGTAAACTAAAGTCAAACACAAGGGAAACCACTCAGTCAAAGACCCATGATGTTGATCAAATGTTGAGCACAGGGTCACCTATCAATGATGTAAATACGGCCAGGGTGTAGCTTTAGGTTTACTCTCAGAGCAATATGGTGAAGTTGATAAGAGACAAACCCACTAGCAATAAGTCAATCGTGACCTTCTCAAATCACCACGATCAAAGGACCAAATAGTTGATGTGATAGAACAAGACTCAAACAAACTGGGAAGGCTAACTAAAAAATGAGTCAAGAGACACTGCAGAAAGGCCAACTCGGGTCAACTTCCCTTGAAAAATAGCACAAATCATTTTGACTATGGCAGAAAATGATAAATTTGTATAAGTTTGTCATGCAGGAGGAATAAACAAACCCTCCATATGATTGTAAGAGATAACCAACCGGGGGAGTACTAACTCGACAAAAAGTTTATGCCTTCTAAAAAACTAAAACCATCCCAAATGGAGAAAAGACTTAGCCTTTTTGTGCTTCGTTCAAGGGAAATACAACAAACTCTTTAACAACCATAAAATATGGAAGTGTTGTCCCGTTCCCGCTCTTTTTCAAATATTTAATTTTTTTTGTCTTTTTCATATTTCAAAGCCTAAAAAAAGAATAAAAGAATGGCTATAGTGCAATGGATGGAACGAGTGTCAGTAAATAGATGCACGAGTTCCTAGGATAGGAACAATCCTATGCTCAATTCAAGGTGGTGAAAACTAGTAAGTGACACTCAGAGTAATGTTACATCCATGGGTAAAGGTGTCAATTTGCAAAGGCTAAGTTATTGCACGGTTAAATTCGCAGAATTACATGGTGAAAAGATGGCTTGAACATGATTCCAAATGAAGCCTGCTAAAGGCCAAGATAAACAAGTGGCCAATATGAAATGCAACAATACAACTCGAAAACATCGTGGGAGCCTCTAATGTATATGGCCAGAATAAAAATAGTGAAGAAGAAGAAGAATTAAGCTTCAATGCATAAGTCATGACGGGACTAAAGAGGACTCCCCAGCCTACATTGGTTGTAGCATGGGTGACAAATGCTAGTGAGGAAATAACTGAGAAGCCCATGTAAATAATGGCTTTATCATCATATTATGATTTAAAAATTGAAGAGTGAAATTGGTTAAATAGTCATAATACGATGGGGTCTACCCCATGGAATGTTTTTAGAATGGAGGCTAGAATGCATAAGTGCAATGGAAAGTGAATTCCTAACCTAAATTCCAGTTCAAAATCAAATACCTTCCATGATAGGTTAACATTCATGGATCTAAAGCAAAAATTGGAAATATCTCATAATCATCATAATGGACCTGAAAAATATCTTTTCCCAACACTTACAAGCCAAAAGGTTAAACAGTCTTAAACAAATTCAAAAAATAGACACGAGTGAAATTTGCGAATTTTTTTTTAATTCTGGTCATAAATAAGCATTTTGGACTCACATTTGGTCATTTGTGCTATGGAGAATTTCAGAAAGTGCTCTGGAGAAGAAAACCCCTTTCTTCCAAACAGATTAACTGTCCACCGAATCGATCCAAATCAGTTAAGTAAGCCTTATACTCATTTTTTTTTATGAATTTTTCTATCATTCCAAACAAATTTTAGGATTTTTGGCCCTAGCAATATATGTTTTTTTTCTGAAACCCTCTGCATATACACAGGTTCGTCATGAGGAACTCACGTATAGACGCGAATGTGTCTAAATGAAGTCGCGTATGCATAGAGCGGAATTCAAAAATTGATTTCTAATTGGTTAATGCATGAAATGATTCAAGATGAAAATCATTTTTAGGGAAAGAGAGCACAGTGCTATTGATAATGAGGTTATGTAGGACCAACAATCCTTGGATATCCTTCGGGTATGTAGATTATTAAAAAATTTCAAAATTCCAAACATGAAAACTAACACCTGATTGCTTGAGATATTAGTGAATTATTGGGATCCGGATGAAGATTTCTTCATGATAGATAAAATTCCATTGATAATTGAACTAGAAGACATCTATTCATAATTGAACTCTCCCGGAGAGAAAACCAGTTAATTTGCAGGGTAAGCCCAGAGGAGGTCTTAATGTAGATGACTATGTTTAGGTTTACTATGTTGAGGGTGCTAAGAAGGTGGGGACACAAATCCCAATCAAAGTCGTACGAGATTTGTACTTGAAAATCCTCCTTTTCACCATTGCTAGAGTAGCAGGATCAACATCCCCACCCTAGGCCTCACGAACAAACATGAGTCTAGCAGTGGATTGTTTGACCACACTCTATGATTGGTGCACAAGCTTATTGGAAAATTTGAAGAAACAATTGACCTCAATTTAGAAAGTCAAACAAATCATTTTGGCTATGGTACCATTATCTTGGCATTCTTCTTTGAGAGATTTCTAGGGCTTCATCCCAAGATCATCTCTGCTATCAGTAGCACTTGTGATCCATGGATAGCTAGATGGGAAGAATTGATGAAGATACTGGGGGGAGGTAAAGTCCCCGGGACTACATGGGATGATGAGTTCTTCTAGTGGTGGGGAGAAAAGTTCCTCTCAGTAGAGGACTATCCCTATGTTGGGATGGATTTCAGAGCAGATCTAGACTTGTTTCTTCCACCAAGTGTAGCATTGGATGAAATTGGTAATATTGCACAATGATTTTTGATTATATGATATTTTTTTTAATTTTTCAAATTATATGAAAATGAAAAATGTTTTTGATAGGACAGTATGACTTATAAAATTTTATGATCATGATGCAGACATGGGACTGGTGAGACATGAGGGTTTCCCTTGACACAGGCACTATGGAAGAGAGGCAGATGATGCTAAATACCCAAGGAGAACCCTCCATGCCATTCAAAGAAACTTGGAGATTTTAACTCGCCAAGTCCCCATGGCGGCCATAGAGGATCTTCCTGTGAGGCTATCAAGATATGAATTTTGCTGATAACACATGACTAGGGTAAGTGTTGTTCGCCGTAGCCATCGCCATTTTGTTCTTCAATAACACCTATCCCGGGTAGGGCCGTTAGGGGATAGATTTTAGATTTTATTGGATGATCGCAATATTTTTGATGATACTGAACATGATCGGGGCAAAAGCCCAAATTTTGTAGGACATGAAGGTCTAATTTTTGTATATTTTAACACACTTGGATATATATATATATATATATATATATATATATATATATATATATATATATATATGTATATATATATATATATATATATATATCGATTTTATATGATGTGATTGTCCAAATGTACAATGATGAATGATGTTTTTGATATTTTTAATGTATTGAATGATTAATGTGCCAATCAAGTGCTTGATAAGCTAATAAGTCTGCTAACCAATTATCTGAATGAGCAATGTGAATGAATGTAATAAATTGAAATGAACATTGTAACAAATGCACTCTCAGAAATAATGGGTGAAAAAATGGGTCTCTGACACGATAGGTGTTGTTTAATTGGGAAACCACCAGTTGTGAATCCAACTAAGCTACTAACAAATTTACACCAGCAGATATTTCCTTCGAGAGTAGGTTGACCACTACAGTTTACTCTGCCACATTGTTCAAAGAAGGACCAATGCATACACCCTTTGAGACTAAAAACTGACCAAATGGATAAAGAATTACCTAAGTTAATGTATGTGGTTCCTTATGCTCACAGCACCATTTGTGCCAAAATGACTCATATCATCCAATAATACCTACCAAAGAAGATCAAAATCATCAAATTCACACCAAAAATCGAAAAACAGACATGTACAAAAATACAATATATACAACAAAGAAAATGCTAGGCCAAAACCTAGGCATAATACTTCTTCAGATAGAGCCCATTTCTCGGCTCTGCTAGCTCATTCCCATCAATATCAACCAAGGCATAAGCTCCCTTTTTTAGGACCTTCTTGACGATGAAGGGGCCATACCACATGGATTTGAACTTGCCTACCAACAAGGCATCCTTCTCTTGGGCATAAACGAAGACAAGGTCACCTTCAGAGAAAACCCTAGGCTTGACTACCTTATCGTACTGAACCTTCACTCGTTTCTTATGCACCTCATTAATCATAGTTGCATCTCGACGTTTCTCATCGAGATGTTCTAGATGGACAAGGTGTTCCTCGAGACAAGAAGTGTCGGGAAGAAGCTTAACTTCCAGCTTAAGGGAAGGAATTTTAGATTCAATAGAAATATAGATTCCAACCCATAAACTAGTTGAAATAGAGTGAAACTGGTTGCAGTCTTCACAGACATCTGGTTGCCCAAAGTGTAGGGTACAGCATGATGTGCCAATTGGATCTGGATTTATCAATTGTCCATTGAAGAATAGTCTTCAAGTATTTGTTAACGGCTTCATCTTTCCCATTGGCCTGAGGATAATAAGGAGACGAATGCTCCTGCTGAAAACCCAATTTGAGAGCCAATTCAGCCATCATATTGTTCTGAAAATGGCTGTCATGGTCAGTGAAAATCTCTTTGGGGATACCAAAGCGAGAAATCACTTGGTTGAATAGAAACAGGGATGTTTTTTCACCATCGTTCCCAAAAGTAGGCATAGCCTCGACCCACTTCATAAAGTATTCTACAGCTACAATAATGTACTTATGACCTTTAGTCGAAGGCGGGTTACAAGTAGTATAATCAATACCCCACTTTGTGAACAGATAGACAGTGATGACAGGAAAGAGTGAAACTGGATGAGCACGCATCTTTCGGGTATAAACTTGATAGGGATAACACTTTTTTACCACCTCAACACAATCTTTGAAAATCGAGGGCCAAAAATATCTTGTACGCAAGATTTGTTGGGTTGTAGAAATCCCAAATAAAATACCACCACAAGCTCCAATTCAGAAATCATTCATCACAACCTCAGCTTCTTCGAGAGTTAAGCAGCGTCTAAGGATCGAATTTACCTCGCGATGATATAGAGTGTCACCGATAATTAGATAATTTTTAGCTAAGTGACGTAACTTTTGACGCTTATCTTTCGAAAATGCTAAGGGAAACTTCATAGTCTGGAGATAAACTATGAGATCTCCATACCAAGGATCCTGTGAAGAAATGAGAAAAAATATGTTCATCGTGAACGACTCTTCATAAATAATCTCATCTTTCATGAAACTCGTAAATCAACTCCTCAAATACCAAATATTTCTTGGATTTGGAAAATAGGAATTAAAGATCTAACTCTGAGAAATGACAATCAATCGATTGTATTTCCCCAACTTCACTTGCCTACCGAGAACAAATTGAAATGGATTAACTTCCACCAAAACATAAGTTTTGCAAAGAACTATATAATGCATGAGTCGTCGGACAAGATGTGATAACCACAAAGCTAATTTCCTCAATTGGAGAATACTGAATTTAGGACCTACCAAGCCTCGAATAAGGTAGTAAACAACATACTCACAAAGAGAACTATCTTCCAACCAGAACCATCCCAATGGTAGATTTCTCACAGAATGAGATACACAAGGAGGCAAAATATCAAAAGTACCCATCAACGATGTATAAATTCCAACCCCAAAATTCTCACCTAATTTCTTGGCATCATTCACCAAGGGTACAAACGATTCAGCAGATGCATTTGGATCTATAGGAGAATATTCCATCTGATCAACAGTGACAATCCCCCCTTCGTGGGGAAAGCACAAGATGTGAAATAATGAGGAATGAATAGAATCCATTCTGTAAATCCAATTTCGCCACAAAAAAAAGTTGTAGTCTAAATTTGCATCAACTATTTCGACCTTATGTTAACAGTTTTTCCCCCAACACAGATGGGTAAATCTAAAACAATGCCATGTGGCCTGTGAGAATGACCATCAAATGCAGTAAGAAGAGTAGCTGAAGGGACAGCTAAAGGGGATCCAATAGCCTTCCAACATGAGATTGGCATCACACACGTGCAAGCACCCTCATTGACTAATGTTCAAAATATATTGATCTTCTGATATGTAGACTTAATCTGAAAATCCATATGATAAGGAAGTCTCTTCTTAAAAGTCATCATGTCAAATGTGATCATAAGATAATTTTTGTAGATCAACGGCATGAATGGCAGTGAGAAATGCACTCCTTTGTATTGATCACAACTGGAGTACCTGTAACGCAAGCATGGCATGAGGAATTTGAGCCAAATCATCTAAAATTGAGTAGTTCTGGGTAGCCTTGGCATTAGGATTAATCATCGTATGATTTGTAGACCCTTTTGGCATCCAAGGTATGGGCTCAACTGTAGGCCTTTTGAAATGGAGTGGCTCAACATTACTAGGATCACCTTTAGCTTTGGAAGACTCAGCTTCACCATAATCATGAGATATCGTAGCAATATCAGCGTGAGCACTCATCATATATACGTTCGATGAATTTTTGCCTTCCTGGTTGCCTCGAGAGGGAGCTCCAGTATTCACATTCGTGCCAACAAGCAGCTGCTGCCCTTCGGGAAAAGATTTTGTCAATACATCTTGGGAACTAGAAGAGCCCTGTTGAGCTAACAAGCACTGAGTATCCTAAATTTTTGGGCAGAGGTGAGTAATATGGTCTCTGATGCATAACTTACACGGAATATTAACCTTATTCTTATTGTCCTCTTACCCTCCCCAACATGATTGTTGGATCTATTCGCATTTTCCTTCCCATATTTTTCTTTCTTCTTATTATTCCATCCCTTCTTCTGCCCATTGGGTTGTTGATTTCCTTTGGGGTTATAAGCCTGAACACTATTAATAGTCAAGGGCTGAGAAGTAGTTGACTCCAACAGCGTAGCCTAACCAGAAGGAGTAGATTGTATAGACAACTGGTGCAATTGATTTAGCAAGTTAGTCGTGCCACTATCAATCGTACCGATAAGTCCGTCAGCATGAGGACCTGGCTTCATTTTGGCTAAATTTAGCCTAGAATGAGGAGCATGTGGAAAATATTATTAAGGACACCAGACAGAGAATAGATCAGTTCTAAATGTTGAGCCCTAAACATAGCTTGTTCCTCAGAAAATACTCCTGAAAGGGATACATCCTTCGATATTTCTAGCTACAGATATTTAAGAAACCATTCGAGAAGGAACTCATTCGAAATTTGGCCTTTGATAAGCCTCTTCCTTCTCCTCCATTCCTGAATATGATTAGAAATGTGAGTTGCCTTGTCCTGCTAGAAATTGGCTAAGAGATTAGTCTCGACGTCATAATGGACAGGAAACTAAAAATGGTTAACAAAAATAGTAGCCAACTCACCAAAAGTATCAAAATTCCCCCCTATCATCTCAATGTACCATTTTTCAGTGTTCCCAATTAGGGTTCACTGAAATCGCCTCAACTTGATCGAATCGTCGATAAGGGAGTTCGACGAACACCATAAGTGGAAAGTGGTAACATGGTCAGTTGGATCATCACCGGTCTTCCTTTCAAACCTTGGAATGTCTGAGAGAAGTTTATATGAGATCGGAAAGGTACATGATGGACAAAATGTATTATGTGCGTAAGAAAGAAACTTGCAAGGACTAGAGAGGACTTCACCAGATTTCAGCCTACCAAAAACTAGTGATAGAAATCAGAAATATAGCTCATGTTCGAGGCGGGAATACCCATTCTCAATGAAATAAAATCATGTTTGCATATCAAGTATGGAGTGGATCCAATATGTATACAAGTATAGCTGAAATGTAAAGTACATAGTGAATCATCTTATCACTTCCCGGAAGTACAATTCAAAATCATGTCCAAGTATCACATATAGAAGACTGATCAATGATGCTGCAAAGATATCTGACCAGTGAAGTCACAACTGAATCTCAAAGTACCAAATCAAAAGTGGTGGAACAAACTGTACAACACGCAACTCAGGTGCCAACATATAAGATGTTTTTGTGATGAAACTGCAACATATAAGGGTGGATGGTGTCACTGGTAGAAAACTGAAGGAGATTTCAAAGTGAACTAAAACATGCTGATGAAAACTTGAGGTATTCACCAATCACTTGGCACAATTCTACACAATGGGAATAAATGAGCTGAGGTCGACCATGTGAGAAATATTTTGATTATCGGTCATTGATGTATACCATTAAGAAACATGAGACAACTCACTAATAATGGTATTGAGAGTCACGGTGCCCGAGTAAAATCTAACAAGTGTGAATAAATGATTGAAAGTAAAATAATTAAGAGAATCTATTAATTAGGAGACATTGATGTATTCTCATATTCTATAGTGAAGGAGTCTGCCACTGATGACTGCAAACCTTAACGTACTAAAAAAAATGACTCTAGACCTTATTTCCAAAGTAATGAGTTAGAGCTAATGGGAAAAGATCTGCTGGAAGGAAGGCATTAAGGCATCCCAAATTAGTCGAGCACGAGTGTAACTCGCAGGCCAATATTTGCAAGGAATTGGACAAAGAAAAGTGAGGTAACCAACCCGAACTACATTTTCAGCATGCACAAAATGTAGCTAGCGCACGGTAGAAACCCTCTGAAGCAACCAATAATGAAAGCTAACAAAGAGGCAAGATATCCACCGATAGGGTCAAATTGAAATCAAGTTACTGCATGAATCGCAGGTGTGATAATGTAAACTAAATTCAAACACAAGGGAAACCACTCAGTCAAAGACCTATGATGTTGATCAAATGTTGAGCACAGGGTCACCTATTAATGATGTAAATAGGGCCAGGGTGCAGCTTTAGGTTTACTCTCAGAGCAATATGGTGAAGTTGATAAAAGACAAACCCACAAGCAAGAAGTCAATGGAGACCTTCTCAAATCACCACGATCAAAGAACCAAATAGTTGATGTGATAGAACAAGACTCAAACAAACTGGGAAGGCTAACTGAAAAATGAGTCAAGAGACACTGCAGAAAGGCCGACTCGAGTTAACTTCCCTTGAAAAATAACACAAATCATTTTGACTATGGCAGAAAATGATAACTTTGTATAATTTTGTCATGCAGGAGGAATAAACAAACCCTCCATATGATTGTAAGAGATAACCAACCGGGGGAGTACTAACTCGATAAAAAGTTTATGCCTTCTAAAAAAATAAAACCATCCCAAATGGAGAAAAGACTTAGCCTTTTTGTGCTTCGTTCAAAGGCGATACAACAAACTCTTTAACAACCATAAAATATGGAAGTCTTGTCCTGTTCCCGCTCTTTTTCAAATGTTTAATTTTTTTTTTCTTTTTCATATTTCAAAGCCTGAAAAAGGAATAAAAGAATGGCTATAGTACAATGGATGGAACGAGTGTCAGTAAACAGATGCACTAGTTCCTAGGATAGGAACAATCCTATGCTCAATTCAAGGTGGTGAAACTAGTAAGTGACACTCAGAGGAATGTTACATCCATGGGTAAAGGTGTCAAGTTGTGAAGGCTAAGTTATTGCACGGTTAAATTCACAGAAAGACATGGTGAAAAGATGGCTTAAACATGATTCCAAATGAAGCCTGCTAAAGGCCAAGATAAACAAGTGGTCAATATGAAATGTAACAATACAACTCGAAAACAACATGGGAGCCTCTAATGTATATGGCCAGAATAAAAATAGTGAAGATGAAGAAAAATGAAGCTTCAACGCATAAGTCATGACGGGACTAAAGAGGACTCCCGAGCCTACATAGGTTGTAGCATGGGTGACAAATGCTAGTGAGGAAATAACTAAGAAGCCCATGTAAATAATTGCTTTATCATCATATTATTATTTAAAAATTGGAGAGTGAAATTGGTTAAATAGTCATAATACGATGGGGTCTACCCCATCGAAAGTTTTTAGAATGGAAGCTAGAATGCATAAGTGCAATGGAAAGTGAATTCCATAACCTAAATTCCATTTCAGAATCAAATACCTTCCATGATAGGTTAATAGTCATGGATCTAAAGAAAAAATTGGAAATATCTCATAATCATCAGAATGGACCTGAAAAATATCTTTTCCCAACACTTACAAGCCAAAAGGTTAAACAATCTTAAACAAATTCAAAAAATAGACACGAATGAAATTTGCGAATTTTTTTTGAATTCTGGTCATAAATAAGCATTTTGGACTCACATTTGGTCATTTGTGCTATGAAGAATTTCAGAAAGTGCTCTGGAGAAAAAAACCCCTTTCTTGCAAACAGAGCAACTGTCCACTGAATCGATCCAAATCAGTGAATTAAGCCTCATACTCATTTTTTTTTTATCAATTTTGCTATCATTTCAAACAAATTTTAGGATTTTTGGCCCTAGGAATATATGTTTTTTTTCTGAAACCCTCTGCATATACGCGGGTTCGTCATGAGGAACTCATTTATAGACGCGAATGTGTCTAAATGAAGTCGGGTATACGTAGAGCGGAATTCAAAAATTGATTTCTAATTGGTTAATGGATGAAATGATTCAAGATGAAAATCAGTTGGAGGGAAAGAGAGCACAGTGCTATTGATAATGAGGTTATGTAGGACCAACAATGCTTGGATATCCTTCGGGTATGTAGATTATTAAAAAATTTCAAAATTCCAAACATGAAAACTAACACTTTATTGCTTGAGATGTTAGTGAATTATTGGGATCCGGATGAAGATTGCTTCATGATAGATCAAATTCCATTGATAATTTAACTAGAATACATCTATTCATAATTGGAAGCTCCCGGAGAGAGAACCAGTTAATTTGCAGGGTAAGCCCAGAGGAGGGCTTAATGTAGATGACTATGTTTAGGTTTACTGTGTTGAGAGTGCTAAGAATGTGGGGACACAAATCCCAATCAAATTCGTAGGAGATTTGTACTTGAAAATCCTCCTTTTCACCATTGCTAGAGTAGCAGGATCAACATCCCCACACCGGGCCTCATGAAGAAACATGAGTCTAGCAGTGGATTTTTTGACCACACTCTATGATTGGTGCACAAGCTTATTGGAAAATTTGAAGAAACAATTGACTTCAATTCAGAAAGTCAAAACAAAGTATTTTGGCTATGGTACCATTATCTTGGTATTCTTCTTTGAGAGATTTCTAAGGCTTCATCCCAATATCATCTCTACTATCAGTAGCCCTTGTGATCCATGGATAGCTAGATAGGAAGAATTGATCAAGATACTGGGGGGAGGTAAAGTCCTCGGGACTACATGGTATGATGAGTTCTTCTAGTGGTGGGGAAAAAAGTTCATCTTAGTAGAGGACTATCCCTATGCTTGGATGGACTTCAGAGCAGATCTAGACTTGTTTCTTCCACCAAGTGTAGCATTGGATGAAATTGGTAATATTGCACAATGATTTTTGATTATATGATATTTTTTTTAATTTTTCAAATTATATGAAAATGAAAAATGTTTTTGATAGGACAATATGACTTATAAAATTTTATGATAATGATGCAGACATGGGACCGGTGAGACCTAAGGGTTTCCCTTGACACAGGCACCGTGGAAGAGAGGCAGATGATGCTAAAGACCCAAGGAGAACCCTCCCTACCATTCAAAGAAACTTGGAGATTTTAACTCGCCAAGTCCCCATGGCAGCCATAGAGGATCTTCCAGGGGCTATCCAGATACAAGTGGTTGGAGTAACACACGACTGGGTGCAGTTGTTCTGCCGTGTAGCTACTGCCATTTTTTTCTTCAAGAACACCTATCCTGGGTAGGGCCGTTAGGGATAGAATTTAGATTTGATTGGATGACTGTAATATTTTTTGATGATAGACATGATCGGGCATAAGCCCTAATTTTGTAGGACATGAAGGTACAATTTTTTTACATTTTGAACACACTCTGATATATATATATATATATATATCGATTTTATATGATGTGATTGTCCAAATGTACAATGATGAATGATGCTTTTGATATTTTTGATGTATTGAATGATTAATGTGCCAATTAAGTGCTTGATAAGCTAATAAGTCTGCTAACCAATTATCTGAATGAGCAATGTGAATGAATGTAATAAATTGAAATGAACATTGTAACAAATGCACTCTCAGAAATAATCGGTGAAAAAATGGGTCTCTGACACGATAGGTGTTGTTTAATTGGGAAACCACCAGTTGTGAATCCAAGTAAACTACTAACAAATTTACACCAAGAGATATTTCCTTCGAGAGTAGGTTGACCACTACAGTGTACTCTGCCACATTATTCAAAGAAGGACCAATGCATATACCATTTTAGACTAACAACTGACCAAATGGATAACGAATTACCTAAGCCACAGAAGCAAGGTTCTAGGTATGTCTATTATCGCCATTGGCAAAGCCAAAATGACTCATCACATCCAAAAACACCTGCCAAATCAGATAAAAAATCAGCAAAGTCACACCAAAAATCGATAAACAGACATGTACAAAAATACAATATATACAACAAAGAAAATACTAGGTCGAAGCCTAGGTATAATACTTCTTTAGATAGAGCCCATTTCTGGGCTCCACCAACTTGTTTGCATCAAAATCAACCAGTGCATAAGTTCCCTTTTTCAGGACCTTTTTAACAAGTAAAGAGCCATACAACATGGATTTGAACTTTCGTGCCCCCAAGGCATCCTTTTCCTGGGCATAATCCAAACTAAGGTCACCTTCGAACAAAACCCTAGGTTTGACTGCCTTATCATACTAAACCTTCACTCATTTCTTATGAGCCTCATTCATCGTAGCTGCATCTCGACACTGCTCATCGAGATGTTCTAGATGGACAAGGTGTTCTTTGAGACTGGAAGTGTCATGAAGAATCTCAATTTCCAGCTTAAGGGAAGTAATTTCACATTCAATAGGAAATATAGATTCCAACCCATAAACTAGTTAGAATGGAGAGAAACTAGTTGCAGTCCTCACAAACTTTCGATATGCCCAAAGTGCAGGATACATCAGGACGTGCCAATTAGATATGGCTTTATCAATTGTCCATTGAAGGATAGTCTTCAAGTACTTGTTTATAGCTTCAACCTACCCATTTTCTCCAGGATAATATGGAGATGAAAGCTCCAGCCGAAAACCAAATTTGAGAGCCAATTCAGCCATCATACTATTTTGAAAATGACTACCATGGTCAGTGACAATCTCTTTGGGGATACCAAAGAGAGAAATGATTTAGTTGAATAGGAACAAGGTTGTTGTCTCACCATCACTCAAAAAAGTAGGCATAGCCTCAACCCACTTCATAAAGTAGTCTACTACTATGATAATGTACTTATGACCCTTAGCCGAAGGTAGGTTAGAAGTAGTATGATCAATACCCCCCTTTGTGAATGGATCGACAGTGACAACAGGAAAGAGCAGAGCTAGATGAGTGCGCATCTTCTGAGTATATACTTCACAAGGATGATAGTGTTTGACCACCTCAACACAATATTTAAGAATTGAGGGCCAAAAATATCCTGCACGCAATATATTTTGGGTTGTAGAAAGCCTAGATAAATGACCACCATAATCTCCACTGTGGCTATCATTTATCACAACCTTAGCTTCTTTGAGATTTAAGTAATGTCTGAGGATTGAATCCACCCTATGATGATATAGAGTGTCACTGATAATTAAATAATTTTTAGCGAAGTGACGCAACTTTTTGCACTCATCTTTCAACAAAATATAAGGGAAAATTCACATTCTGGAGATAAACAATGAGATCTCCATACTAAGGATCCTGTGAAGAAATGAGGAAAGTATGTTCATCAGGGAACAACTCTTCATAAATAATCTCATATTCACAGGAGAACTCAGAAATCAACTCCTCAAATACCAAATATTTCTTGGATTTGGAAAATAGGAATTCAAGATCAAACTCTTGGAAAATGACAATCCATTGATTGTATTTTCCCCCAATCACTCGCCTACTGAGAACAAATTGAAATGGATTAACTTCCACCAAAACATAAGTTTTGCAAAGAACTATATAATGCATGAGCTGCTGGACAGTATGGACAGCTGCCAAAGCTAATTTCTCAATTGGAGAATACCGAAGTTTAGGACCCACCAAGCCTCGACTAAGGTAGTAAACAACATAATCACAAAGAGCACCATCTTCCTAAACCAGAACCATACCAATGGTAGATTCTGTTGCAGTGAGATACATAAGGAAATCTCTGCTATGATCAGGTGGACTCAGTAATGGAGCATAGCTCAATTCATCTTTCAAAGCATCGAACGAGCGTTGAGAAAATTCATCCCAGAAGAATGGAACTCCCTTCTTCAACAACCTCATAAATCCATTCGTAACCTCGATATAATTCACGATAAATCTCCGTAAGAAATTGGCTTTATCAGGGAGGCAACTGAAGTATTTCCTCAACCTTTAAGGGATCTATCTGAATCCCTTTCATATACACGATGAATCCCAACAATCGACTAGATGTGACGGCAAAAACACACTTATTAGGCTTCAACCGAATTTTATAATAACGACACCATTCAAAAACTTGAGGTAGATGTGAAGGATGATCAATTCTCTTTCAAGAACGAGAACCTAAATCATCCAAATATTCTTCAATAATATTCTTGATGTCATGGAAGGCATAGGACATAGCCCACTGGAAAGTAGCTCGAACATTTTTAAGGCAAAAAGGCATATTTTTGTAAGCAAAAGCACCCCAGGGGAAAATAAAATAAGTCTTATGTTGATCTTTAGGATGGATAGTGAACTCATTATATCCCTAGAAATCGTCCATGAAGGATAAAATTTCATTCTCTACATAGTCATGAATAATATGATCTATAAATGGTGTGAGGTAGTTGTATTTTGGACATGCTTTATTCAAATCCATGAAAGCAATGCAGACTCGGATAGTTCCTTGTTTCTTCTCCACATGAATTGGATTCAAAACCCACTCAGTTAATGAAATGGGGTATATTAAACCCACCTTTAGCAGCTTCTCAACCTCGGCCTTGATAGCTGCAGTCTTGCTAGGGTTTAACGGACAAAGATTCCGTTGTATAGGCTTATTATTTTTGTAAGTCTTGATCTCATGCTAGACAATAGATGGATCTATACTAGGCATTTCCTCATAAGACAAAGAAAACACATCCCGAAATTCTCAAAAGAGATCGGTGTAAGTGTCAATCTCTTCAAGGGAACACTCTTCTCCAATGAATAAATTCTCAATGATGTTGGGATCTATAGAGATGTTCACTGGGGTAGTAGCAGAAATGTAATCCATGTTCCCTTAAGAAAAATCCTATGTTGGTGCTAAGGGGTTCACGACTGGGTGAACAAGACCAGAAGACTGAAGGCTAGACAAACTTGTTTCAACTTCTTGCAAGTCTGGTGGAAAATAGCACCGATGATGCAAATCATCCCACGGTATTTCCACACTAGTAATTGCTTCAAGGATGGCCTCTTTAGATGGAGGAGTGGTATCAAGGAAATCCTAAGCAGAATATTAAATAAGAGTTCAAGCCGGAGCTACATATCCATCCAATTCCTCCGGTGAAAGAGAGACTGGAATGGAGTCTGCAAAATCAATAATAGATTGAAATGAAATATGAGCTACAGACATAGTAAATGCCATTCCACCCACTTTTCCTTCCTCTAATGCGGAGGTAGGGGAAGGCAAGGTCCAAGGGTCCAAAAAATAATGAGTTCAAAAGAACTCTCTCCAAGTAGGAACCCTGGAGGATGAGATAGCATGAATATGAACTAAAGGAGGCGCAATATCAAAAGTACCCATCAACGATGTATACATTCCAACCCCAAAATTCTCACCAAATTGCTTGGCATCATTCACCAAGGGTACAATCGAGTCCACAGATGCATTCAGATCTACAGGAGAATAGTCCATCTGATCAACAGTGCCAATCCCCCCTTCGTGGGGAAAACACAAGATGTGAAATAATGAGGAATCAATAGAATCCATCTTGTAAATCCAATTTCTCCACAAAAAAAAGTTGTAGTCTAAATTTGCATCAACTATTTCGACCTCATATTAAGAGTTTTACCCCCAACACAGATGGGTAAATCTAAAAAGATTCCATGTGGCCTGTGAGAATGACCATCAAATGTAGCCTGAAGAGTATCTGAAGGGACAACTGAAGGGGATCCAATAGCCTTCCAACATGAGATTGACATCAGACATGTGCAAGCACCCTCATTGACTAATGTTCAAAATATATTGATCTTCTGATATGTAGAATTAATCTGAAAATCCATATGATGAGGAAGTCTCTTCTTAAAAGTCATCATGTCAAATGTGATCATAAGAGAATTTTGTAGATCAACGGCCTGAATGGCAGTGATAAATGCACTCCTTTGTATTGATCACAACTGGAGTACCTCTAACACAAACATGGCATGAGGAATTTGAGCCAGATCTTCTAAAATTGAGTAGTTCTGGGCAGCCTTGGCATTAGGATTAATCATCGTATGATTTGTAGACCCTTTCGGCATCCAATGTATGGGCTCAACTGTAGGCCTCTTGAAAGGGAGTGGCTCAACATTAATAGGATCACCTTTAGCTTTGGAAGACTCAACTTCACCATAATCATGAGATCTCGTAGCGATATCAGCATGAGCACTCATCATATATATGTTTGATGAATTTTCCCCTTCTTGGTTGCCCTGAGAGGGGGCTCCAGTACTCTCATTCGTGCCAACAAGCAGCTGCTGCCCTTCGGGAAAAGATTTTGTCAATACATCTTGGGAGCTAGAAGAGCCCTGTTGAGCTAACAAGCACTGAGTATCCTGAATTTTTGGGCAGAAGTGAGTAATATGGTCTCTCATGCATAACTTACATGGAAAATTAACCTTCTTCTTATTGTCCTCTTACCCTCACCAACATGATTGTTGGATCTGTTCGCATTTTCCTTCCCATATTTTTCTTTCTTCTTATTGTTCCATCCCTTCTTCTGCACATTGGGTTGTTGATTTCCTTTGGGGTTATAAGCCTGAACACCATTAATAGTCAAGGGCTGAGAAGTAGTTGACTCCAACAGCGTAGCCTAACCAGAAGGAGTAGATTGTATAGACAATTGCTGCAATTGATTTAGCAGGGTAGTCGTGCCATGGGCAATCGTACCAATAAGTCCATCAGCATGAGGACCTAGCTTCATTTGGGCTAAATTTAGCCTGGAATGAGGAGCATGTGGAAAATATTATTAAGGACCCCAGACAGAGAATAGATCAGTTCTAAATGCTGAGCACTAAAGATAGCTTGTTCCTCAGAAAATACTCCTGAAAGGGATACATCCTTCGATATTTCTAGCTGCATATATTTAAGAAACCATTCGAGAAGGAACTCACTTGGAATTTGGGCTTTGATAAACCTCTTCCTTCTCCTCCATTCCTGAATATGATTAGAAATGTGAGTTGCCTTTTCCTGTTGGAAATTTGCCAAGAGATCAGTCTCGACATCATAATGGATAGGAAACTAAAAATGGTTAAGAAAAATAGTAGCCAACTCACCAAAAGTAGAAAAATGCCCCCCTATCAGCTCAATGTACCATTTTTCAGTGTTCCCAATTAGGGTTCACTGAAATCGCCTCAACCTGATCGAATCGTCGATAAGGGAGTTCGACGAACACCATAAGTGGAAAGTGGTAACATGGTCAGTTGGGTCATCAACGGTCTTCCTTTCAAACCTTGGAATGTCTGAGAGAAGTTTATTAGGGACCGGAGGCCAACCCAGACTATACCGAATAGGATCATTCGTTAATTTCGATAGATGTGACAAGTTTAAAGTTACCAAGAAAGGTAAGCGCTGAGGAGCTTGAGAATTCCATCCCCCATAGGAAGGATTCCAAACATTTTGAAAAGAATACCCTAGATTTGTTGAGGCACCAGGTTGCCAGAGATTGTTCATAGAAAATTCTGAGCCATAAGAGAAACCTTGTGACCTAACATTCAGAGAAGGACCCCCTCCCATCATAGGGTTACTATAAACATGGATATTCCCTCCAATAGACGTTTTAAATGAAGAATAAACCCCTTGGTAAGGGTTCCAATCATTGGCGAATGGAGAAAAACCTGGAGAAGCACCTACTAAAGGGAAAGGAACATTCCCTTGCTGAGCAGAGAAAAACAGACTCCTAGCTCCTAACCCTATAAAAGCAGGGTTCCATCCTGAAAAAGCATTAGATATTTAACCTCCAATGAAAGGATTGAATCCTTGATTTTGAGAGGTGAAAGGGAAAGATCCTTAGGAAGGGTTCGAATGAGGAATATGCCCACTTCCGAAGGGGAAACTATGAAACGAAGCTGATCCACTAGCCACTGAAGGCATAGGCGTGGAGACATCTTAAGCAACGGTGAAGGAGATAGAAGGAATCACACTAGATGGCATTCCAAAATAAAAGGGGCTAGAATGAGAAGAAAATGCTTGGATAATTCCAATCATAGATGGAATATAGGCAGAGCCAAACATAGCAACACTATAAGTGATTGTCGAAATGGAAATAGTACCTCCTCCTTCAACTAAAAGAGGAGCATGCACACTTGCAGTGCTCATAGTCAAAGCTATGTTCCAAGCCGTGGCCATCGAAAGAAAGAGATGAGGATAGGGGCTAGCTAGTCTCTGAGACTCAAGCCCAACGTATAAAAGAATGTCTGGAAAACTGGAAGGAAGAGGAGATGAAGGAGTACCAGGAGGTTGAGGAACCTCTACTACTTCAACTTCTTCTACCGAATACAAGAATCTAGAGATGAGTGGAGTACTCCTCTCTATAATACCACTAGTACTAGCACCACCCGCAGAAACAACAACCCTAGACAGAGGATTAATCTCCATTGCATTCTAAACTATTGGATGAAAATCACCACCAAATTGCTCCTATGCCTTCTTGAAAAAGGCTCAGCACTTGCAAGAGAAATCCCACAAATCCTCCTTGATCGATGAGGTGATCAGTTCGCCACTTTTAATAATTATGAGATTAATTAGACTCAAAAAATTAAGAAGCTATGGAAATCTAGGAGCAAAGAAAACAACATATCAAAAGTACCTAAGATACAGCCAATCAAGCAGCCTTCAGGTTTTTCTGCTCCAGGTAATTAGGAATGGACAATAAAATGAAAGAAAGTGAATAAAAGGACCTTTTGAAAATAGTCTGTGGTAATTACGCCCTGGGTCTACTAGCGAAGGTAACAGAAACAGTTACGCTAACCTCCTAAAAAAATCCTTTTCCTGTGCAAGTATTCAAGCTTTGCAAGGGCACCCTCCAAAAGTACTAATGAATGTGATGCAATGTCTACCTCAGGTACCACGGGTATTCCCCCTCGTAGTTACCTATGTGGTCCCTAGGAAAGGAAACTAAGGGCATCAATCTATATTAGCAGTTGTGCAAAACGATCTTAGGTTAAGATGCAACAAATAGGAGAGGGGGTATCTCTCTTCTCTCCCTTCACTATCCCGAGCGCTTAACTCTTTGGAGGTAGAGCTTCTCCATCTACTTAACAGAATTTGATCTCACTCATTAATCAACTTTCTATGTTTGACAGTTTTGAGTGGCCTTGGAGATTTAACTCTCCACTCACCTATTCCAAGGCCCTAGGACCTAGCTAGTTGGTGTATAACTAATGAAAATACAAAAAACTTCCAGTTCATTTTAATTAAATCTCTTGATTTTAAATGGCTATTACTTAAGTCACGTGTATATGGAGATGAAACTTTATGACGTTTTTCGACACAAAAGAAATCAATGAAAACCTACTACATGAAGATGCAATATTTCTCTTTCGATGGAAATATATTTCTAAATTGGTTCTATGAAGCTATTAATAAAGAAAAACTTGTTTCTTATTTTCAATTATCACTCTTCACACACTTCAGAAAACTATCGAAAATACTAAAATGCTTCAGTGCAACTAATGCAAAAACTACCAATGATATGCAATTCTAGGACTACTCACTAAGGAAGCAAAAAGAGTTTCTAAACAATATTGGTATGATAACTTTGACAAACAAGCATAGGAAAATCCCAACAAGAACTCCTTTGCACACAATGATCCCAAAACAAACTTGATATAAAAGAGAGATAAATCTAAACAAGGAATCCTTTCAAGACCAAGAAAATGAACCAAAAATGAGAAATTAGCAAATTGCCTCAAAATGATGAAAACCATAAAAATAAAAACCTGAGAAAAGCAATGGAAAACAAAACATTTTTTTGTTTTTTCACTTTTAAAGAAACGAGAAAATTTCAATGAGACAAGCACAAAACTACCAAAGGTCCAAAATCAAGAAAATGAACCAACAAGGAGAATTCAAAATGCACAAGCCAACTATGCAACTTTCATAGCAGGACTCAAACGAGCAAGAAGAAGTAACCAACTCAAGGAACTGATTCAGAATAGTAGCACAAACTTCCAGCAAACAAAAACTTCAAGAAACCAGGAAACTTCAAGAAACCAAGAAACGACAACTTCAAGATTCACTAGAAGGCTAATCCCAAGAAACAAGAAAACCAAAGAAGTCAAAAAATAAAAAACCAAAAAGAGAATCAATGCATAAGGAAAACAAGAGAAAACAGACAAAGGCTCACTATTATGAATGGTCAAAACAACTAAGAACTCCAAAAATAAGCCTTGGTGCTACAGCCGCAATTGAGACTTCACTAAACAGGAAAAACCTTAGAATTACTAGGTCTTCGCTTGAAAATGGGAGGAAATGAAATAGAACCACAAGAATCATAGTGCAAACATCTAAGAGGTTCCATAGGGATGACCAACCACAAACAGGAAATACTTACAGGGCCTCAAAATTCAAATTTTCAGAATTTACTGGGCATAGGCAGGTTCACTGTGTGCAACACACATGTATAAGCAACTGTATCCAAAGAAACATGCGTATACATGAGTTATTTTGGAGAAAACATTAGGCATACGTGACTGTGTATAGATGAAATAGCGTATAGAAAATGAAATAAGAAAAAAAGAAAGACCCAGGCCTGATCCAGAAGATTAGGACTTCTGCCTAGTTGGGAAAAAACATATTAGATTGAAAAACTGATTAAACTATCAAGGAGCCCATAAGACATATAAAAACAACCCAAAATAGAAATTGCATGGATGTAATCCCCAGAAGAGTCGCCAGTTACGTTACAGGAAAAGATACCGTAAGGCCTGGTTTGAGCGACCTAACTGAGCAGATGGCATATCTTCATAAGAAGCACTCTAATTATCGGTTTTTATGGTTAAACTAGAAAAATGAGGATGTCAGACCTTACTCGTTTGTCCTTCGTTTGAGGTCAATCTCGTAGGTTGGAAACCCTCTACTACTGCTCATGCTCCAAAACCTGCAAATCAGTCAAAACAGAGCACAAAAACTAGTTGCATAGCATATATGTCCTAGATTTCAGCATGTTAGCATATATAATCTCATAAAAATAACATGAAATAAGCCATTCAAGATCATTCAACATGTGTAGGAGACATATAACACAAAGACATTAAGAATAGGAAAATACTTCTTTTGTTGATAATATGTAAAGAGAAAGTGGAGAAATCACCTGAGATCTGCCATGGCATTGAGAAAAATCATCCTCCGGATTTGTCCATCCCTAGCCTCACAAAGCTTCTTCCATATATGGTGCACAAAGGATTTCACATAGAATGGGGGTGATCATCACAAGGAAACAAGGGTTTCCTGAACCTGGGAAGTGCAGGAGGCACATAAAAATATCAGACTTGATTAGGGCTATAATAGGCTATAATATCATTAATATTCTCTCTCCCCTCTCTTAGGCCATTCCCTTGAGGTGTATTTATACTTCAACAAATTATTTTTTTCAGTTGGGGAATAGTTATGCCACGGGATGGGGTAGTTAAGTTACAGGAAAAACCATAAACCCTGTCTCTTTAATAGGGAAAATTTATGTTTTTTAATATTTTAAATTTGATATGCTGGTCAGCTATGGATGGACCCACGTCTGCACGCGGAAAAAACTGGGAAGAGTCATGTATGGATTTTAAAATATTGTTTTTAATGTGTGATCAATTCTAAATTGAAGGGCTGCACAAGGTCAATGCATAAGTCATCAAGTATGTAGAGGTAATAAATGATGCTATAACATGTATCATCCAACTCATCATCACCTACCAGTTCTTTAAGTTTACCTTTTTCTAGTTCAATATGCACCTTTGGCTTGTCTTGGAGGAGTAATTTGACTTTTAACTGTAGATTCTCTTGTTGTAGGAAGGTGATCTGAAAATTTTCCATTGAGAAAATATCCCTCAACTCTGTTATCTCTTCATGTTTTTCCTTTATGATTTCCTTAGCTGACTTATCCTTCACACGCTTTTCCATGTCTACCTCAAGGGGTGCTTGTTCATCATGTTACTGCAATAGGCACTCACCATCATGACTAGGAGGTTTCTCTACTGTTTGTCTTTTCTCAAGTGTAGCTTCAGCTGCTAGTACACCTTTGATGGTCTTAGGAGAAAAAACAATCCTCTTACCCTTCTCATAGGTTTGAGTGATCTCAACCCTAGGTGCTTTTGAAACCTTTGCTTTCTTGCTTGAAGACCCAACCTCCTTTGGTTGTGATAATTCTGATGATGTGATGTGAACAATAGGTGGACTAGTAGAAGGTGTTGATGCTACTTTCTCCATGAAAGTTTCCCAGGTAATTTTGTTTGATGAGAGTTGGTGCAAAACAGCTAGCTTGACCAAACCATGGTCGAATAAACTAGGATGATGATTTTTACCTTTGCTCTGTACCTTCTACGACATTTTGACCAAAATCTTGAATAAATAGTTGGACAAATTGAGTGATTTGGTGGCTCTGAGGTGCATTAGTAACCTGACATGGTATTGGTATAGTCTTGAATCTCTCCCTTTGCATGTAAAATATTTCATGATTAGCTACATTAATGGTGCATAGTTATGACGTAAATGCCTCAAAGGTAAAACATGTTTAGGTTCATCTCTACAATGAGGTTTTAGGAACATTGGGTAGTTCTCAAGGTCCAATTCCATGCCTCTTAACCATGCTTCTCATTCATTTGGAATACATGTTGCTGAAGTGATTGCATCGGCTGATGGAGTGAATTAAATTCCTACTATGATGCCTTGTCTCTGCTGAAGTTAGTGGCAAAAATGCTAGTCAATTGAGCATGATATCATACCTCCATGATTCTCTCACAAAACCTCAAACATCCATTGTTTTCAAAAAATATCTTGGCATAAGGGGAAGCATTGAGTTCTTGCAAAGTGGATGGCTCAAACCTATAATGGTGGCCTCCATTGTGAATAGTCTTTTCACCCTTCATAGTGCTTTTGAACATGATTAAACCTTACCTAGATGAAGTGGGTAGGGACAATTAATTTTGGGAAAACAAGGGATAGGGATAGGGTGAGTTTAGGGCCATAAACGGGGTGGAAAGAAGATAGGGAAAAATTCCAAAAAAATTGAGGAGGTAGGGTGATGAGTTGGCAATAGGATGCAAGTGAAATTTTTGGAAATGGTTATGAGAAAGGTGCCCAAAAGATCAAAACATAGGGATTTAATAGTTTTTCTACAAGAATGTAGTGAAGATTAGGGTTTTTATTAAAATTATGGAAAAGAGTGTTGTGAGTGATAGGGATTGTTAGGGTATAGTGTATGAATGTTGTAGATGATGGAATTAGGTTTTTATCAACTGAAACAAACCATACATGGAAAACACCAAAAACGTAGTGTATAAAACTTAAGGAAGGGATCTACTCATCTGCTGATGAATTGACTTGAATGAAAGGTGAGGGATGATCACTTATAGACTTGGAAGGCTCTGAAACTTGAGCAATGATGAACTGACCCATCTGATGGTTTCTTGGAGCTTGAAAGTCAAAATATGTAGGAAACTACGAATCTTTGGATAGTTGTGGAGAGCTGTGAGCAAGAGAGAGGAGATCTTTTGACCATGTAGCAAACTTGTTTGAGAAAATACAAATTTCCTTTACTTTATTTTCTTATATTTGCTAACTCCCAATGAGGATCCTTTGTATGGTGAAAATGACTCTTTTTTTCTTTCTTTCACGACATGATTGGACATTGTGGTGGTGAAACAAATCAGACATAGACCATAACCTAGATGGAGGTTTTTTGATTTGACCTATGAATGTAGGTGATGATGAAAGACATCACCTTGAAATGATTATGACCATGAATGGAGTGAAGGGATTAGAATTTTAGAGATAGACAGCATTTAGTGAACAAAATTTTATTTGAGAATTGGTTCGAAAGCATGAAATTTTGACCTAGGATAACTACCATGTAAACCTGAAAGAGTGTATTTGATCACTAAAAATTAAGACACTAACACCTTAATTGTAGCACAGTTTACTATTTTTAGCACTTTTTTCGGGTCCTAAACTTGCAAAGCCATTTTGAGGCCCTAAAAGATGTTTCTTGGGAAAATTGGGAATAACATGGGTATTTAACTAATGTTTCTCACATCAAAAGATCTATTCCTCGGATAGAGATTTCTAACGAGGTATTATTCACGTCAAACGAAGATCGTATACCAAATTTATGTCCCCGCGAATTTGATGTACCAATTTACCCAAACGGGGCCCATAGTTTTGGCGCTTCATCTCCTAGGGTTAGGTTTTTGGATTTAGGGTTTTCCATTATTTCTCAATAATAAATAGGCCTTTGAGCCCTCATTGTAACACAATTTAGATTCTTGTAGCTACCACGTATCTTCTAAGAGATAAGATACCAGTGCCCTAGCTATTTTATTTCCATTATGTCTGTAAGCATATTTATGTTATATGATATTAATGAAATGAAGTCCTATTTCTGCTGCATATCTGTTCTATATTTATTTTTGTATTTTATTGCATTCTTGCATAAATACAGGTCAAATGATCAAAATTCCAGTTCAACATCACCTTCATATGATCCTACTCCACCTTTGGTTCATGCGGAATTGACTATGAAACCTCCTAAGGGTGTTATTCATAATTATTCTTTCAACCCTCCTTCAAGAGCTACCCAAAATTATAAAGTAGTTAAACACTTGGTTCAGTCTCTATCAGCTATGTAAAATCTTGAGGTATTGCAAAACTGGTCTACGCAAAAGAAGCCTTTTTTTTCAACTATCCGATGCATGGATCCATCACATTCCAACCTAGTGGTTTTCTCTCATGAAAAATAGACCCCTCGACTTCCAACTCAATTAGCCTTTATAATTCAGTTCATCTTCTGTGGTAATAACATTCATCATTCTATCGTGGATGAAGGAGCCTTGACCTACATTATGTCCATATCACGCTGAAAGTCGATTGGTTGGCCTCAATTGATTCAAACAACCAACACATTGAAAGCTTTCGATGGAAGAACTTACAAACATTGTGGGATTTTGAATTCCCTTCAAGTAGAATTAGGGGGGAATTGTATCCATAGAGGTAGAAGTTATTGATGGACCTTTCGATTGTAATCTTCTATTAGGATGTACATGGGTTTATGCTATGGTTTTTGTCATTTCAACTTACAACCGTATGATCTCCTTTTCTCATAAAGGTAGGATTGTAGCCATAGATAAAATTATCTTTTTTGCCTTTGATTCTCATGTGACTGGAAGTGTCCCTCTTGTAGGTGAATCCATACAATCCTACCAGCATGTCAGGGTTGGATTATTGAAGGATTCATCGCTTATGGGAAAAATTTTGCTCCCTTCTCATCCCCTTCCTCATATCTCATCTTCAATTGCTTATATCAACATGATATCATCATCTACTATCTTGTTTAATCCATGGATTGTACCTGATGAAACCAACATCCAAGGTTTTGGTGACCAAAAATCGCTTAGCCCTGTTGAGCTAGTTTATGAAGCCATTTATTTGGATTGTGCGGATTATACCCTCTCTTCGATCAATTGGGTGGATCGATCACTGAAATATGGCACACCTTCCGATCTTTTTTCTCATGTATTCTCTACCAATGAAAGCATCATGGAGATCATGATTCCTAATGATGGGCCATGGGACGAACATCGTCATCATTCCTCCTTACCAGATTCCATTAAGGATAATATCAGTGATGTATATTTACCCAATTTTTTCAAACCTTATATGAATTTTTTCCTTATTCATGAGGTTGAAAAAAAGATAACCTTTCTAATACCAAGGAGATGATAGTTACATATATTTATATTAAACTAGGTGTTATCTAAAATCTATACAGTGGAGAATCTTGTTGTCCATTCGAGATCAAGATTTATAGATCCCTTTTTCATGAGTTTCGAGATGTCTTTTCCAGTACTTATGAAGAAATGTCAAGCATCAACCCAAACATAGTAATGCATGAGATTAAGACGTATCTTGATGCCAAACCCATCCAACACCGCCTTTGTCTGGTTCATTCAAAGAAGTTTGTAAAGGATTAAGGTTGAAGTTGAAAACATCTCCAGGATGGTTTCATATTACCATTCCTTTAACTAAATGCTTATCAAAGGTCATCCTTTTCATGAAGAAACAGGTTACAATCTGAGTATGTGTCATTTATCAAGATTTGAATCGTGCTTGTCCCAAGGACATATTATATCCTACCCCATTCATTAACAAGATTGTTGATGACTGCACTAGCAGTAAGATCTATTCATTCATGGATGGATTCTTGGGCTATAATCAAATCAAAATTCTCTCGACAGACTGAACTAATACTTATTTTATTTGTCCCTTGGGTAATTTTTCTTATCGAAAGTGATCCAGGTAGCTCTAGACACCCTCAGGAGACCAAGAGGGCTCAGAAATGGTCAAAATTCAAAGTATTTGGATTGCTCTCAAACTAGGTTCAAATTAAAGTGCTCGTCGGCCTAATTCTAACAATGTAAACGAATCTCCAATCCGATCCCGTATGGAGAAGTTAGAGCGAGTCCAATTTTTTGTCAAAGTTGGGCAGTGGGTCAGGTTTAAGTGTCCCACAAAGGCACCGTCGACCGATAGGGAACTTAGCTTGTGAAAATGGGTGAAATTGTGGCCTCTTTAAAAATCCCAGTAACCCTTATTTTCATTAAAAAAAAAAAATTAACATATTGTTTTAAAAACAAAAAAATATATATATAGATGGGGGGGCAGGTTGCCACCCCCACCACCCCCGGATGGTTCCATATCACAAAATATTTTGGGTTAGCAGGCCATGACCCCCGTCAAACCCCAAAGTATAGCCACTATGAATAGACGGTGCGCGAGTTGCCTCTGGTCGACCTGACCCACACCTCGTGGCCCACGGTGTAAACACTGACATGAAATGGAACCATATTAAAATGCGCTGGCAGGAATCGAACCCACCCAGACACGTAGGCCGGCCCGATCCATGGGTGGCCCAACCAAACCAACGCCCCAAATAAAAATAAAACCAAACTTAATGCAACAACATAAAATGAATATTGGACCAACCATTTCATGCCAAGTTGGGGAGGCGGGGGATTTGAACCTTGACACCATGAATTCGATAGTGAAACCAGATTCAAAAACTAAGCATCCACTTCTTTAGCCAACTTCATGGGTTGAGGTATATGCAATATTGATGTCATGTGCCTCTTTTATCATTTGTTGTGAGATGTATTATGTTGTTTAGATCCTTTCTTGATGTATGTTGTGGGATATTTGTTTTTTATTCAAGTGAGACGTATTCGCCATGGATTTTTATGATCCCTATGTTACCTTGTTGAAGGGATCATCACCTTTTATGGGTTTATGTCATGTTGATAGGAGGCCTATTGTGAGTGAGAGTTCCTGTAGCGGAATTTCTTGTGGAGATACAAGCCACTCATGTTGAGAGCACTTATCCTTGTATGATATAAAACATATTCCATGTACATCATCACCATTTCCAGCACTATATGGAGTGGCCTACCCCATATTAAAACTAGGCCCAAAGATGTAGTCAAAACTAGATGAACTATGTTGTCAATGTCTCGTGTTTTTATGTTGTTGATTGTTGTCTTGTTTCCTCTTTCTTAAAGCATGCATATGTGTTCTTTTAATGCTCTTTTCAGTGCAATTCTAACCACATCACAGAAGTAAAATATCATGGGTAAATCCGGTAGCTGACGGAATCAGATCAAGTGGTATCGAAGTGGTCTTCTTGCTGATGAGAATTGCGAGCATAAACAACGATTGGATGTGCAAGAATGGAGGATGACAAAGGCATGTATGAGCCTTGATGAGCATGTCCAAAATGGTGTACATGATGTATAAAGCTTATCAAATATGGCAGGAAGAACAATAAAAAAGAAATGCTTCATCCACACCTTCCAATGAATATTGATCGCCTTCATTTTCCTCTCATCATTCGAATGAGGAGATCAAATATAGCCTTAAAGTAGATAACGTTGAATTGAAAATTCTTCTATGAGTGGAGAAAGAGGATAAGAGGAGAGTGCAGCTTCAATTTCAAGCTACAGTGGAAACCTTGGAAGAACTAAAGCGCAACAACCAAAGCCTTTAAGAAAAGGATGCTGAATTAAAGAGGCTTCTACAAGAAGAGAAGGAGGAGAAACTGAGACTAAAATTTTAGTTCTGAGCTGCAGAAGAGGCCTTGGAGGAATTGAAGCGCAACGAAGGCTTAAATAAGCCATCATCACCTGTGTTTGAATCAACAGTTGAGGTAAAAAATGTTGATTTCTCTTCATTTTCATTTTCACATGCTATTATTTCTATTGGAAACATGGAGATACCCATTACAGGAACTGGCATGAGACTCCTTACTAAAATGGGATAAAAAGGAGGAGGAATTGGAATTAATGGACAAGGCATGATTCAGCCATTCGAGGTCATGCAAAGGCCTCGATTAACAAGTTTGGGATACAATAAAGGAGAATTCTCATAGTTGTCAGAAGATTCCAAGACATTGTTGAAATCGTTGAGGAAATAGATTGATGGGAACACTTCACCATCATCTACTGATATCGCACATTGCAATGAAAGAGTTGAGGCAAACTCTCATAGCCATAATTATGCCAAACACTACGAGGAAATGTATAACAAGTCTTGATATTCTAGTGTTCATTTTGATTACAATCATGTCACTAATAACGAACATAAATCATGGCATCGAAAACATGTAGTTTGTGTGGATTACATAACCATGTATTTTCTAAGTGTTGGAAAATAATGGAAGCACGAAAGAGGATGAGGCATGAAATTACTTCTCCACAGTAGGAAAATAAGAAGGTAAAGAAAGCCTTGAGAAAAAATACTCATTGTAGTCATTGCAATAGAAGTGGTCATCAAAGGGCCATGTGTTGGAGGCTCCACCCAGAGCAACGCCTTAAGGACAAAGTGTCCATACATGAACCAGTTGAAATAGTTGTTCGACAAGAAAATGCACCATAGAGAGATGACCCATCCACTTTGACAAGTGAGAGATGGTTTTTCATGGAATTAATTTGTAAATCATATGTTGCAACTTAAAATGTAGAAGTGATGATGTGTTTTCCATCACTTGTTAAGTGACAATGATGTCTTGGCCTTGTATTGATAATTGTGGTATTGATTTACATTTTGATGTAAACTTGACCACAGAGTGTGTGTTATAAAATTGTGGCAAGTATGGGATGCTTGGGTCATAGTTGGTCATGTAAGTTCGCATGTAATTTGTAGTAGAATGTACTAAAATTTTATAGAAGATGAAGGTGTCGGCTCATCACTTATGGCTCCGAAGAATAATGCTGAACGAGAATGAAGGGTGACCATTCAGGACACTTGTGGGGTAGACAAGGTACAAATAGGCTACAGATTATGTTCATGTTTTTGGTGGAAGAAAAGCTCCTCAGTGGGAAGGATTGATCCAGGTGGCCCCAGACACCCTCAAGATACCAAGAGGGCTTAGAAATGGTCAAAATTGAAAGTGGTCGGATTGCTCACGAACTAGGTTCATATTGAATTTTTTGTCACCTTGATTCCAACAGTGTGAATGGATCTCTAATCCGAGCCCATATGGAGAATTTGGAGAGAGTCAAATTTTTGGTCAAAATTGGGCAGTGGGCCATGTTTAAGCGTCCCAAAAATTTACCATCAACCAGCATGGAAGTTAGCTTTCGAAAATGAGAAAAATTGTGGCCTCTTTAAAATCCCAATAACCCTTATTTTCATTAAATTCGAAAAGAAACAAATTGTTTTAAAAAACAAAAAATATATATATAAATAGGGGTGGCAGGTTGCCACCCCTGCCACCCCCACATGGTTCCATATCAAAAATTTATCTGGGTCGATGGGCCATGACCTCCACCAAACTCTGCAGTATAACCACTATGAATAGGCAGTAGGTGATAGGAACTCAATGGCAATGTTTGTTTCAGCAACATAGCTTCCCATCTTTCAACCATTTTCCATATTGGAGTGACAGTGTCAGATTCTCAAGTGTGGATAGTCGATTTTATGCCTCTCGACAACAAAAATTTGATGGTGCAACAGATTTAACAGTTGAGAATCCACTTCTTCAGAAAAATTTAGGGATTGAGGTATATGAAATATTGACGTCATGTGCCTCTTTTGTCATTTACTGTGAGATGTATTATGTTTTTTAGATCCTTGCTTGATGTATGTTGTGGGATCTTTGTTTCTGCTTCATGTGAGATGTATTTTCCATGAATTGTTATGATCCCTATATAACCATGTTGAAACGATCATCACCTTGTGTGAGTTTATTTCATGTTGATAGGAGGCCTATTGTGAGTGAGAGTTCCTGTAGTAGAATGTCTCGTGGAGAGATAAGCCACTCATGTTGATGACACATATCCTTGTATGATAGAAAACATAGTCCATGTACATCATCACCATTTCCAACACTATATGAAGTGGCCTACCCCATATTGACACCGGTCCTGGAGATGTATTCCAAACTGGACGAACTCCGTTATCAACGTCTCATGTTCGTATGTTGTTAATCGTTGTCTTTTTTCCACTTTCCTAAAGCATTTATATGTGTTCTTTACTGCTCTTTTCAGCGTAATTATAACCAGATCATAGAAGTAAAAATATCATGGGTAAATCTGGTAGCTAACAGACTTGGATCAGAAAGCTCCCATTCTTCTTGAAGAACGTGGGTGCCACATTTCAACATGTGATTAATTATGCTTTTCATGATATTAAACACATTGTGCAACCTTATTTGAATGATATCCATGCTCATTCTAAATATCAAGTTAATTAATCGATGCATCTATGCGCTATTTTTTTCCGTCTTAGACACTATAACATTCGACCTAACCTGCACAAATGTTTTTTATGTGTTGGTTCTGGTCAAATCCTAGGTTTTTTCATTTCAAATCAAGGAATTCATATTGATCCTCTAAAATTTCAAGCAATCATCAACTTTCCTACACCTTCTTCTCTCGTTCAATTATAGAGACTCCAAGGGAAATCTAACCTCATACGAATGTTCGTCCCTAATTACGCCAAGCTGACTAAAGGTTTCACTCATTTACTAAAGAAAGGGGTACTCTTCCATTGGGATGACGCTGCTCAGAAAGCATTTGATTCCCTAAAGGATGTACTAGTTCAAGGATCTCTTCTATACCCCTAATTATCAGTGCGACTATTTCCTGTACCTGGTTGCTGCCATTTCTACTATAGCAATGGTATTGGTCCAAGAAGATGATATTGGGACTAAACATCCCATTTATTATTTGAGTTGAAACCTCAATGCTACCGAAATCATATATACTCTTGTATAAAATTTGTCTTTGGCAGTTGTTCAATCCATCCAGAGATTTCACCGTTACATCTTGCATAGGAAAACTCCAGTCGTTTCAAATTGAAACCTTGTGACATATATACTGTCACATCAATTGCTAGGGGGAAAGTTCTCTAAGTGGATTTTTATTCTCCAAAAGTGCAACCTGGAGTTCGTCAAATTCAATTCGAACAAATCCCTATTTTTTTCTGAGCTTATGTGTGAACTTCCTTTCCTTGATTCTAAATCTCCATTTGAAGATTCTATCCCTGATGATTCATTTATTTTTATTTCATCATCTGACCCATGGGATGGATATTTTCTGACTTATCTCTAGAGCCAGCCTTTCTGGCCTAATACTTCTCACTCCGAGAAGAGACATATCCGATACTAATCCCGCAATTACATCATTATCGGCAACACCCTTTACCATCGTAGCATTGATACAGCCTTACAGAGGTGCCTCACTCTCGAGGAAGCTAAGAGAGTCCTTAATGAATGCCAATCAGGGGCATGTACCGGAAATCTATCTATGTATGCTAGCATGCAGAATATCTTATGTGTACGATAGTTTTGGCCCACTATCTTTCATGAGTGCACCATCATTGTCCAGAAGTATCATGTGTGCCATATCTACAGTCACAAGATCCATGCTCTACCTGATCCTTTGAATCTCATCGTCGTTGTTGGAACTTTTGAAAAATGAGGTATTGACTTTATGACATGTAACCCTCACTCGGCTAGGGGGCATGTGTATATTGTTGTCATTTTTTACTACTTTACTAAGTGGGTCGAGGAAATGCCTACATTTAACAACACTAGCGAGAGGGTTGCACACTTTTTCTTCAACCATGTTATTGCTAGGTTTGGTGTACGAAAAGTGATAGTTATGGATCACGGAAAGCGTTTCCGAAATCATATGATGACCGAAAGCATATTGAACACATTTTTTAATGTATCTTCAACTTCTACCAATGTGGGTCTTCTCAAAAGTGTGGATAATTGGTACTCGTTGGATGCAGAATTTAATTCTGCATCAAACGAGTTTCTACGCTTGAAATTTGAGTAATCCTATTAGGAGATCAGTGAAAAATACAATAAAAAAGTAGTTTTCTTCTTTTCCCTCCAAAAATCATCTCTTATTTTATTATTTTCCTATTATTTTATTATTTTTCCTTAGGAGACCACTTTTAGGCTGAAATTTCCTCTAATCATAGTTGATGGTGCCATTACAGATTTTTGTTTTCTCATCCAACTAGTTCATCATCCAAATTTGTTAAAGATATATCCAATTTTCTATTTTTTGTGATCTAGATCTCCAGCCTAATCTACATCAGCAAAGCCATGTATGTATAACACTCCTTCCAATCTCAGTGTTCCTTGGTAGAAAAATTCATATCTAGTAGTTCCATATAAATAATTGAAAACCCTCTTTACTATTGTCAAATTCCCAATCCTTGGTTTTGAGATATACCTTCTCAATATTCCCATTGCATGTGCAATATTTGGTTTAGTAGACCATTGTATGCATCAAGATTCTAATAACACTAGCATATGGAATGCAAGAGATGTCTTCTTCCTTTTCCTATGTCTTGCGACAATGATTTGCAAATATCTTTATAGCTATAGGAAAAAACACCTTTAATGTTTATATTTCTACATATTAAACCTCTATATTATTATATCCGCATATTTCTTTTGACTTATCCAAAGTTTCATGTTTGCTCCATGTCTTCTAATTTCCAAGATGGAAGATGTAGCACCGAAATCCTTCTTGTCAAATTCAAATGACAATTGATTTTTATAACTCCATAGATCAATGTTAACCCCCACATAATAGAGAGGCTAGATCAAGAAGACCGCCATTCATAATCAAATGAACTAGCATCCAAGGAACCTCTTCTCTATCTATGGTTTTCATGGAAGCTCACTAAAACTCCCAAAAGTATGTCACATAACATTCAAGACTTTCATACAAAGAAGATGATGATAAACTAACCATGGTAACCCATAATAATAAAAAATCTCTAAAAGCCACTGACCTATAAAAATGGGCAAACCAAGGAAAAAAGACAATGCCAACTTCACCATAACTCATTCTAAATCTTCATACAATTAAAATAAATGTGAAAAAAAAACATCTCTTCAAATAGAAAATTTCAAGCTTACATAGGGAAAGGTAAAATGAAGCCTTACATAGAGAAATGTAAAGTGAAACATCATTAAACTCAAGATGCATGTTTGACAACAAAGGAAACATTTCCATAAAATTAACCATCAGTGTCTAGATCTTATATCAACTTAGAAACTCCAAACACCAATCACCAAACACAAATCAAATGGAAGCTTCATAGCATTTCCTTTACATTTGAGTTAGAAAGAATAATTAGTTTATACCAACCATGAGAAAAATGATCAAAACAAACTCAAACCATCTTCACCTCAAACAGTATGATGTAACACAATTGCAATACCAATAAAATACGTAAATGAAAACACCTCACAAAGAAAACCCTACCATCGTCAAAATCATCAATCCCTAAGTGACCATGTAATACCTAAATGAGAGCCCTAGATATACTCCGAGCGAAGATAAATCAGTTCTCTAAAATCCAACACTTGAGTTCTCGAAAATGTATACGTTAACAATAACAATAACTGCATCAACATCAATTAACGCTAGTCTTGATTTCAACCATTTACAACATCACAACAGTACTTGCCGGTATAAACTATAGCCTGTAAACTACCATGATAATTCAAGGATATAGGAGCAAATTATGAGAGTGAAGTACCGAAACCTGCGATGGTGAGGGAAGATTCGATTTTGTCAACGGTTTCGGACATCGTTGGTTTGCATGGGAATCAACCCGCGACCATTTTGGTTGGTTCCTTCGATTATCATTACTGGAAATAGGGCAAATTATGATAGTATTGGTAGACGTTGTCTATCTAGCTAGAGGAATTGTAGGACGGTCAAATTTGGTGAGTAATTTTTTTTAAGAAATTTTGCAATAAGAGTGTTTGAATCATGTTTTTGATGGTGGAAATGGATTCAGCACTATCGAAAACCTTTAGAGCACCCAAAATATTGAAGTTTGATAGCTATAATTTGGATTTACAAAAATCCTTACCAAATTTTTTTTAAATCTTACCTAAATTTCAATGATTTTCCGAGCAAAAACACAGTCTAATTAGACTACTGCGAATTAGTATGATTGGAAATTAGAATGTTTTGAATATATGGAAAAATCCACAAAATAACGCAAGAAGAATTAGAGTTTGGTAAGCATTGGCCGGTATATCATGGTAATAAATAAATTGAAATGAAAGCGAACGAAGCATAGGAATGGAATGATGCGAACGATCATTGGCTTATCATATAATTAATATTTTCGTATCTCTCTACAAACTAGATATTTTACATCATTAACATTAACTTTCATGATATTCTTTAAATGGTAATAAATTTAGCACTATAATCGTGAACTTATTGTATGATGTTTAATATTTGTCCTCCCATAGTAAACTAATTACTTTACTTCATTCGCATTGTTAACATTGTTTAAACTACCAAATAAAATTTATGGTGATATCGCCGAAACAAGTGCAGACTCGTCGGTTCACTGTTTTCTCTCTCTGTATTCCGTATCCTTGTGATATTACCGGAACGAGTGCAGACTAGTTAGTTCACGGTATTCTCCCTCATTAATTTCTTTCGTTGGTCGTAAAGGATATGGCGAGCCTTATATCTCAGTCTATCGGTTCATAAATGTACTGAGAGACGAAATGGCCACCGTAAAATTATTTATTGCTTTAATCTGACGGTGGCCATTTCGTCTCTCGATGCATTTATGGGCCGATAAACTGAGATATAAGGCTTGCCAAAAGATATGACATGAACTGTGTGCTTCTTCTTTTTCAAATCCTGAAGCACGTGTTCCTCTGAAATCATGTAACAACAAATGTGTTTACTTAAAACTATTTTACATAATTTTTAAAAATTCTTTGATTTTGGAGAAAAATGAAATGACTTGTGTTTTTCTGAGAGTAATGTTAGAAGTTTCATACTTTCTTTTATTTTATGTTTTCTGCATAACTCCTTTTAGAATATTTTTATGATCTCTTAATTTTAAAAGCTTTTTGAATAAAAAAATTAATTAAAAAAATATTTTTCTTTACATAAATTACTTTATATTTATAATACTATTATAGAGTAATGATATGATATTTTCTTATGATATAGTATTAGTAATTAAAAAGACAAAAATGTATAGTTTAATTTGAAAACATGTTTAAAAGTATCTAGAAAAAATTGATGGTTTAAATTGAAAAGATAATATCTAAGAAATTGAGATAATTAAAAAAAAACATATATATTTTTAAGAAGTGTAATTGGTAGTCTAAAATATCAAAATATCAGTCTCAAAATGCTAAAACTATGTTTACAAGATTCTAGAAAACAATCAACTTCTACTTTCTCCAATCCATATATGGCTTAATGACTTTGTTTTCATTTCCAAACTTCCTAAAATGAGACCATACTTGTAGCATTTATTGTTAGAAATCGATGTTAATGTTAACTATTAATTTATAATGAAAAAATATTAAATTTATTCATCAAACTTTCAACTATCCAATTGATATCTTATTTGACTCTCCTAATCACCCTTTAATGTTCCAGTGAAAACCACTGCAAGATCCAATGTTATGATGAATCTATAGTTCCAATGCCCCTAACTCTCCCTTGTCAGCATAACTCTTCAGTGATTTCAAAGGTGAAGTAAGGTGAAGTAAGGTGAAGTAATATCATGTAGCCCCCTGAAAAAATATATCTTCCTAAGAAATTGACGTTAACGTAAAAAAATACTTTATAATAAAATAGATACTAAATTTATTCATCAAAATTTCAATTATCCAACTGAAATCTTATTTGACATTTCTAATTAACCTTTAATTTTTGAGCTTCAATCACTAGAAGATCCATTGTTGTGATGAACCTATAGTTTCAATGCCGCCTAACTCTCTCGTGTCTTCGTAAATCAAAGCGTTTTCCAAGGATTGACCAACATCAATATTGTTAATAGCGTTATAAATAATAGCAATCTAATAATCTCTAATAAATTAGAAAAAGATAGTCAAAATATTTTGAATAATGAGAGTGGAACTCAAGATGGTTCATATTACTTTGAGAAGAATGGATTTTAGCTTGTATTGCAATTTGATCACCACAATATGATAAATTCAATTCTCCTTGAAGAATTTATTGTAGTTAACACAACAACGCCATTATTTTTAAAATATTTTGCAAAAAATGAGTCCGGTATAAAGTTTTTCTTATTTTCCTTCTTATTTTAGGCAATAGTTGTTTTTCCAATTTTAATCTATGTTGGTTTGGCTATATTGTAAAGTTAAAACAGTATGTTTTTTATTCACTAAGATTGATTATTTATCTATAATAAGTTCATAAGAATGTAAGCAAATTCCATGAATATATATTTGTAAATAGAATAAGTTAATTCTAAAAATGATTGATACCCGTAAAAGTTTCATGAATTCAAATGTTGTATATGGTATCTCAAATAATCATAAGAATCCCTTCTGGATAAAGATAGATACCACATAATCTCATAACTTTCTTCACATAAAATAAAAAGTAGATTTATATATTAATATTTCAGGTCTCATTCAAATAAAAAAGTGATATGTATCACATAGGAAAATCTTTGAATTCCTTTCACCTAATTCCTTATGAATTCTACGTATAAACATATTAAATTGCTAATGCATATATGTTGGATACCCTAATAGGTTTTCCTTTAAATAACTAAAATTAAAATATTTTGTAAACAAATAAAATTTAAATAAAAGAATATTTTAAATTAAAATATAATGTTGTGGTTTGAGGGGGCATCTAAATTCCTAGTCAAAGTAATGTGAAATATGTGAAAACTTAAATATATAAGGTTCAAATACACCTAGTTGTGTCTGTTATCAGCCTATTTTGCCACACCTACATCAATAACCCCTAGCCTTCACAATTGGATGATATTTTCCTGACTTCGGGTGGGGGGGTGGGTGGCGGGGAGGCCGGCATTTTTTCAATTTTGACACCAGCAGGCTTGTGCCTATGACCAAGGGCCTTCAGCCGTGACATAGGCCTCTTGTGCCCATGCCTAAGGTCCTCATCCTATCTTTTTGAGCCAGTGGTCAAGGTAATATTCCTAAATCACTGAGTCCCTAGGAGATTAGTTCAATTAATCAGTGATTCGAGCTACTCAGGACTCATCCATTAGAAGTTTCTCTAACTTTTCACCGTCTTGAGTGACCACATTAATTCTCCGTGAACATATCATTTACCTATTTATACTAGATTTTCTGAGAGGGTCACGCTCGTCTAGAAAGAGCCCAGCTATATTTTTAGAGAGCCATATTGTCATCGCATTAAGCTCTTGATCCTTTGCTACTATATTTATATCACCTTGAGAGCTTTTGGGGTTTTAGTGTTTATGTGAGTGATCTTCATACTCATCTATCACATCTAGTGGGGAAAATTTGTCATATTGCGGAGAGGAGACGTTGGATTAAAGGTATGGAAGAATTTTATCATGTTTTCCAGATTAATGAATATCTATGTTCTCTCCCTTATATGATCGTGTTTTATTTTATGTGATTTATTTATCTTTATATCGTTGTTTATCTAACAATCTTCCAAGGAAGATCACTTATTGTGCTTGTATGTTTGTGATTGTGTTTAGGTGTTGAGATCAAAAGAGGATCGGGAATATCGCTCATGTGGAGCGCAATAATTCTGCTTCGAACTCAAGATATGTCCCCAATATGTGAGGAGGCAAGGTACCCTTCTCTTCCTTATAACAGATATCCAATTGCATGTTTCTTGTGAATCATGTGGGATCAAGGATATTGTATATGTTCTTAGTCGTGCTTGTGTCTATTTGGTGATCTATAAGACAGTAGATCACGAAGAAACAACTCCTTGCGATTTTGATTGCAACAGAGATGGTGGTTTCAATGAGAGCACACTTTCTTTTGTGTCTACTTTTCCTTAGATCCTAATCAGATCCTCTTGTTTATGATCTGCTGAGCTTGCTTGTATTTTTGTGACTATTTTCTGCTAATGTTTAGGGCCATTACCTCTATAATTTCATTCTATGTTGGTCATTGCATGAGGAAATAGGGAATTTCATCTTTTCGACCCTATTTGCGGCCTTGTAACACTCTTCCTACAGTCAAGAACCCCTTAACCATGGGCTAGAAAGCCTATGCCCATGGCTAGCCGCTTCCAAGCCATGATGTACCCACAGCTGAAGATTTTAGCCTTCTAAAGCCTTGTACATTCAGTCTGAGATCTCTATTTTTGTATCTGAGTTTGGGCTTACAGTTTACTTATTTGATGTGGTTGAGATCTATTATGTTTTTCAGCTTTCTTTGGGGTGGTCAAGTGCCTCTTTAGATCACATGATCTCTTTCACTAGGCATCAAGTTTGTTGTTACTTTTTGATTTGTTGAAAAAATACTTGGATCCATAATTTGTTGTAACTGATTAGTTGTCTTATGATCCTAATCTGATCTATCTAAATCAGTTTGTTCAAGGTCTTCCTTGTTTATCACTGCTTGAGTTTTTGATTGAAGGTTTTGGATTGGTTTTGAGTTCGATCTATTGAATTTATTATCAGTTTGGATTTTCTATGTTCAACATTTGTTTGAATCTAATCTACACTTCTCATTCATATTTTTATATTGTTTCTCATTTTCATTCTTGTTTGTTGAGTGATCTCTTTGATTTTTTATCATTAGTGTCACAAACAATGGTGTTGTCACCAGTTGTGCCATTCTCATATGATCAAATTTTCTTTAAAGTCTTTTGTTAAATTGTATCACTTTCTTTGAGATATTATTTAGGCCTCTTTGCCTCTAGGGGTTGTTTTAGTCTTTTGTAGAACATTGGCCCTGGTGGAACCATTGTGCTACAGCCCTAGCTTAATTGACATTGCCATCTTTTGTTTCCACTTTGGCTTTCATTTTTTTTATTTCTTTGAGTCTTTATTATTGGGCTTTGTTTCCCTAAATGTTTTTCTTTTGGAGTGCTTTGCATTCCTGCTTGGGAGACTTGTTTTGGTCTCTTTTCTTGGTTTATTTTTGGTGTGTTTTTGGGTCATTAATTCAACTTATTGGCATATTTTTCATTAAGGAATATTTAGTGAAAAGTGCATCTTAGTAGGAATTGGTGTGATAGATAATATCTTGCCCTATCATAGCTAGCATTTATCAAATTGAAAATGATAAATTGCATATAGTTGCATTAGGTAGACTAACTAAGAGTCTTGCACACCATTTCAATTCCACGCTACTTCCTACTTGTGTAAACTGCATCCACTAAAATTAAGATGATAATAAAAATAAACTCAATTCTTCTTTTATTTTTACTGGTAGTACACCAACACTAGCTTAAGATAGGGTCTTCGAGGTAGGAGTGTGAGTTAATCACTCCAAGACCACAAAATCAACTTAGCAGCTTGTGGGAGGGTGTAAAATCCATTGGAAATAGTGCAGTCTGGGAAGTCCTCCTCACAAAAGAGTTAAGCATGAGGTCACACTTGGGCTAAGCGGGGTGACATGATCCATTTCGCTTAGTTTTGGGTGGCACGATATATAATAATTTGCACGCATTCAAACGATGTTTATCACTAGGGGACAACTTGGGAGGTAACTCTCAAGGGGGTTTCATTCTTTGCTCCTTTTGGGGTTAATTTTCCTTCCCTTGCATGTTTTTTTGTCATGCAACTGTCCCCCCAGGTTATGTTATTGTACATGGTGACCATAATGGCATTTATTTCTAGGGATCATACATAGGTGCAGGGTCCGGGTCCTCTTCTTTGTACTTGGGAAAAATATTATTCATACTATCCCAGTCCTCTTAGGGGGTATTCCACTTGTGGGGGCACTTGTGCCGAGTTCATAGCTAAAAGGGCTGGGAAGTAGGTCGCTAGTATAACTATTCCACCGCTACCTTATTTTTATTATGTTTGTGTGTGCTATCATATAGGACGTTTATAGATTGTGTTGTTTCATTCGATTCTATAGGTTGGCCTTAGGGTGTTTGCACTAACTTAGTTGTTTTTTATTTATTATCACCCTGGTTGAATTTTCTAGCTGAAGTTCACGATGTATCCAAGGTTTACTTCCTGAATGAAGTGGACTTATTTCTCCTGCACAGAGAGTGTCTATCAATGCTCACGACATAGACCATCACTTAGTCTTGAATCTATGTCTGGCCCCACTGATAGTGATCTAGTTTCTATTGATACTTTGGTGCATCAATTTGATGCTCCTGCTAATCCACCTTTGACTGATCCTTTAGGGCCTACCTTACTGTGGTTAAATCATGATGGTTCTATACTAGCTTACACTTATGTGCCTTTATATACCATTTACCCTATGGTGGAGTCTGAGAATTCATTACCGTATGCATCAGTCGTCTTGGATTCCATGACAGTGCTGCCACCTCTTAGAGTGGCTATTCCTACTCCTTTGTCCACGCCTTTCACTTCTTCCTGGGGCATTACACCTGTATCATGTATGGCTCCCACTAGTTTCCCAAATTTTTTTGTTCACACACCCTCCTCTATGCAGACTACGGTAACCCAACCTAGTCAGTGAGTAAGTCCAGGAATTTACACACCGTTATTTGCCCAACCCACTATTCTTGTTCCTCAGTTAGGAATGGTTACTTCTGGGAATCCGTGGGGGCCAGGATCACCAATTTTCCCTAGTCATCCTGGGGGAAATGTAGCTTCTAGTATGTTGCAAGCTTGGTATGGTTCGCTCTTTGGATGGATGCCACCTACCAGTACCTTTACTAGAGGGGCTATTTTAACTGGGGCTAGCCCCACTGCTAGTATCATGTCTTACCCGGGTCATTCCAATTATGTTGATCCTATTGTGGAGTCCAGTCCTTATTTTCACCCTAGGTACAACCCCATTACTATTCATGCTTTCTAGGGTCCATTTCTCTCTGGATTTTTTTACCCTAGAGGGAAAAATCCATCTACCAGTTACGCTAGCCTGCAACAATAATTTGTCAGGGTGAACCCTTTTCACCACCATCAAACACATTCATATAATCCATTTATACGGGGGCACAAGTTTGGTTAGGGTCTTCTCCTACCTATGACCCATTTAGTGAAATTTAAAATATTTTTATATCCTCTCTTAATTTACGGGATCTCACTAAATTGACTAATGACCCCATTCGTCATGATCCTTGGTGGCCACTGATGCCCGCCAAATTATCATTTGATATTCCCAAGTTTTGAACGGAAGCCTGGGGATAATATGTCAACCCATATCACTGCCTGCCATCTATGGTTCTCATCGAATTTTTTGCTGGATGATTCTGTCAAACTTCACTTGATCCAAAGAAATTTAACCGAGGATGCTACCAAATGGTACATTGAGTTAGACACTGCATCCTATGGTGATTTTGCCTCTCTAGCTCAAACTTTCCTAACACATTTCCAGTTACCAAATCGACATGACATTGAATATGACCTTTTGTCTAACTTCAGAAAATATGATGCCACACTCATTCCTGATCATATTCATGAGTGGCGTCATCGCAAGAGGTTGTTAAGAACCAAGTTACCTAATGAAAGCCTCCATAAATGGTTCATTAGATTACTCCGACCACATATTTCTAAGGATGTATCCATATTTCAAGCCGTTACTCAGGAGAAAACTATTTTAGTTTCCCAACAGTAGAATCTCATTTATTCACAAGCAAGTGTGTTGTATGAAGTGTTCCCTAATTCGCCTAGGCCTTCCATTGACCCACCTAATCCTAATCCTGGCCCACATGTCGATGGTGTGATTGGGTATATTTTAGATCGCATGAGTCATCTTGCTACCAAAATTGGTCAACTAATTGTTACATCTCAAGTCCCAGCAAGTGCATCTAGTTCTACTAAAGCACCCCCTCCTAAGTAGTCCACCTATTTTCTTACGGTGAAGTCCACTCAACCAAATAAAAACTCGCAAACCGGTGGTAAAAATAATTAGAATAACAGGGAAAATAAAAAACAAAATCATACTTCCAAGGAGTCTCAACCCAATCCTCAAATTCAGAGAGGGGGAACTCGTGAGCATCGCTGAAAAGTCAAGTTTCCTTGTAAATTTTTCTGAGGCGACCACCTTGCTCACAAATTTCCTCGGATGGATGAAGTCCATAGGCTTCTTTCACCACCATCTACTTAGAAGCCTGCTATTTTAACTCATCCATTCCCTACACAACCACAAAAACAAATGATTTATCAACCTTCTCGACCTCTACAAGGGGGAAATGTTGGGTCAACTTTACATCCCCCTCATAATTCAACCATATTTATGTGTAAGGAAGATGTCAATGTGACCATGCAATCTAAGTCCTATGATGTCCCTTAGTCGAGTTCCTCTTCCAAGGACTTGTCATCTCCACCTAGTTCCACTAGACCTATCACTCTATATAATTTTATGGAACCTGTCTATCGCCCCCACCCCCAAGGATGTTTTACGTAAGAAGACACACAACCCTTCTGCCAGGGCTGCTCAACATTATAGTATAATTGAAGATATTTCCGAAGCACCTTGTCCCATGTCTACCTTGGAGGTCTTGCAAAGTTGTCCCTAGTAGCGCAAAGCCTTATTGTCTTCCATTGGTGGAGTTGGCATGCCTGACTCTGGTGTCATCACTATTAATGCCAAGAAATCCACCCCTCGTCTTGCCCATCGCATTTATTTCCAGATCATAATACATGTTTCCCAGAAGAATATCCATCGCACTCTAGTAGATGAGGGCCATTCCACTTGTGTCATTTCCATATTTTATTGGAAATATATTGGCACTCTGGCTCTCACAACGTCTAATACCACTCTCAAAGAGTTTGACAGGTAAAATTTCATTCCTAAGGGATTCCTCCCACATTTCGCCATCGAGTTAGGGGGTAAAATGGTACATGTAGATGTTGAAGTCATCGATGCTCATTTAGATTGTAACCTGCTCCTTGGTCATAGTTGGTTTTATTCCATGAACGTTCTAGTCTCATATGTGTTTTAATTACTTTTCTTTCCTCATGAAGGCAAGATCGTCACTATTGACAACTTGGCTATTGTGTGTCATTGGCCCAGCTTTCCACTACCACTGTAACTACTGTACCACTTATGGGGTACCATCGTGGTAAATTTCAAGGTGTTGGGGCTGAAATTTTCAAAAATTCCAAGCTCATGGGGGTTTTTCCTCAACTTACATCACTAGAAACTCCTTCCTCTCTCGTCATTACTTGCTACGATATGATCTCTTCTTGTACCTGCAAACGCTAGATCCTTGATGGCCCTTTAGTAGTGCATGTTGAATTTGAGCTCAGCCAATATGATGTGTCCATGCCTTTAAGTCCAAAATAACTTACTTATTAGGATATCCAGTTGGCTTCTTCATTTGATGAGTCTCGTGATGCCATCTAGGTACCACCTAAAAAAAATTTCTCGTCTTCTCGGGCTATTGAACGTCCTTCCTCTTATGACTTTCTTGACTTCTAGTTACCATCCGATGAAGCTATTCAAGAATTCATGTCTATCTCTTACCATCCTTAGGGACCTCTTCATAATCGATTGTTGTTCCTCCCCAACGTAGATATTTTGGATGAATCTCATCAAATCCTGGATTCCTATGGCACTCTTAGTCATTCCCCATATTTTCAATGGATTTTCGCCATTTATTTGGAAGGGAACTTGGCCAAAATTTCCGCTACCATTCTGATAAATATTTCCACAAAACCAGGTGTCGTGGAAAATATCTTGGTTGGGGCTAATTTCACTCCCTCTCAGATTTCCACTTATAGCACCCTTTTCAAATAATTCTGGGATGTTTTTGCATGTTATTATGAATAAATTCTTGGCATCGATCCATGAATCGTCTAACATGAAATTAAGACATATCCTGGAGCCAAACATGTTCAACAAAAGCTCAGGTTGGTTAACCCTTATAAAGCATCAACAATTAAATATGAGGTTCAAAAAATTCTTGAAGCTAGTTTTATCTATCATATCCCTCTGACGGAAGGAGTTTCTAATCTTGTTCACATTGATAGAAGAAGGAACTATCTGTGTCTGTGTTGATTATCATGATTTGAATCTGGCATGTCCTAAGGATAATTATCCTACATCATTTATCAACCATATCCTTGATGCCTATGCCGGTAACACTATATTTTCCTTTATGGATGGTTTCTCCACCTATAATCAGAACAAGGTCAAACGGGAAGACCAACACAAGACTATTTTTATTTTTCTGTGGTGTACATTTTCCTATTGTAAACTACCTTTTGGTCTGAAAAATGTTAAGAATGTTCTAGCGGGCCATGTCTTATGTGTTTCATGATATCAAATACATCGTTGAAGTATATATTGTTGATCTTACTGCTTGTTCTTTGCTTTGTGGGGACCATCCTTCCCACCTTCAAGAAGTGTTTCTCCAATTTCGTTTTTACAAAATTAGCTTAATCCACATAAATGTGTCTTGTGTGCATGATCTAGATGATTTCTAGGATTCGTCGTATCTCAAGAAGGAATTTGTGTTGATCCTTCTAAGGTTGAGGTGATTATTAATTTGCCTCCTGTTAATATTGTCTTCCAGCTTCAAATACTTTAGGTAAAAGCCATTTTTTACGTTGTTTCATTTCCAATTATGCCCACATTTCCTATGGCTTCATGTGATTTTTGAAGAAAGGAGTCCCTTTTATCTGTGACAACCAAGCCCAATGTTCTTTTGATGATCACAAATAGGCTTTGTTGTCAGCCAATTTGTTGATCTCTCATGACTTCAACTGAGACTTATTAATATATCACGTCACTTCCTAATCCATGTTAGGCATGGTTCTCATTGAAGAGGATGATATGTGTAATGAAAAACCTATTTATTACCTTAGAAAAGTTTTTATCGGTCCTGAGCTTCGCTATTTCCTTATCAAAATGTTGGCCCTTGCAGCGGTGTTTGTTCTACAACATTTGAGGCATTATATTATTTTATGAAAGAATATGGTTACCACTGACTCCAACCCCATGAAACACATCCTTATTCATCAAATCACAGTGGGGAAATACTCCAAACGGATTTTCATCCTTTAGGACTTCGATCCGTAGTTTTTCATTTGTAAATCTAAGATATCCCTAAACTTTGCTAAGATTCTTGCTGAATTTCCTCCAGATGATGAAGAAACTATGGCCTCAGATGCTGTACTTGATGAATCCTTGTTCCTTATTAGCACTTTTGATCCTTGGTATGGAGACATCCTTCTCCATCTCCAAACCCAATGCTTTCTACCTGAATTATCTCCTAACGATCGTTGACGTATACACCATCATTATTGACACTGTCTTATTATCGATGATACTCTTTATCTTCGTGGTCTAAATATTGTCCTACATCGATGTCTTGACCATGATGAAGTAAAAATGTTTTAAATTATTTCCATGATGGTGCATGTGATGGTCATTTTTCTGGGCATGCCACTACTCAAAATATATTGCGCATTTTTTACTTTTGGCCTTCAATTTTTAAAGGTTGCATCACACCCATCCATAAGTGCCATCCCTGTCAAATATTTTCTCAAAATATGCTAGCTCAGCCAGCCCCATTACTTCCATTCATCACCGCTAGACATGTTTCTCAGTGGGTAATTGATTTATGCAATGTAGCCTACCCTCTGCCCAGATACATCATTACATTATTATCACTGTCAACTGTTTTAGAAAATGGGACGAGGCCATGCCTACATGTCTCAATGAAGGTGATACTATCGCATTGTTCTTTTTCAACCATGTTATTGCTAGGTTTGGTGTGACTAAACACATAATTATTGATCATGGAAAACACTTTCAAAAACATATGATGCAGGAACTAGATTCCAAGTTTGGTTTTCCTTGCGAGAATTTCTCACCATATTATCCTCAAGCCAATGGCCAGGTAGAAGTCGTCAATTTTACTTTGAAAACCATGTTCTGACGGATGGTAGGAAAAAATAAATCTAGTTAGCGCCTTAAGATATTTTTGACCTTATGGGCATACCGAATATCCATAGAATATGCCACTTTTTTTACTTCGTTCTAGTTGGTTTATGGGGTTGAGTCATTTCTCCCTATCCAGTGAAAAATCTTATCTCTTAAACTAGTTGTCGAGCTACTCTCTAACACCTCAGCCAAGGAAGCACACTTGTTACAACTTACCCATATCGATTAACGCTGCCTTATTTCGGTTTTTAAACATCCATGGTTATAGTTATTGTTATCAGAAATCAGATTATTCACGGTATCATAGAAGACTTGTCGATGTTTCGAATCCCAATGGGGATCCATCATCAGGACGAGAAAGAATGAATAAAAAATGAAAGAAGGAAGTAGGAACAAGGTATAAATAGTGAGGGCAAAGATGAGAGAGGAACCGATAGCAACTTAAGCAAAAAACTAAATTTATTAAATAATTAATTCTATTTAATTTCACTACTTTCTAAATTTTATAATTCCCATTTAGTAATTATTTAAAAATTTAATTAAAAATATCAAATTTCTATCTGAGTCCTAAAATATTATTAAAAATTCTATAAAAATTTTTATGTTGTATTCTAATAAATCACTATTCTTAAAATTTATTGAAATTCCTATTCTAAATTTTAATTTAAAAATGATATTAAGATAATAACCTTAATTAAATTATAATATACTAATAAACTAACTTAATTTTTTTTAAATAAAACGTAGAGAAACTAAAATAGTAGAGCACAATTTTTATAATAACCCTAAAAGATCTATCTCTAAAAAGAACATACTAACTAAGCTAAACTTTAATAATTAAAGAGATAATAATTAATAAAACCCTAATAAAACTTTTTAATCTCGAAAATTACTAGATAATTAAGCTAAAACCTATAATCCTAAAACTATAATTAAAGTGATAATCCTATTTTAATTATAAATTTTAATTTAAAAAACCTAGAATCACTAAAGCAGCTTAATTTGAAAAATATCACTAAATAACATAAATTAGAGAGACTAATTCTTATAAATTAATATAAAGGGCCTAACCCTAAAATAAAACTATAAGCTATGAGGATTTAACTTAAAACTTGACTAAACCCTAAAATTTTTTATAGAATTTTTAATAATATTTTAGGGCTTAGATAGAAATTTGATATTTTTAATTGAAAATTTAAAAAATTATTATATGGGAATTATAAAATTTAGAAAGTAGTGAAATTAAATAGAATTAATTATTTAATAAATTTAGTTTTTTGCTTAAGTTGTTGTAGGTTCCTCTCTCATATTTTCCCTCACTATTTATACCTTGTTCCCCTGCTTCCTTATTTCATTTTCTATTCATTCTTTCTCGTCCTGATGATGGATCCCCATTGGGATTCGAAACGTCGACAAGTATTCTATGATACCGTGGATAATCCGATTGCTGATAACAATGCCTTATTTCCCTGGTGAATAATTAAATTCATAATAAATTTGTTAAGGCCCAATATGATAGATCTGTCCAACCTCGTGTTTTTTCTTACGGTGTTATGTTGTCGGTTTATGACCAAGGCCATGATAAGCTAGGGGAAGGTAAACTCAAACCCATGTGGCATGGTCCCTATATTGTTAAATGTGTTCTCAAGAAAGGGGCTTATGATTTGGTTGATTATTAAGGGAATCCATTGTCGGAGCCTCATAGTGGGCTCTATCTGGAATGCTACTATGCTTAATCTCTTCGCATGGTCACTCATATACTATGTATATAGGTGTGCGTGTGTTCAATTTGTTTTTGCTTGACATTGAACCATTTTATGTTTGCAATTCATGTGTATGGTCTTTGTTGTACAAATTTCAACACCCTCACTCCCTTATAGAGGCTTTGCATATGGTACAAGATGTTACAATTAGAACGCTACTTCTACCGCTTGGGTCATATTTTCACTCACTGATGAACTTGTGAGTTTTGGAGCTATTTTTCTTCACCTTGTAACCAAGAACATGACTGAATATAGTGGTTTCATTGAGCTCTTGATCGAGGCTAGTCATATTTGCATACGCCATCTCGTTGTTCAACTTGATTCTCAAATCGTAGTGTCCTTTATCAACCATCTTTACTATGTAACAAATCCTACTCTACTTCGTTACTTTTTTAGTGTACATCTCCTGGAATGTTCAATTAATTACATTACTTATGTCCATATTCCTCGAGATTAAAATAGATTGGATGATTCATTAGCTAATTATGTGTTAGATAGAAATTTTCACATGTTTAATATTTTAAACCATTCACATTTAAAAATATATTATACATACACAGTAGAAGAAAACACATAGATGTCAGTATTTTATTATTTCAAAAGTTTGAGTACATAGTTCAAAATTAGGCAACTAAGGCCTTGGCTACTATGCCATAAAAATTATAGTACATAAAAATTACACAACCTTGTGCTACTACACCCACTCTGTGGTGCTCATGATAATATAAAACTGCATTCAGGATGTGGTAGAGTAGATCATGATGATGAGATGACACCACTTCTATGGTGTGCCTCTGCATGTGTCTAGGAGCTTCATTCATCCTTCTTGGAGGAAGCCCCTAAGTCAATCCCTCAACATTTTGAGTAAACTCTTGTAGCTCCTCATCTTCATATTCTATCTCCTCTGTCAGTGCTGGGTTGGAACTTGGTTTACAGGTCTCCTCAACGGATAATATCTGACTCGGTGTGCATGTACCACATATTCATGTAAAAATATATTTCATTAGTGACTATGTACTCCCGTTAAAAAATCAGAAAAATCAAATATTTAAGAAGTCCCAAAAACTTCTAAAACATTAGAAATCCACAATTTTTTTAACACACCCATCAATACCTTCACCAGGGGGAAAGACTATGTTAGGATCTTCCATGAATTCCACCCACAATATGGGTAATAATCCACTGGTAATGCAGCTACTCTCATCCATTTCCAGTATGTGTTTATGTTCCTTCCAATAGTATGCACTTTGTCATCCCATGATAAAGCACTACACTATTTAGCCATATGGGGTTGTCTTTCTAGTGGAGAGGTTACATTTTCCAGTGTTTAGGGCCTCATCACTGCAATCCTCTAAAAAAATAAGCTTACCAGTATGCTCCCATAACTGCTAGTGTCACTGCTTCTCCTCTTCAGCTTTGTAAGTTGAGCCTTCACACAAGTCGCCATCCCATCACACTTGTTGAACAAGGTTGGTTCCAAACATCGTATACTCAACATTAACTATGGAATTGTTACTACATGAGGTGCTACTGATCCTGCTACTCAGGTCACTGTATAGGCTATTGTCCGAAGGGTCAAGTCTATTATCCCCTCTATGTGCATCCTTATTTTCTCCACCCCTTCCACTTTCCTGCAGTGGGAAACCCTCATACTTGTGATTTTTTCCCTTGTATTTCTTCGAAACTATGTCAACAAAACTAGAGCTCCCCGCCTTGATAAACTGGTGAGAAAATATATGTTTGAGGCTTCTATGTTGAATATCGTTGGCCCAACAATGAAGTTTTGAGTGTCCACATCCACCACCATATAATGTATCACAGGAGATGGTAATGATTGGCCATGCTTGGGATTCTAAATAACTTGAGTAAACCAAAGTTCCCCAAGCCATTGATGGTTGGCCTTTTGGCAATGGTTTGGATTTTTTTCATTGTGTGTTGCCTTTCTCTCCATTCATACACAACAATTTCTTTTGCACCCACATTATGTGTATCAGTCATTGTAAACCTCGGGACAAACACAATGAAAAAAAATTGAAGGATACAAATTTATGATTTTCCTATTTTACCCGCCAACCATGACCTTGACACGAGAAGCTTGTGACCTTGGCTATGGGCATCCCATAGCATGCTCGTGGTTGGGCCTTTCCAGCTAGAAAAATCTCATAGAAAGCCTATGGCCAGGGGATAATTTCCTCAATAAACTTAAACCCACAAAAATAAACTATCGTGGTTCGACATTTAAGTGCATAAATGACTAAGAGAGAGGTGATTCAATACTTACTTGCTCAAAGATGACCGCTTTCTCCTCCTTGCTCTTGCTCTTGAACCCTTGTAATCTCCCTCCTCCTTTGTTAACAATGATCAACTAGAGAGGTATGAGCTCCTTTTAAAACCTTATTTGGTATCTTTTGGCATCTTGAGGAATATTCATTCTTTAATTTTTGGGTTAAAGTGGGGTTTTGGAGAAATATGATATGTTCTTTAGTTTACCCTTTAGAGGAGGACTTGGGAGTCAATTTTTTGCTTCTATCTCGAGAGGATACCTTTTATTACATCGAGTGTGAGGTATTCTTCTTTTAAAGGCATATAGGGGCAGGTCACTTTTCCGATTATGTATTTTGATCGTCATCATTATTTATTCCTTAGGTCTAACCCTGTCATATTGTGACTTGCATTTCTTCCTATATGCACGAAGTAGCTTGGCAGTAGAACTTACCTAATCATGGATACCCTAGTTAGCACTCTCTTGCCAGATTGGTGTCCATGCAGTCATTTTTTATCTCTCGGAATTCCTCCTTCTAACCCGCCATAACTTAGAATCTGAGCCTCATTTATTATTCTTCGTCTTATTTATAGCCATACCCAAGGAGGATTCCACACTTTATCCCTTGTGATTTCTACTAAATATCGACCTATTTTAGAAGATTGAGCCTTGTTTTCTTTGTCCATTGTCATCACCTGCTTGGCCTATTGTCCACATTCACTTGGTGTTTTTCATTTTCTTGGAGGAACTGCTGCAATGAGTGGTACTATTAGCTAGCCTCTTGTCCAATTGATGTCATGAGGATTTCCACCATTAGAAGAACGAGTTGCTACCCTTTATACCACTCATTCCTCCAGGGGGGGAGTTTTCTTTAAGCTCTTTTTAGACTCCTTCACTTAGAAAATATTGTCGAGTGAGCTTGTCTACATCATGCTTATTAAATTTTTGGAAGTTTCATCTACTTAGTATAAGTTTAATATTTTTCCAGACTGGGATAGACGAATTATGAAAAAGGAATGGCCTAGTGTATTGTGGCTAGTAGTTTTTCCCTTATATATTTTTATTTATTCTTCAGGACCAGGGAACAATATTACAAAAAAGTAACTTATAAAAAGAGAAGGGAGGGAAAATATATTTTCATTTCTCATCCATTTGTAGCTTCAATTGTGCCACCCTTGAACACAAAAACTTTTTGTCGCATTATCTTATAGTTGGGCTTTAGTTTACCTACGATTTGTACCATCCATATGAGTCTCTTTACTCCTTCAGCTAGTTACTCTTCCAGTCATATGGAGCCTGCCTTGATGCCTCCTACATCATTGCAATATATTACATGGTGCTCATTAGTCATGATGCCAAGTCACTCTTATTTTATGCTGTTGTTTTCAATGGAAGTAACAGCCTGTGTCAGTCATCTGCAGTATCCTGTTGACCTTTTTGAGTTAGCCATTTCTGTGTCAATTGTACTTCATCGCTTCATGAATTCATCCATACATAACATCATATTAGTATGTTCACTATCAACTAATGGGGGATACATCAAGGCCTTCCTTAAATGAATCATCTCCTATCAACTTCAACTCATTATCTAAGAGCTTGATCTAGGAAATCGATAATACCTTGGAGCTTGCAGACCTCAGTGGCAAGCTTCCTTGTGATCAAAAGTAGGTTCACATCATTCAATCCTGATTGGTTGAGTTCGCTGGTGTTCAACATAAGCTCATATATTCACACTCAATGGAATATATTAGGTACCTTGGGATCCATTTTCATCATTGGTGGATTCCCTCACGTTAGTTACATTTACCTCATTGGCTGGTAATCAGGCGGTTTCTACCTTTCTTGAATTCAAATCATCTATTCGCATGAGTAGATTCGTAGCATCGAGGTTATGTTGAAGACCCTAGGTTAGGGAAATCTAACTCTTATATTGAATCCTTCCCAAGTTGTGTTGGATTTATGTATCATTTATGTACTTTGAGGACTATCTAGGACACTCCTCTATATTTCATGTGTCCATAGTCCTACTGATGTATACTGTGACATAGATCCACAATTGTATTCCTTAGTGGCTATGTTATGTTCATTGAGTCACATGGATCCACTATGTATGCCTCTCAGGGCCATGTCTTAGTCCTTCATACCATGGATCTACAGTGTATATCTAGAGGCCATATTCAGTATTTTCTTATGGCCAAGCATGGGTATGCTTGCCTCGGGGATGTTATTAACACATTTGAGACTTCATATTTATTTTTCTTCAATTCACGTTCTTGGCTCTATTTCCCCACTAACGCTTTGAAATCTATCTTTCTTATAATTTATTTCGGCCATCAGCTACTCATTATGACCTTATACATTTGGGGGAATATGTTATCAACCTATTTTGCTACCCCTACATCACTGACCCCTAGCCCTCACATTTATATGTTATTTTCTTGACTTTGGGGGCCTATTTTTTCTAGTTTGACCCTTAACCGCGTGTTGGAAGGCTTGTTCCCATGGCCAAGGGCCTTTAGCCCCGACCTGGACCTATTTTCCTTGTGGCTAAGGTCCTCATCCTCTCTTTTTGAGCCTGTGGTCAAGGGAATCTCCCTAAATCACTCAATCCCTAGGAGATTCGCTTGATTACTCATAGATTCAAGTTGGACATGCCTTTTCCATTAGAATTTTGTCTAACTTATTATCGTCCTAAGAGACCATGCAGGACCAGAGAAACCTAACCTTAAAAATAAATATAAATAAATAAATAAATAACCTAACCTTAAAAATTACGAAACAACCAAGACCCAAGTCAAAAATAAAATAAAAACCGAAATATCACATTTACAAATAGATAAGATAAACAATATTTTAAACTTAAATTAAATCATTAAGTAAAAAAAAATAAAAATTAAATAAAATAAAAATAAATAATAATAATAATAATAATAAATAAATAAAAATAAAATTTTTGTTTTGTTTTATTTTGTTTTGTTTTGTTTTGTTTTTTTTAGTTTAAAATATTGTTTATCTTATCTCTTTGTAAATGTCATATTTTTTTTTTTAGTTTTTAGTTTATTTTTTACTTGGGTCTTGGTGACCATTTTAACTTTATAACTTTTAAGGTTGGGTTGGCTATATTTTTTATTTATTGTATAGTTTTATTCTTATTTTTTACCGTTGGATTTTGACCATTTCTTCTCTCTTCCTAATATAAATGTGAAAGTCAGATCAACCATGATTCATTATCCTGATGATGAACTACAATTTGTAGTTCGAAATGCGTCGGTTCCTAAAATTCTTATGTGATTTCCTCGAAGATTGATAATTAAAACATTTTAACTTTTGAAAGGGATTTGTGTATTCTTTTTTACATAAATGTTTATAAAAAAAATTAAAAATTAAAAAAAAAAAAAAAAAAAAAAAAAATCAAAATCAAAATCTGAAAAGAAAGTGATAACTCCCTCTTATGATAGGAATTTTTCCATTTAAACCTCCAATTTTGGCTTAAAAACCTTATCATTCCTTACTCATAACTTTTCCTACTTCTTCCAAGTATAGGTACATTTTTGTTTATTTTCAAACCTTGTATTTTCTATTTATAAATAAATAACTAAAGGATTTGATTAGTAGCATATAGATGTGTATGGCCTACATAAGATCATAGTATATATATATCATGTGTGATTTAAATAAAATGGCATAGTGTACTGACTCTGAACCAAACTGTTTTGATTATAGGATTAAATTTGGTCTTAAATATCTCAATTGTATCGATAGGGTGTCATTCAAAGATTCTTATGGAATTTCATTTTGATGAATCTATTTTGCGCTACAAGAGTGTCCAAATATTGAAGCCTGCTGGTGAAGCACTACATTCACATACCCATTGGCATGTTGACAATATTTTATTTGCATGACTTATTTATAAGGACTGTGGATCTTCATCATGGATTAGTTGTCGACTGATCATAATTGTGAGCAAGTTAAAGTGCCAACATAGAGATCCTACAGTTTCAATGAGGAGTGCAAGACATGAAAAAAAATTTTGTTCAGAGTAGATATTATTTTCTGGATAACGAGTATTTCAAGCTATTAATACTCTTAGCAACTCTCGTGAATATTACTTGGACATATTTGGTGAAAAATATTACTCAATGCTATTTGAGGAATTCTTCGGATCCTAACAGGTAGCCTTGATTTTGGGTTGTTATAATGAAGTAAATAAACCATGTTATGATCGATATACTTATTCTTGGTCAACCTTACGATGCACTAATTGGAATGTTATATTTAGAATCCAAAGGCTTATCAAAATAGTCACAGTCAAGTCTCTCTAGGATAGAATTAATTTTAATTTGTTTAATCATGATTAAAAACTAAATCTGACTGTTATCATTTACTCAATATGTGTTTAGCTAATTAGCCAAGATGAGACCAAAGATCTAGTGTGTTTACTTTTAGTTTCTTACAAACTTTATATAAGAATAAGAGTACCCATAGTGCAAGAACAATTGTTGTTATCTCTAATATTAATACTATAAATTGCACCATCACCAAATGTCGCAAAGGAGATGTTATAAGATTCTTAAAGAGATCCAGTAGTTGTTAAGCAAGATTATTCTAATTCAACATGGAAATATTGATACCAAGACATCCTATCTACCTACAAAATTCCCTAGAAAAAAAAAAAAAAAAAAAATCTGAAAAGAAAGTGATAACTCCCTCTTATGATAGGAATTTTTCCATTTAAACCTCCAATTTTGGCTTAAAAACCTTATCATTCCTTACTTGTAACTTTTCCTACTTATTCCAAGTATAGGTACATTTGTGTTTATTTTCAAACCTTGTCTTTTCTATTTATAAATAAATAACTAAAGGATTTGATTAGTAGCATATGGATGTGTATGGCCTACATAAGATCATAGTATATATATATATATATATATATCATGTGTGATTTAAATAAAATGGCTCAGTCTACTAACTCTGAACCAAAGTGTTTTGATTATAGGATTAAATTTGGTCTTAAATATCTCAATTGTATCGATAGGGTGTCATTCAAATATTCTTATGGAGTTTCATTTTGATGAATCTATTTTGCGCTACAAGAGTGTCCAAAGATTGAAGCCTGCTGGTGAAGCACTACATTCACATACCCATTGGCATGTTGACAATATTTTATTTTCATGACTTATTTATAAGGACTGTGGATCTTCATCGTGGATTAGTTGTCGACTGATCATAATTGTGAGCAAGTTAAAGTGCCCACATAGAGATCCTACAGTTTCAATGAGGAGCACAAGACATGAAGAAATTTTTTGTTCAGAGTAGATATTATTTTCTGGTTAACAAGGATTTCAAGCTGTTAATACTCTTAGCAACTCTCGTGAATATTACTTGGACATATTTGGTGAAAACTATTACTCAATGCTATTTGAGGAATTATTCGGATCCTGACAGGTAGCCTTGATTTTGGGTTGTTATAATGAAGTAACTAAACCATGTTATGATCGATATAATTATTCTTGGTCGACCTTACGATGCACTAATTGGAATGTTATATTTAGAATCCAAAGGCTTATCAAAACAGTCACAGTCAAGTCTCTCTAGGATAGAATTAGTTTTAATTTGTTTAATCATGATTAAAAACTAAATCTGACTGTTATCATTTACTAAATATGTTTTTAGCTAATTAGCCAAGATGAGACCAAACATCTAGTGTGTGTACTTTTAGTTTCTTACAAACTCTATATAAGAATAAGAGTACCCATAGTGCAAGAACAATTGTTGTTATCTCTAATATTAATACTATAAATTGCACCATCACCAAATGTCGCAAAGGAAATGTCATAATATTCTTAAAGAGATCCAGTAGTTGTTAAGCAATATTATTCTAATTCAACATGGAAATATTGATACCAAGACATCCTATCTACCTACAAAATTCCCTAGAAAAAAAATATATATATATCTTTGGTATGAGTTTCAATAATATTATCAGTAATTAATTGTAATGACGATCTCACAAGAACATGTTATAGAAAAACTTCAAATATAGTAACTTAATATTGTAACAGAGTGAGAGACCTAAAATAAATACTATGCTCCAAACATTTATATTTCCACCAATTTCTTGAAAAACATTCATATAATCAACATTCATATTTGACGATTCCCAAGTCTAAGGATTTCAGCTCGCGATTTTTCGTTTTATTTTTTTTTGGGTGTTCTATGATTGTTTGTTTGGGTTTACAGTTGGTTGCTCTCCATGGGAGCATCCTGAAACTACTAAGTATGGCATGGTACGTTCCAACTATCCCAACCCCCAAGAGGAGGGTCTTTTATAACCTAAAATACAAAAAGGAAAATCGTAAGAGCCATAAACATAACTGGTAATCCAGAAGGGAAAGAAAATTTTCATAATTTAGCCTTAAGAAAATACTAGGGTACAAATTGATCAAACCCCTCATACCTTTAACTAGTAATAACAATTTATGGTTCTTCCAACAAACCTAAGTTGTAAGGTGAGATCATGTTAACATCAACTAGCCAAGGCCAAAAAAAAGGAATTGAACAGTAAACCCTCTACATAGAACCCTAAAGAGCGAACCTCACAGGAGTCAAAACATGGAAGAAATTGCACAAATTTCTTATCAAGAACTTTGTTAAACACATGGTGTGACAAAAATATAAATTACCTGTAATGGGTAACAGAACCTCGCTGAGGTTATTGTGACTTCAACCATAATGAAATTGACCTGCAGCAGAAAACAAAGTGGTAGTCACTGGAATAACATAACCGTACCATAACCTCTAACAAAACAAAAAAGAACATGAATATAAACCAAGCTAGTTAGTTAGAATGGATTGTAAGGTGGTTGTCCATGGAGGACTGGACTAAGAGTCAAATAGACTCTCTAATTCGGTGGAAAGCACTGGAGAATGACTAAGTTATGAAGAAAAGAAACCCTTGAGCCATTCTTGGCATTAATACGTAACATCTAGTCGAATCTACAAATAAAATCCTACAGAGAAGATCAATCAAAGAATATAAGTTACATAACATATGAAATTTATGGAGAGGAAGAGTGGCAAGTTTTTTTTTTTAAGACCAGATGGACCTCTTCCAGCAAACTTCAGTTAAGATTTCAAACGTGGTGGATATCTGAAATGAGGTAGGCCTATTCACATTATATTTAATTTCAATATTAGAAAAAGACTAAGGCCCTTTCTGAATAGAGACTCTACTAGGTTGACTGTTATGTGTGGGAGAAGACCCAGATGGAGGAACCTGACCTTCGGGAAGCATCTGAGACACATTGGTGATTGAACGAGAGTGCCTTTTATGCAATACGAGATCCTGTACATGATGAATATCTTGAATCCTGTTGTTTCCAAACCCATTTTGTTGATCTTGTCTTACTTTGTATCTCGAATATAGATCGACATTAGAGACCAGAGAGCTTCGAGACTCTGCAATCACTATGGCTATGAGAGCCAAAGTGAAAAGAATCTCCAGCCATAGAACATCGTAACAATAAAATAACCTTTCCATAAATATCAGTCCAGTGCAACTGGTTATCTGCAATTCCTCTATCATTCTACAAATTGGTTCCTAATGAGAAAAATTCTGCAGAAGTGAAGAAGAAATGAGCCGTAGTGGACAAGCATATTGATACTGAAGCAATGCAATGATCTCAGAGCGCGTCTGATATAAATATATATAATAATGATATAGTGTTGGTAAAGATCAATACATTTTTGTGAGGGCCAAAGTTTCCCTTTCCAATGCCCCTACAACGGCTGAATTTTTCTGTCACGGCCCACATGAAAAAGTCATTTAAATACACAAGTGAAATAAACCCTGTGACCATAATGAAGAACTAAAAATATTCTATATATTTTTCACTGTGATAAGAATCACACTCATCTTATCACAAGCATTTTCTTATGTCACCTGTAAATATAGTTCAGCTGATTTATTTCATCTTTTAATTCATCATGTTAATTTTTAAATAAAAATAGTAACCCCCTGGACTATGGATTAAATAAAAATTCAAAAAATCTTGTTGCCTAAGTTATGAACGAACTTAATAGGACTTGTATGGTCTTTTGTCAAAGTAAAAAATGATTTTTTACTTTAAACCCACATGAAGACTGTACTGAACAATGAAAAAGTAACCATGCCCAATAATGAACTCCTCCTCTGACCTCCTTCAGTGTATATGTAACACCTGAGTACATACCAGCTGCAAGGCCTGCAAATAAAGAACTTAATAAGTAACAACATCATCGAGATGGAAAACTACCACAAATCCATGCTAGTGTTATTGAAAGAAATTCCAACACAGTGAATAGATCAGGAAGTTAGAACTTTAACCGATTGCATTGATTCTTTGCTTAACCTACCAATGAAGAGTGTTAGCCATACAAGAGATCAGTACATTCAATCAATTCATCAAACCTATCATGATAAGGACATAAACTCAGGATTGTAGGAATACCTAAAGGACGTTGTAGATCCATCTTCACACCATTAATCACATTAAGAGAAATAGGTATGCATACATATGATGTTAAATAAAAATAGATATGTACACCAAAATATTACGGTAATGAGCAGTGATTGCATGGGGGCCTCCAAATTTACTGGAGGGCCTTGGCAGTATCTTCAATGTAAGACCGATCCTTTGAAATTTTCCGCAAGTTGTCTAATCTTCTTTGGAAAACATGGCTTGATGATCGAAATTGCTGCATTTCTTCATCTCATTCTCTCTAAATTCCGAGTTCTTTCACAGCTTCTCAAGGAAAAGTGTATCTCGCCCTTCGTTCCCCATAACAACTAGGGATCGAAAACAAGGTTTCAATGACTGCACATGAAAATACAATTTCCAATCAATTTTTCAATAGAAATGCATACACTCAAATACAAGACCAAATAAATATATAATGGTGATGTCTAAACAAGCGATGATTTCATTGGCGTCGTCTAAACAAGTGATAATTTTATTTGGATTGGAACTTTTTCACAAATAAGATGTTTTTTTATTTTACAAAATCCTGATTTACAAGTGTTCCAATTTGGATTTTGAGAGTAGAAATAGATTTAACCCTCAAAAACCCCATAACACCTAAAATTATATAGTTTGAAAACTTAACATTTAAAAAAATTCTATAATTTGAAAGCTGTAGCCTAAATAATAAATTTATTCTTTTCAAAATGCTTCAAATTATCGCCACCAATATTATTAAATCTCATGTAAATACAGGTAATAAGACCATGCCCTAAGATTATAAACCAGATCAATATATGGTAGTAATTTTATCCATGCAAGGTGCTTCAAATGATCACCACTGCTATCTCTTCATGAAGAAAATGTAAATGAACAATGGAATATCAAACCCAACTTCAAAAATGTGGTATCACAAACTCTTGAATATCAAGCATAACAACAAAATTACAGGAAATAATCCACTAAATGTTTATTACATAGACCAGCTCAACATATGGAAGTTTGTTTTTAAGACCAGATGGACCTCTTTCACCAAAATTCACTTAATATTTGGAACTTGGTGGATATCTGAAATGAAGTAGGCCTATTCACATTATATTTAATTTCAATATTAGAAGAATACTAAGGCGGTCTCCGAATAGAAGCTCTATTAGGTTGACTGTTATGTGTAGGAGAAGACCCAGATGGAGGAACTCGACCTTTCGGAAGCATCTGAGACATGTTGGTGACTGCACAAGAGTGCCTTCTGTGCAAAATGAGATTCTGGACATGGTGAATATCTTGAATCCTGTTGTTTTTAGACCCATTTTTCTAATATTTTCTTACTGTGGATGTTGAAGATAGATCGACATTAGAGACCAGAGAGGTTCGAGACTCTGCAATCACCATGGCTATGAGAACCAAAGTGAAAAAAATCTCCAACCATAGAAAATCTTAACAATAAAACAACCTTGCCATAAATATCATCCCAGTGCAATTGGTTATCTGTAATTCCTCTATCGTTCTACAAACTGGCCCCTACTGAGAAAAATTCACCAGCCTTTCAATGTGTTTCCTAACTTCTTCAATGTGATCATTGATTAACCATTGCTAATTCAAAATTTTAATCTAACGAAAATGGTGATCTCCAACAATACCAGCTCAAAGACCTGAAATTAGTGGACAAGGTGATCCAATTATTAGCATTAGGGGAGGAGACATGAACACTTAAAATTTTTGTGTGTGTGCTTTTAATGTTGTGTAGTCGGTGAGTCTAGGCCATCCTACTCCTCGTGTCATAGTTATGTAAATATTTTCGATAGCAATGGATACATCTACCATGAAATACGATGGTAGAGCTGCCCTGGATGGTAAATAATAGATGAAAAATTTGGTTGGTCCACTGCATCCAGGAAAGCCTAAGTCTCGAAGGGCAGGCCTGCATATTTTCTATAAATGGAACCTCCCTTCCCCACAAATTTCTTGATTTGATTAGAAGTATAAAACTGCAAGCCTATGTTATTTGTCCATAGATCCAGAACCCTTCCATTGAAATCGTCCTTCACTCTCACAGCACGCCTCATCCAATTCTTGGACTTTGGGCGATCCAGGACATAGTTTTTATCATACCCCCTGGGACATCGTTTATTTTTTTCCCAACAACAGTTGGTTTTATAAAATCATAGGGTGTTCCTTTGGCAGGCACAATATCACGAGTGGGAATGAGGTGCTTGTCCACTGGAGTAATTGAATGTGCCCATATTGTCACTTTATTTCTAATTATTCTTTGGTTACTGGCTTCCCCTGCAAGGTTTTAGTAGGTGTGTTGGGCTAAGCTCACATGAGTAGGCTTTGTCCTTGGTACTGCTTTTATTTCAACTTTCAACTCCCTAGGTCCACTCAGAGTGTATGTTGCAGATACATTAAGACCACCAGGAAATCATATATCAATCATCACAAGGACACAAAAATGAGCATTAAGTATAACCCATTCACGTTATATTGCAAAAATTAGGATATACACAAAGCCTTATAACAACAATTAAGCATGATTTCTCCATACCTATCCATGATCCATAGTTGTTTAGCATGATTTTTCCATACATATCCATGATCCATAGCAGTTAAGAATTTGTGCTATATTTCAAAAATTAGGATTTACATAGAGCCTTATATAACAGCAATTAAGCATTATTTCTCCAAACATATCCATGATCCATAGCATTTTGTGACAGGGAATGTAAAATGGCAGAAAATAATTAATTGTAGAATTTTATACAGTTATGGAAATTATGTATGAATGTTGAATGTATGGGCAAGATTTTAGAAGAAAATAATATCTTTTACAGTCCAAAGACTATGAATCCAGCAAGACACAAATTCTTGTAACTTTGAAAAGAAAAATCCAAAATGAATTAGAAAAAGCCTTAGATTCCTTAGGAAGAAGAACTTACAGGATCAAAAAAATCCAAAATGAAGTAGAAAAAGTCTTGGATTCCTTAGGAAGAAGAACTTACTGGACAAGGTGTTATCAGAGAAGGAACTGAGTATAGCCTTCATGTACAAGGTTATCCTAAAGGGGATCTTAATTCTAAAGCAGGGCCATAATCCCATGTCTGATAGAACTAGTATGAAAATATATATTAGGAAAATAATACATTTTTTTTATTTGGATTATCTATGGATTTTGAACCAGTTACATTTATGAATTGGTGATTTTAACATCAAAAAGAGTTATATGAACCAATGATTTTAACATCAAGAGTGTTAGTGTTATATGAATTAGTGATTTTAACATGAAGAAGTGTTTTAACAGTACACCTCAGTCACAATCTATTCAAAACTTCTTAGTACATACACTAAACAAACTTAAAAGTAATAGGTTATTAAAGTGATAACTAACAATTGTTTGGGAAGGTGACGTAAGAAGAAAAAATAATAGCTATCAGGCCATGTATTCCTGGCGATCTATGAGGAATCATGGAATTTATGAATTTATGATCCTAGATCTATAGAAATTGGGAGGCCTTGGAAGTAGATATTGCAGTGAAGAGGGAGGAACATCAAATTAAAACAACAAAAGGGAAAATGTAATTTAAAACTTACAAGAATTAAATAAAATCTTACAAATGAAGTAGAAACTTTCATAATTGCAATGAACTCTTGAAAGCCTAACTAGAGCGACATGAAAATAAGAGAACTAATAAATATATTGAAAGGCATGTATCTGCGACATTCCTACCTTGTTCACCATCGCGACTGTGGTAAGTAAATTGTATACGAGCCCCCTTTCTTAGTATATTAACCTTCCATAATCCCTTGTTGAATCCCCTCTTTCCTCCTAAATCATCAACAGGGCCAAGAATGAGTAAACATAATAGAATACCAAGGGCGCCCAAATATATCAATTGCGTCTGGACATGAAGGAATAAATTAAAAATAATGAAGGAACGGAGTGTCCCATCATTTTTAGGGAGATGATATGTTTTCCCATCTAATGTGAATTCTCCATCGTTGATTCTGTTGGCCAGGCACCCCACGATGGCACCAAATTAAGGGGAAGTTACATTCTATGTAACCTGAATTCAGGTTAGAAACTCCTTCATATGAACAAGAACACCAAGGGGAAACATGAAAATTTACAGTAAATTTAATGGATACTTGCCATGACATATGGAGTGAGAGTATCAAAGCCCAGAACCACATATTCTGCCTTACCTACACATAACAATTACTGGGATTAGCAGCCTTCCTAGATAAAAAATGACAGACAGCCATTCAGCTTCAATAGTTTAATGGTAGACTTGTGGAAGTTCTCATAACATTTCAACCAAATTCATTATGGATTTAGCATAGAAATCCCTGAAGCTATAGGTGATTAAGCTCTAGCCAAAAGGTGGGTAGTTGAGCACTCACAGTTAGTGTCGATTTGATTCTCAGAGCATTTCAACCAAATGCTTTGTAAATTTAACATAGAAATCCCTGAAACTATAGGTGAATAAGTTTTGGCCAAAAGGTGGGTAGTTGAGAACTTGGATTGAAGATTTTTTTGCCTCCAAGAATAATGGTGGGGCATCAGGGCTGAAGGTGTTCGGTCTAAGAGCTAATGTCTATCAAGAAAACCAAGAAACCGGGGCGTCAGGGCTGAAGGTGTCTGGCCTGAGAGCTAATTTCTATCAACAAAACAAAGAAAGCATCTATGCAAACATGAATTTCTTTCAAGAAAACTAAAAAATCTTCTACACAAACATGAATTTCTATCAAGACAACCAAGAAATGGGAGATTTTTCCCAAAACCTAACCTTTTTAATATTACAAACTGGTATCTCATCATCTGAAGCTATAGGTGAATAAGTTCTAGCCAAAAGGTGGGTAGTTGAGCACTCTGATTGAAGCTTTGTCGGCCTCCAAGAACAACGCCAGGGCATCAAGGCTGAAGGTGTTCGGCCTGAGAGCTAATGTCTGTCAAGAAAACCAAGAAACTGTCTATGAAAACATGAATGTTTGTCAAGAAAACCAAAAAATCATCTACGCAAACATGAATGTCTATCAAGAAAAACAAGAAATAGGATATCTTGCCCAAAACCTAACCCTATCAATATTACAAACTGGTAGCTCATCATCTGCATCTTCGTATATTTACAAACTAGTAGCTCATCTGTGTCTACGTATATTGACAAACTGGTAGCTAATTTGCGTCTGCGTCTTTCTAACCATTAGAGGGCGAAATGATTCAAATTACAGGATGTGGTGGAAGACATTAGTAATTTTCAATGAGTTACTTAGTTATGTTGGATCTAATGGTCTAAAACATCTCAATTGTCTAACATTTCATCTAATGGTCCAAACACAAACAAAGTGGCAGCTAGGAAAGTTGATTTCAAATAGTGATGCCTTATGGTGTAACAAGTTGTTTTCCTTTGCGCGATTGGTGAAGTTTCACGTTAATTTTTGTGTCGTGCTTTAGTATATTCTTATAGTAATTTATTTCTATTGTATTGTACAAAATAGTTAACGAGCCAAGGCACTAACCAAGCCTTGAGTTGGGCCTGCTCAAGGCATGGTCAAGTGCCAATTCTCTATGTTCATTATTCTTGTTTATTTGATTTATCTTATTCACTAAGTTTGGTTGCCATAGTTTTTTAGTGGTTTGTTGTATTAACAAAGTTGTTCTATTTATATGAGGTCATTTTAATAAGTTTATACAAGAATCAATAACTTTTTCTCCCATTCTTTATGGTTGTATGTTTCTTAGCTTATGTATGGTTGCATAAAATTAAAACAACGTGTTTTTACTTTGTTATGTGAAATTTGGTTTATATGTTAGTAAGCTTGAAATATTTGATTTGTAAAAGGATTGGTGGTGATTTAATTTTAAAGGGATTATAAACACTAGCTGTTGTGGAATTGGTAATTAATTTGTTTATAATACTTTTATAATTTTGGGACTGTTTTGAGATTACCCTTTAAAAAAATTTGGGTAACCGAAGAGCCACTAAGTCTAAGGTTAAAAGGTAGGATCCTTTGAATGAAACAACCAACCCCGATACACTTATAATATATCATTCAATAAATAAAAGTCTTATCTTCCATATATATTGCATTGATCCCTACAATTTTACTAACCTGGTTGAAAATTAAATGATAGTGTATGACTTACAATATTCAAATATCATTAAAAAATCTCATCATTTTTATCTTCGTTGCTCGCTAGGAAATCAAGAAGTGAGTACATTTCTCATAAATAATCCAAAGGATATTAGGGCTAGAAGTGACCAAAGAAGTTGTCAGTGTCAGTAATATAGGCACCATTGTCCTTTGTATTATATCATGCTAAATGCATTTAGAACATTATAGGTAGGAAAAAAGAAAAATAATCTTAAAACCCCAAGATGTGGTACGATGGGGACCACTCCTCATAAAGTGTTGGCAAGCCCAAAAGGGATTCCTATAAAATTTTATTTTCCATTAGGGTACCCATTAGGAGGAGAAACATAAAAAAAGGAAGAGGCCCCTTTTCAATAGGAATCTAAGAGTTATTTAGGATATAATAGGATTCAAACTCCTAAAACTACAAAAGAAGAAAATATGGGAGATGACGAAGTTAATGGCCCAAAAAAAACAAAACCAGTTACTTATGAATTTCCCATTCAAAACCACAATGTTGTAGTGCAAATAAAAAATATTCCTCTCTTCTCTTCCAAATTTTCATGGCTTATATAAAGAGGATACAGATAGCTTCTTGTTTGAGTTTTATGTTCTTTTCCAAAGTTATGATGATTCCATATATGCCCATACATTAAAAATCTTTCCTACCACCTTAAAATATGCAACCCTCTAATCATTTATGGGATTAGAAGGAAAAAATATCCAATCTTGGGATGATATGAAAAATACATTTTTAAGTAAATACCAAGGTTATTGCAAAGTTAGGGATATTAAGGAAGAAAATTTTAAGATTTCTCAGTTAGAGGACGAGAGTCTGGAAGACTATGCGACGAGATTACAATATACTTTACAAAGAACTAAGAAAGGTTCCTTATATCCTAAAAATTTACATATCCTTTTCTTAAAGGAATATGAGAGGACTTTTTTGTGTAGAAAATGAACACAGAATCAGACTGATATTTGCAATATGCTAAAACAAAATACTTGAATATATTCTACAAATTGCGGAAAACAATTAGGATCGCATAATCACATGAATATGATAGAGAAATAATTTCATTTGCACAACACAAAGATATATATGGGAAAATCCTCAGCTAAAAAACCCCGCTATATTTATATTGCATTAATTCAAGAATAGGAAACAATAGACTGCTTCTCTCAGGCTTGAGAGCTCTCTACACTATCTCTGAATGTCTCACACTAATCCATTAATGTTTGGTCTAATACTTAACCAATTTATTGCCCCTAGACACTCAGATGTACTTGTGAAATTCCTAGGGAAATTGAGCCCCTATTAATTAGGAAATTCCCAATAATTGATTGTGCAATACATCCAAGGAATTTTTCTGACATCATGCATGACCTGTATAATTTTCTAATTATACAACTGATAGTAAACTTCCCTTTAACTCAAATCTTGATTGAGCCTTTCTCAGAAATGACATCAAACAACTATTTATAGTGAATATTCAATTATATGATTGATCACTACATGTGAATTAAATTATATTTAATTCATTGAGCCTCTCACTAGCTCCTACATTAGTTAGAACTAGCTAAACTAATTTTGACTCAAATAATTAAATTAAATAATTACGAGTCAAAATAAATTGTAACTAGACCCCCTAAAACTTAGAGAGAACTCTATATGCCTCCAGTTTGACCCTTAACTCAAATTGAATAAGCTAACTAAGTATTCCTGACTCAGTTAACTAGTACAATTTTTCATGTGATTTGGAATTACAAATTCCTTCTAATTCAATTAGGGGAAAATTAAACTAGAACCCTATTCTTGTTTCCAATTTCAGCACTCCCTATCAATAAGAAAGGGATTATCTGCTACCCCGATACTTCCTCTGTGGAACTCAAATTTTCCTCTTGATAGTGACTTCGTCCAGATGTCTACATCCTACTCCTCTGTAGGAATCTAATCTGATGACGTAATGCTCCTCTTCACACAATCTCTAAGATAGTGATACTAGATATCAATATGCTTGGACTTGTCATGAAAAATTGTATTAAATGAGAGTTTGATGAAACTATGGTTATAAAAAAAAATCACCATCGGATCCATGTGTTTACCAAACTAACCAAGAAGTATCTTCCTCATATAGATGGCCTCAGATGTTTCTTGAATAGAAGCCATGTACTCTCCTTATGTTGAACTGAGTGGAAGTGATATATGCTTCCTTTTGTACCATGAAACTGTTGCTCACCCAATATTGAAGATGCCCCCCGATGTGCTCTTCCTATCATATGAACTCCCTGCCTAATCTACATTTTTGAAGCCTTGAAGCTTCACTCCCTCTATCTGTCTGTACCATAGCCCAAAATCTGTAGTGCCTCTGAGGTATCTCAAAACATGCTTGCCTGCCTTCCAAAATATCTTTTTAGGCTTAACCGTAACTTGAATAAGTTGGTTAGCCGCATAACATATCTTTGGTCATGTGTTCACCAAATACATGAGTTAACCCAAAAGCTTGTTGTAGATGGTAGCATTTACAACTTCTTCTGAAGTAGCATCTGCCTTCCTCTAGTTCCCTACTAGAAGAGTGTCCATGGGTTTTTTTCTCTACATGTGGAACTTCTTTAAAATCTCGTTGGAATAATTTCCCTGAGATACAAATATTTCCCTATCTCTTTAGAAAATTCCTAATCCAAGGAAATAATGAAATAGCACCATATATTTCATCTCAAATTCTCTTGCAATATCCTCTTTGCAAGACTTTATGAGATTCTCATCACCTGTCAGAATCAGATCATCGACATAAGGTACAATGATAAAGAATTTACCTTCTACCACAATATGGTAAAGGTTCGCATCTTCTTCATTCTTGGTGAAGCCCAACCCGATGAATTCATTGTCAATCCTGGTGTACCAAGAATGGGGTGGTTTTTTCAGTCCATACAACTCTCTCTTAAGTCTACACACATGTGATTCTCTGTTGAAGGTCTCAAAACATTCCAGTTTCTCAATGTGCCCCTCTTCCTCAATCACTCCAATGAGGAAGGCTATCTTTACATCCATCTTATGTATATGCCATCCCATCTGCACTGAAAGCGAAAGGATAGATTTGATTGATGAGTACCTTGTGACTGGTGAAAAGGTCTCCTTGTAATAAATTCCCTCCACATGAGAGAACCCTCTAGCCATAAATTTGGATTTGTGTTTATTAACACTCCCATCCGTTGCTTGCTTCACCTTATAGACCCACCTTGATCCTACAACTGACTTCCCCTCCAGTCTTGAGAGAAATTCCCATGCACTATTTTTGATAATGGACTCATACTCCTCAACCATGGCATTATCCCAAACTAGTTTTTGCACTACATCCTCGAATGAGGATGGATCAATGTCTACACTCTCACTCATAAGAGTGATGTGTCCAATGTACGACTCTGGGGACCTTCTCTGTCTGCGCTATGATGTGGGTGCTCCCACATTCTCTTTAGCATCAAGCACCAACTTGTCAGCCTCTCTCTTGCACTTCCCTTCATCTCTTTATGTCTCTTCATGAGTGGGTGCTTCCACTCTATGTTCCTCTTCTTGTGGTTGATCCACTTCTTTAGGTTCTTCATTTGGAGCTAAGAGCTCCTTAACTGCATGAAATTGAAGCTATCTCTCAAGGTAAATTCACATTTCCTTCTCTTCATCAAATTTCACATCTCTTTCGACAATTTTATCTTGTGTGTTGGCAAGTACACATGATAGTTGTGAGGTGTATTGGTGTACCCCACAAATTTTCCCAACTGATTTGTTGGCTCCATCTTTTTCTTGACATATTTGGTGACATGGAAATAAATTGATGAACCAAAAATTTTAAAATGCACCACATCTAGTTTCTTACATGAAAACGATTCCTCGACTGTACTCTTCCCAAGAATGTGATGAGGAATTATGTTATGTACAAATACTATTGTGTTGCATGCTTCAGCCCAGAGATGGAACAGTAGGCCATGATCATGCAACATCACTCGTGCTTCTCCCACAATAGTTATGTTCTTACCTTCTGTAACTCCATTCTGGGGCTAAAAGGTGCTATTAATTCTCATTGATTTCCTTCTGAATCAAAAAATTTCTTGAATTTTTTTGAGACATATTCTCCATTGTTGTCGCTCCTCACATCCCTCACCTTCTTCCTTGTTTCTTTCCTAACAAGTTCTTTAAAATCACAAAACTTTGAGAACGTCTGATATTTCTTCTATGTGAAGAATATCCAATACTTGTGTGAAAAAACATCTACAAAAATCACATAATACCTTCGTTTTGTTGTGGAGGCTATCGAGAATGGTCCACACACATATGAGTGAACTCTTTCAAGGATCTCCTTCACTTGGCTTTCCTTGTCATGAAAGGTGGATTTGTTGTACTTCCCACTGTACACCATTTGCATGTATCTCATTGGTCATGTGCACCCTTGGGAAGTCCTATAGAAATATGTTGCATGATCTTCAATGTGCCATGGTGTAGATGGAAAATATTCTATGCATAACTCACCTATGTCTCGGCTATGGACCTTCTCTACTTTTTTCCTCAAGGAAACACATTTTTATATATCCAATTTGTAGAGGTTATTTACCATAACCCCAATATTCTTCACCTGTCCCTTGGATTTGTGACGAAGGAACACCTTTCATTTTCTAAATATCACATCATAGCCACAATATTCCAACATAGAAACTGAAACTAAATTCTTCTTTAAACTAGGAACATACATGAAATCTTTTAATGTGAGAGGAGTACCTGACTCCCACTAAAATTTAACTTTACCTATGTCGGTCTCACTATACCTCCTGTCATATCCCATCTCGATATGCATGTGGAGGTCCTTCTCCTCCAAGTTATTAAAGAATTATTTGTTGTCGGTCATATGGAATGAAGCTCCACTATCCAAGTACCACATAGAAACCATTACCGATGACACCATACATGCGATGAGAGTGAAATCCAACTTGAATTGTGAAGCAAGAGCTTCACCTACCCCTCCTCCTAAGGGCTTCATGTCAGTATTATTGTGTGGACACTTTGTAGCATAGTTTCAAAGGTCATGATACTGAAAATATTTAATCTTCAACAAGTCTTTCTTCTTGCCTGCCTAACCATAATATGATTTGGAATGGGACACCTTCCCTTTCCCTTTCTTCACCTTTCCTTTCAAGGAAAATTTTTCCTCATCACCAGTCTTTGACAAGGATCCATCTCTGGTATTCCATAGAATCTCTTTTTTTACCAAGTTGAACCACAATCACTACCACTTAGGTAGCTTATCCCTCCCATTCACTGAATCCTAGTATTTTTTCCAACTCTTGGGAAGTCCTATAAGTGTTAATCTCACCAGATCATCCTTGGAAACTACCACACCAACACTTCCAATATCATCTCTAAATTGAGTGAAATTTGTCAAGTATTTTGGTATTGTGTCGCCCTTCTCCATATTGATTTTTATAAGCTTGTCCTTCAGTGCCAACATCCTGTGGTCATTGCTATTCTGAAACAAATCCATTAAGGCCTTCCACATATCATATGGATTTTAATTTCCATGGAGGTTCAAGAAAATATGATCTCAAAATCCTTATAACATATTCATTCTCGAATTTTATACATTCTTCTTCGATGCATAAATAATTTTACAATAAATTACTACGGGGCTGAGAATATTACTCTCTATGAATTCCTTCAACCCATTATCTTCCAAAGCTACCTCCATATTTTCCTTCCAAGCTATTTAATTCAAAATACCCTCAAGGGAATATTCGAGTCTCAATCCACAAAAAGACATTTTGATTCGACTATTGGTCCTAAAGAATAGATCTAAAAATCTGATTCAGCTATTCAAAAAAACTCATATTCTTCTCTTCTATAATGATTCATGCTCTGATACCATTTAGAAAATCCACATAGATTCAAAATGATATTTTTAATATGCTAAAAAAAAAATTGAATCTATTCTACAAATTACAGAAACCAGTTACGATCGCATAATCACATGAACAAGAAAGAGAAATAATTTCAATCTCACAATACAAATATTTATCTAAGGAAAGTCTGAGCTAAAAATCCCGCTATTTTTATGTTGCATTAAGTCAAGACTATGAAACAATACAATTGTTCTATGAGGCTTGAAAGCTCTTTTCACCATCTCTTACTGTCTCACACTGATCGAACCACATTTCGCCCAATACTTATCCAAATTATTTCCTGTGGATGCTCAATATTTCTTGCTCAATCCCTAAGAAAATTGAGCACCTATTAAATATTAAATTTCCAATAATTTATTACGCAAGACATCCAAGGCATTCTAGTAGCCTCATTAATGACCTATACAATTTTCTAATTATGAAACCGATAGTATACTTCCCTTTAATTCCAATATCAACTAGGCATTCCTTAGAACTAACATGCAACAACTATTTCTAGCAAATATTAATTTATCTGATTGATCACTGCATGTGAATTAAATCATATTTAATTCATTGGACCTCTCACTAGCTCCTCCATTAGTTAGAATTAGTTAAATTGATTTTAAATAAAATAATGAATTTAAATAATTACAACGCAAGATAAACTACAACTTGACCCCGTAAAACGTAAAGAGAAATCTACATGCCTCTAGTTTGACCCTCAATTTGAATTGACTAAGCTAACTAGGTATTCCTAACTCACTTAGCTTGTACAGGTTGCCATGTGATGTGGAATTAGCATTTCCTTCTAATTTAATTAAGGGAAAAATAAATTAAAAGCCTCTTCTTGTTTCCAATTTCAATAGTTTGAAGACCTTGAATTTGATCAGTGCAGGAGATTTTTCTCAATTAACATATGAGGAAATTTGTTGATTATATAAATTATATTCTATAGGAAGTGAAAAATATGGGAAAAATTCTCATGATATTTTATCACAAATCAGTAGATCAGAAGGAACCGGAATGACCAATGTTGAATTAGGGAATATTTTTGATAATTTTAAAACTGATATTTTAAGCACACTCAATTCACAACTAGATACCCTATAAGCCAAAAGGAAGAATGAAGAAGTTGAGCTATACTTGGCTATATTTTTTTCAAAGTGTCAGAAAAAACATCTGCTTAGAGAATATTCCTTGAATAATTTAGAAGCATATGGAATTTTTGAGGAAAATCATTCCAAAAAGGAATTCCTTTCTTTTCCCAGACTTAAAGAAATATTTCAAGAGGCATATGGGGAGACCGAGCATATTCTTTTTGTTACCCAAAAGAAAACTTGGCCACCTCGAACATTTGTACCTCCTAATCCTTCCCAAAAATTTACTTTCCCTTTTAGATGTTATCCTCCTATGTCATTTCCATAATGGCCACCTCAAGTGCAAGGGTAAGGGTGGAGCCCAAGAGGTATAGGACCCCCATCCTTTGGAAAAGTGATGCCTTAACCACATCCACCACAACTTCAATTTCCTTCAAATCAACAAACTCAAACTCAACCAAGACCTTAGTTTCCTACCAAAACTATTCTAAATCCAAATAATAGTAATATTGTTCAACCCATATAATATTGAAATGTCATCTTTCCCATATTTCCCCCTTTCACTTGTGGATTTTAAAGATATTTATTTACGATATGGAAAATTTATCCAAAATTAGACTTCTCTCATTAACCAAGAGCAATATGAAAAGGATAACCTACCAGTGCTGGTATTTCCTTTTTTTGGTCATGATCAAACTCCTTAAAGGATATTGAATCCATTCCTTATCTAGAGAGGTTATGTCTTGAAAAACCTCCTATTCAACCTGAATTTGACTTTTTGGGGGAATTTGAGGAATGCTTTTGTAAAAATGACATTTTTCCAAGCTATCAAGGACATTCCTATTATGTGAAATCACTTCAGGAATTTTTTTTAAGGAAGCCATGACAAAATAAAAGAGATCCAAAATAGTGCAGGTAGATGGGAAACTCATTGACCTAATGTTGGGAAAGGTCTTCACCGCAAAATGTGGCGAACCATGAAATCTTGTTTTCAATGTATCTATAAATAATATCCCTATATCTAGCACTTTGAATGATTTAGGGGAAACTATTAATGTGATGACCAAATAAACCCTGGATAAATTAGGGATACATGGTATTCAACCCACCCCAACTGTTCTCAAAATTGATAATAAATCCATGATCAAACCAGAAGGGGTGTTGGAAGAAATTTTGGTGTCATTAGATTCATGGGAATATCCAGCTGAATTCATGATCCTCCAACCCAGGAAAAACTTAGGGGATTATCCATTGATTCTCAGTCGGCCTTAGTTGTCCACAAAAAATTCTTACATTATTTATAGGTCTTGGGACATGAAAATATCCCATGGGGATTCTACTAAGATACTTTCCCTTTACCCTCCAATGAAACCCTCTTTAGACATATATATTCCTTTATGGTTAAAATATATTGATAAAGATCCTACTCAACCTATTATAACCATTGATCAGGTCCCAATTTTTAAATAACATGATGAGGATGATCTAATCTGCACCTTTTTAACACATCCACACATCAAAAACAATCCATCAATGGATATGGCTCTAAGAAAGAAAATACAAGAGAAATATTCACCCGTCGAGCCAAATCAAAAACTGAAACCATTAGTTTTTTATGATGCATTATAATATCAAACTAAAATATTAAAATTTATAGTAGAAAGGTCCTAAACATTAGTGTTGGGTTGGAACCATTTCAGCAAGAGTTATTGGTGAAAATTCTTTAAAAGAATACTAACATTTTGCATGGGGTTATAAAGATAGGAAGGGAATTTCTCATGATCTATTCACACACCATATTTACATAAAGGAGGTTTAACGAACTCTCAAGAAGCCACAATGGAGAATGAACCCAACACTCAAAGGCATAGTTAAAGAAGAACTACATAAAATTTTGAGTGCAAGTTTTACTTACCCTATTTTTAATAGTAAATGGGTTTCTCCCCTAGTTATTGTCCCAAATAAAAATGGAAAATCGAGAGTATGTTTCGATTATAAAGAACTAATTAATACTAGCTTAAAATACTACTTCCCTCTTCCCTTTATCGACCAATTCCTCGACACCTTGGTAGGAAATATTTTTTTCTCTTTTCTCGATTGGTTTAGTGGCTATAACCAAATATAGGTTTCCCCTAAAGATGAAGAGAAAATAAACTTTACCTATCCATGGGGGACATTTTCTTACTGAGTATTCCGCTTTGGTTTATGTAATGTTCTAGCAGCATTTCATGGAGTCATTCTTAGAATATTTTCTGATTTAAAAATGATTGTGTTGAAGTATATATGGATGATTTTACAGTGTAAGGGAAAACCTTTGATGAAGCCCTAAACAATCTAGAGAAAGTACTAATTCGATGTCAAGGAACTAACTTGTCATTTAGTAACGAAAACTTTAAAATTGTTTTTATAGAGGTAATTATATTATGGCACCACATTTCATCTAAGGCGATTTGGGTAAATCCTTCTAAGATTGAAGAAATCCTTAAAATAATTGCCCCAAATAAAAAAAAGGATGTTCATATTTTCATGGGAATGTAGGACACTACAAGATATTTATAGAAAATTCACAAAGGTGGTTTCCCCATTATTTCACCTCTTAACAAAGACCATTGAATTCCAATGGGATGATTGATGCCAATTAGCCTAAAGGAAAAGTTATATTTTGCTCCAATTCTCCGAGGTCGTAATTGGTATTTTCCTTTCCATATACATAGTGATGCCTCATATATAATGATTAGATATTTACTAGGTCAAAAGGAATAAAATAACCATTATTCCACTTATTATGTCAGTAAAAATTTAACTCGAGCTGAATTGAATTATACGGTAACGAAAAAATAGTTTTCTATTATGGTGGATGCCATGGATAATTTTTTACATTATATTACAGGATACCTCATTTTTGTACATATTGATCCTTGTACCATTCGTTACCTTATGTATAAACAAGTTACCCATGGCAGAGTTACCAAATTGCTCCTCCTTCTCTAGGAATTTGATATTACCATTGTTGATAAACCTGGAAAAGAGAATGTCATTGTAGATTTATTTTCATGACTTCACCATATTAATGATTTTTTTCCTATAGAACATGATTTTCCATATGAACATGGTCTACTAATATGCCTTGATTCACAAATATTTCTAATTATTTGGCCGCAAGAAAACTTCCATAGAATTTGTTGCCTAGAGAAGGAAAAAACATCATTAGAAATAGTGCCATGTAATCTTGGATAAAAGGGTACTTATTTAGAACTAGACCATATCATGTGATATAACGGTGTGCTCAGGAAGATGAAATTTATGACATCTTAAGGGAATTTCATGATGAACCTTGTGGGGGTAATTTCACAGATAAAAGAACTGAACATAATTTTTTACAACCAGGTTATTATTGGCCCACAATCTTCCAGGATGCGAAACATATGTTCAAAGTTGGGAAATATGTCATAGAATGGGGAAAAATGAAAATAAATGAGATTCTAGTGCAACCTCAAGTCATCATAAAGGTTTTCGAGAAATGGGATCTTGAATTTGTGGGGCCTACTAATCCAACATCAAGATAGAAGGAATAAATTATTGTATATAGATTACGTAACTAAGTGGGTTGAAACAAAGGCTCTACCAGAAATAAATAGAAAAATTAGTGCCCAAGTTTCTGTATGAAGATTTGTTTTTTGTTTGGGGTACCTCATAAAATTGTTAATGATCAGGGTACTCAATTCACCTCTAAACTATTCTAGAACATTACCAAAAAAATCAATATAAAGCATCAAATTTCCACTCCATACCATCCTCAAGAAAATGGGCAGGTGGAAGTTACTAACAAGGTTTTGGAATCTATTCTAACTAAGACAATTCACCATCATCATATATATTGGTCTAAAAATATTCCATAACCCTTGTGGACTTATAGGGTTACTTGTAAATATGCCACTGGATTGACACCTTATGAGTTAGTGTATGGAAAGAAAGTTGTCCTTTCTATTGAATTTGAAGTAAAACAATTAAGAATTTCCTTGCAAGCTAGAATGGACCTCTTAGAGGAAAAAAAGCAACATTTGGACCAGTTAAACGAACTTGATGAACCATGCCAAGAAATATTTCATAAAATTAATATTGTTCAATAATAGTGGGCGAAATGGCATGAGAATTTCATAAAAAAGAAACAATTCAAACAAGGTGACACGACCCTCTTATTTGACACACTTCATAAAGATTTCAAAGGGAATTTTCACACACTTTGGTTAGGGCCTTATGAGATCAAGACTGTATTTGAAAATGGATCAATGAGGTTGCATACAATTCATGATGCATGAATTCCATTGATAGCCAATGTACATAAACTAAGATTGTAACAGAAAACTAAATCTAAGGAGGAATTCGTTAAAGAATTGAAGAGGAAAAATGATCATGAAATTATAGAAAGGTTGGTTAGCTCACCCTTGTCTACAAATCCATAGTTGTTAGTCCTATATAATAAAAAAAATTAGTGATGAAAACCTGGTCTCAAACACCTCCAACACCTAGTGGCATTGGAAAACCAAGTTTTTTCCATGTTACTAGGAAAAAGAGAACCTTCCTATCATGAAAACCTTCTTGATATGTTATGGGAGAGTCTCTCGATGGAAATCTAGGGATATTGGATGGTAGAGTCTGAAAATAAAAGAAGAAAATAAAAAGATAGAAAAAGGGAAAGAAGAAAAGATACATATGTAGATAAATACTAATCTTCTTTGAGTATGAATAGTTAGTTTTGAGAGGACATCTGATGACATGAAGTTTAAATTTAATTTGATCATAGATGATGGGATTCCTTTCAGCACCATGAGCATAAGAATTAGCACAACTACGTTCTTATTGCAATTCTGCCAACCACCAGGTGTCTTCTTTTAAATCTCTTGGCTTTTATTTTTAAGCACAAAGTCTAATATTTTGTAAAGATAGCATGTATTCCTAAAACATTTGATTACTTACTGCAAACACTAAGCCCTACATCTTTATTAAAATTTTAAAGGTTAGACCTTTTATCATTTCCAATTATCCCTTATGTTGAAAATATTAGCGAGAAAAGGGTTCCTTGATTTGTGCCTTAATCATAGGAGCCAATACGAGTTCTTTCTTGTACATGACCCAAGTTCATAAAAATTAGGAGATTCCCTATGAATTTGGACAAGTTCCTATAATTTAGGAATCAATCTCTAAAAATTAGGAGGAGTTAGGATGTAGTTAACTAATTTATTGAAATTCAAATTCGAGTTCTTGAATTGCTAGTGTGAGTTGAATGAGGAAAAAAAAATGATTGAGTTCAAGTGGTTGAATTGAAATAGGACGTGTTGCATAAGAAATTAAGTCATGCTAACTTAATCAATCAAAAAATCATTCCTTAATTATAAAAATCACAAATTTTAACCATTTGAATTTCCTTTTAGAGGAGGAAGGAAGTCACAATTTTAATCATTATTTTGATGAACACTAGTTGGCGAGACCAAGAAATAGGAAGCAAGAGTTTGTGCATGGATCTTGTGAGAGGAAGAGTGTGCAAGAGAAACTTATGCAAGGGTTGGTAGAGGGAAGGAGAGATGAACAATATGGCAAAGGTTTCAAGTTTAGATCAAACATGAAAGACAAGTGTGTCTTTAAGATTGAAACAATTGTATTTTGTAAGAGATTAATTTTCTAGTTTTAACTATCAATAAAATTATCATCAAGCAGAGGGTTTTCCCAGTTGAGTTCCCTAGACAATTTTGTGTTTTTTAATTGTGTGAATATGATTTTATTTATGTTCCTATTATTTTTCATCTAGTAGAGAAATTTTGTGTTTATATGAGAATAAATTTTATTTGAAATTACTCATTAGCAGATCAAAATTTCATTGACTTTATACATGGTATCGAAACATGAAAAAATATAGAGAGAATGTTCCTTGATCATATTCAAAGTGCATTGGATAGAATATTAGTTGGTGCAATAATTCTACAAGTGCATGAATCATGTCATCCTATGGTTTGAGGACAAAGCATGCACATGGAAGGAAAAAATGGAGATTGTGTTAGATGATAATGGGGTTTTGAAATACATCAAGACTAATATTCCTAAACCCAATACATCATATGCTCAACAAATAGCTCAATGGTGGAAGTATACCATCAAAACTAGGAGGATGGTTCTAGAAGGAGTCATAGACCATATTGTTCTAAATTTTCATCTGAAGGAAACTCCATTCCAGATGTGGAAGGCCCTTATTGATATTTTTGAAAGAAGTAGTGATGCCAAAATAAATTATTTGAAGAAAAAATTAAGGATCATTCGAATGGGCAAGGATGATTTGATTGTTACATTTTTATCCAAGTTATATCAAGTGAGGGATGAAATTGGAGGTGTTGGGGAGACATATCCATCATCATAGATGGTGAGCCTTTGTATTCTTTGGATTCCAAAATATTATGATAGTTTTCAGGATGTTGTGAATGGAAAAGATAAGCTCCATGATTGGGAGATATTGTGGTCATATCTTGTGGAGGAAGAGACCAATAGGAACACAAGGGATGGAGTCTCCACTAGGAAAGAAGATGAGGATAAATTTTCTTTACATAGAAAAGGGATAAAATACAAGGGAGATAATGCCCATGGAAAAACCAAGACAAGTTAGAATGGATGTAACGAAAATAAGGATTTTATAAATATCAAGTGTTTTCATTGTCATGAATTTGAGAATTATGCTACAAAATGTCCAAACAATAAATCCAGCAGGCATGTTGCAACAACAAGAGGAAGAGAATCACTCTCCTCTCATTTTGAATTCAATATTTCCTTGATATCTTGCATGGAAAACTTAGCACAAGGTAACATGTGGTATATTGACTAACGGGATTCATTTCACGTGAAAGGGAATAAAGATATCTTCAGTAGTTTGGAGGAGAAAGACATGAAATTCATATCGAACTTGGAGATAATAGTAGGTACATGACCAAAGGTGTTGGTACAGTGAGGTTTAAGAGGGAGTCTAGGCCCCTTCTCCATTTCAATGATGTGATGTATGTCCCAGGATTGAAGAAAAACGTTGTCTCAGTTGTAGTCCTTAAAGACAAAGAGTATGATGCAACCTTGAGCAGAAGTAAGGCATGTATCTAGCACTTAGCTTCTATATGTAAGAATCATATAGGTGTGAGGGTGAAGAAAATCTACAAGTTTTAGGAATATATAGTTGGAGCCTTGAGGAAGAAGGTAGGGAGAGATCATACTGGAGAAGTAGTGGTTGAGCGATAACTGGATAGAGCTCTGAAGATGGACACTTAGCCACTATCTTAGTTTCAGGCTAAGCTAATTTCCAGTTGGGTTGAGCATTAGGAGGATGAAGATGATGAGGACCATATACCAAGGAAAATTTAGGAAGCCACTCAATCAGAGACTTCAATTATAGGGATTTGAGTCTCCCAGCGTCCAGATGAAGACACCCAAGTACACAGGGTACATGTCACTTATGAATAAAGTCTTCGACTCACAAAAAATGGTAGGAAAAAACATGTCTTCAAGGCAAGCTCTAAAGAAGAAAGAAGTGAAGTATTGTAGTTCAAAAGGGGAAGCTGCAACAACAAAGAAATTGGTAGAGCTAACGATAGATCCAGGTGGATGAGCTTCATCCAGGAATAGCTTCCTCACTAAGAGGGAGAGTTGAAAATATTAGTGAGAAAAGGGTTTCATGATTTATCCCTTCATCATAAGAGCCATAATTAATTCCTTCTTATGCATGACTCACATTCCTAAAAATTAGGAGTTTCCCTATAAATTAGGATGAGTTCCTATAATCTATGAATCAACCCATAAAAGTTAGGATGATTTAGCATGTATTTAACTAATGTGTTGAAACTGAAAGTCAAGTTCTTGATTTTCTAGGTTTAGTTGATTGAGGAAAAACACAAGTGACTAAGTTTCGAGTGGTTGACTTGAAATAATGTGAGTTGTAGGAGCAGTTAACTCATGCTAACTCAATCAATCACAATTTCATTCCTTAACTATAAAATCACTAATTTTATCCATTTGAATTTCCTTTAAAAGGTGGAACGAAGGCACAAGTTTAATCATTTTTTTGGTGAGCATGAGTTGGTGAGATTACACAATATGAGGCATGATTTTGTGCACGGAGCTTGTGAGAGGAAGGGTTTGAAAAATAATCTTGTGCAAATGTTGGTAGAGGGAAGAAAATATTAACAATATTGAAAAAGGTTTCAAGGTTAGATCAAGTAGGAAAGACAAGTGTGTCTTTCAGATTGAAACAATTCTATTTGTAATAGGTCAATTTCCTACTTTTTGCTATCAATAAAATTCTCATCAAGCAAAGGGTTTTCTAAGTTGGTTTTCCTTGAAAATTCAGTTCTTTTAAATTTTTTGATTGTGTTTTTATTTTTGCTCCTATTGGACCACTGCATCTAGTAGAGAAATTTGTGTTTATGTGAGAGTAAATTTTATTAAAGATTGCTCATATTAGCAAATCAAAATTTCGTGGATTTTCTACACTTTTTGTTTTTAAAGAAAATATCGAATTAAAACCTCCCCCTTTGACATTCCCTTTCCTTAAACCATACACAAAATACCCTAATTAAACCACCAAATACCATTTTCGAAACCCTTTCGAATCACCTATATACCTAAGTTATGACCTTACTGAAATTATGTTCATTTCCCTACACATATGTATGTTTGAAAAACCTATCAACATTAACATATATATATATATATATATGTATATATATATGTATATATATATGTATATATATATGTATATATATATGTATATATATATATATATATATATATATATATATATATATATATATATATATATATATATATATATATATATATATATATATATATATATATATATATATATATATATATATATATATATATATATATATCTGTGTGTGTGTGTGTGTGTTATCCCTAGACATTTGACCGAGTGTATTATGCAAAAAAATGGTCTAAATTAGTTTTCAAAGTGGAAATTTTTTACCTCAATAGACTATGTCATCCATGACTAGTTGAAGGGATTGTTGATATGAGCTCTCATTAGCTCATATAATTCTGTAGCCAATGTAGAATCATAGCTCTATAGCTTAAGATATATGAAAGGATTCAACTTGGTGAAAACTTAATTGCAAAATTCATTTGAACAATGATAACTGTAAGGGTTCAAACAGGGATAGCAGTGACGGTTTGAAGAGGGTCAATCATAGAGTGATTAAACAATGACAATCATAACGGATTTGGATAATGACGATTGTAAAAGGTTTTGGACATCAAATTATGGGTAGTTAGTGAATAGGGCAGAGCCTAATAACATTCATAATTTTAGGATTAATTCTAAATTTTGGAGTATTTTTTAAAATGCAGGTTGGACTCAATCTTTGTAGCGGTTTCAGGGCCATGACAGGGAAATTTCAGTCAATTTTGCAAACACCTTTGACAAGATGAAGGCCACCATGAAGAAAATAACCATTAAATTCAGTGAGTGGATGACCACATAGGTTACTTGGCTCTCCTAGGAGGAAGAAACTTGGTGTAAAAAATTTGAAATTGATAGTTCCTATTGGGTCTCGTTCCTCTAGGAACCATCTTCACTTCCAGATTTGAAGAAGAGGATAAATCAAGAGGCCTTAATTCCTCTTTGGTGTGATGCAATATTATTTTTTATAAATATCGTAACTTGTGAAGGTTGGTTTAGTATGGTGTACCATTACCATGTATGATTTTAATGCATTAGATGGGCATAAATAGTTCAACATGCCTCACTTCTTGATAAAGGATGTGACGAATATGGCCTCCACTACAAGAAAAAAGGACATTGGTGAGGGGCGAAAATGGTCACTATAAGCTCCTTGGTGAGGGTCAAAAGAGCCTTTGTCACCAAAAATTGAACGTCACCAAAGGTGGCGTCGCCAAAAGTATAAGTGTTGTGGTGACATTCAAGGACCGTCACCAATAATGATTTATAGTGATGGATAGTTACCATCACCATTTCAAATGAGCAATGGTGACAGACAATAGTCTCCGTCACCAAAAAACTAAACATCACCAAAGGTGGCGTCGCCAAAAGTATGTGTTTTGGTGACATTTAAAGTCCGTCACGAATATTTATTATAATGACGGATAGTGACCGTCACCATTTCATATAAACAAAAAATATTTTTTGTGATGGAATTTTCATGGTCGTCACTATTGGTGCATAGATATGGCGACATTCATTGACCGTCACCATAAACACATTGGTGACATCAAGGCCCGTCACGAATAATGACTATAATGACAAACAGTGACCCTCACCATTTCATATCAACAAAAAAGATTTATGGTGACGAACCTTTAATGGTCATCTCTATTGATGCATATATATGGTGGCGTTCGTTGACCATCACCATTTCATATTTTGGTGAGGGTCAAAAAATGTCACCATAAGCTCATTGGTGATGGTCAAACTATCATCTATCACCAAAAATTGATCGTCCTCATTCCCTGTGAATATCAGGGCATGATGGAATTGAACCACCAACCTCCTGCTTGTAAAGCAGGTGCTCTTCCATTGAGCTAGCACGCTTTAAAGAATTAGACTTTAAACTAGCAATTGCCCTAAAGGTGCAAAGATACACCAAAGGACTAGAAAATCTAGGAAGATCAAAAATTGCTAGAAATAATATGTTCAATATACATAATAAAAAGACAATAAGAATAACTTTTGATATAATCTAACAAAGCATGTACTATGTAGGAGAATAATTGGAAAGCACAACTAAAAATTTGAATCACACCATAACAATATAAAAGAACATGCAACAGGAAAGGAACAACTCCATAGTTTGAGAAATATGAACAATCCATGGGTCTGTTCTGATATATTGATATATATAATGAAATATAAATCTAGATTTATGAAATTCAAGTATCACACAAGAATGTCTTGAAAAAATATCAATATGTAAAATAGTATTTTTTGCATTTGGATTTACCTTGCAGAACTTTAGGAAAAATTTTCCACAGAAACAACCAATAAACATAACAACATGGACCTCAGGAGCAATTGTGCAATGGATAAAATATGAAGATAAAGCACTAGAGAAGTATTCAAAGAAAATGATGAAAAGTGTACTAGAAAGAACTGAGAACCCTCTGAATTAAACCGCACATTTATCATCGTGACTAGTACACTTGCAAAAATAGATCAAAATAAATTATGAACTATTCCACCAAAAAACAGTGAATTTTTCCACTAAAATACAGTTTCAAATTAATCACTAGCATGACGCTAACTTCTCTGCAAAAATAGGGAAGTTTCAAGACAATGTATAATAGCTTGCATGGCAATCGTGTTGATAAAACCTTCCAAGGAATAAGACCACAACTGTCAACAAGAGTGCCATGAAATAAGAGGCTCCTAGGAACCTCATAGAAAACAATATTTATGTAAGGCAGTCATCTAGATCAAGGGTCATCATTCAATAATAAATATGGAAATAGGTGTTGACATTTTATAATGGAATCCTCTTTGGATTCACTAGTTAGGAAGAAAGAAAAAGGTTTCATCAAGAATTCTAACTTACAGAATTTTGGGATTAGAATATGATGACACATTGATGAAGCAGATCAAGAAAATGAAACTCTTTCACTCTAAGGAAACTTGCTGCAGGATGACTCAAAAGGAAAATAATGAGGTACATGTATATATATGTTGACACTTAATGCTATGAAGTCATGCCATGTGGTTGCAGGTAGTATACTTCTATCTTTAGAAGTATAATCAAAATAGAAAGCAGAAACTTTTCTGATGCATAGGTTGCCAAAAGGGAATGATTTACACTAGATGAAATCGACATAATATTTCCTCATATGGAATATGAGGCAGTTGTACATTATCAAGGAACTGTGCAATGGAATTTCCTGGAAATGAAATAAAACTGTGGAGAAATAAAAAGGAATATCATGGGAAGTACAACCATGGAAAGAAGCAATCAACATCCAAGAAAGCCAAGAATACTTGACTAGGAGATCTCCAGGGAAGATATGTGGACTCTAATAGAAGTATGGAAAATATAGAGACCCTTGAAAATACATCTTTAGGAGATAAAAAAGGATGTTGATGCCTACAAGAAGGATGTCATGGTGAAAGATCAGCACTAAGGTAAATTTTGATTTAAGTATTCATATTTATAATTGAATAATATCTGATGAGCTTATTCAGATCAGCCAAAGGGAAGTATATGTCTTCCACAAGCTGATAACCATATTGCAGGATGTAAGATCCTCGGAAGAAGTATGGTTCAAAGGAAAGGAACATGATATAAAGGTAGACTACATGAAAAATTGATGGATCAATTTCGGACAAAAATCAAAAGTGATGGGTGATTTGAGCCCTAATGAAGATATCCCAAAGATGAAGACTCCTCAACAACGAAGAAATTCATGACATCAAAGAAAGTAGTTCTTCATGAGCAGCTCAGTGTTTTCATCATTGCTGCTATAGGTCCCTGATTAAGAGGGTGGCTGGTAATAAGTTTATTACCTAGTAGAAACTTGGAATCAAGTCCCTAGGAGCCTGGACAAGTCCTTGGCTAAGAGGGAGCCTTGAAAATTCCTTGGATAAGAGGGAGCTTGGGAAAATTCCTTGATAGGAATGGGTATGTCCTCCCTAATTAAGAGGGAGAGATAGACGTATCATTTTGGTCTTCACCTGGAAGACATAATGTGGGATTGGATAATCCTCTAGCATCTGATACTCTTTTGAGGATGTATTAGGGTATCCAAGGTAAGAGTAGTCGTGAAAGGATGGGTATTCTTTAAGGATTAGCAATCCCCAAAAGAATAGTCCTATGAGGTCATACTCGGTGAACACGTGGGTGAATTATGTACCTTGGAGACAACGATGATGATGTCTATAATCATTGGTCACGCCAACATTGTAGTCCATGGTCTCGTAAAGAGATGGAGTTGTTAGTCAAGGCCTTGCATTGTGACAATGTTGGTTAATAATATGCTATAACAGATGGATTACCAATCGAATTTTTCTTATGAGATTCTTTAGATTGAGAGTGACTATGTACCATTATGAATACCTCCCTATTTAAGAGGGAATGTTGGAATGTGTAACTAAGTTCGCTCTTCATAATGACTTGTAACTATGAATTTATGTAATGAAGAAGACAAAGATAGTGTCTGGCTTTAGTTAAAGATGGTGAATATTCTCCTTGATGAAGTCGGCTTACACACAAACCTCATGTTGGCCTACAAGCTAAAGCTAGACACTATATAAAGGATGATGTGGCCTCATTATGCTGTAAGAAATTTTGGATCATGTCTGTGATAGAAGAGCGAATTTTGGGTCTACATTGATGCAAGAATAGGAGGCTAGTCTGGGAAGAAAAGAAGAGGTATACTTAACTTTGTTCTGGGTCTATAACACCTCGAACATTTTAGACAGAAGGTTATCAAAGCAAAAGATAAGTCGCTCTTCTAGTGCATAGAACAATGCATGAACAAGATAATGCAACGATGAAAGGATCTGTGATTAGGTCAAGAAAGGAGGTGTGTTATCGAAGGAATAAAGTCTTATCATATCTCTGTTTTGGTCTGCAAGTTTATCTCGCATATCTCAGGGAGGCCAAAGGTAATCACAATAAATAGGAAGGCTACAACATCATGAAGAAAGGCTTGGTCTTGAGTTTCAAAGATGTCCAAAGGATGTTGGAAGTAGGCCGAGAAGAAGACTTTAGGAAGCTAAGGATAATATCAAAGGAAGCCAAGAAGAAGCACATAGTTTGGGGCTGCTAGACTAGGGACCGAGCTGCCCTAGTAAAGGTGTAGTGTAGTGTAGAAAGAAGAGATCAGCTAGAGAAGCTGAGAAGAGGAGTGACAAGGGTCTTGGAGGCCTACTGGTGTCAAGGGTCTATTTCATGGTTATGGTACTCATCAATGGAAGATCTATAAGAAGAATTTGTTTTGGGTTTTCCTCTCCAAGAGGGAGAGGTTTTGGCCCTGGCTTGAAGAGCCTAAAATTTTTGTCTCTTGTGTTTTGATAATTGACTTGATGAAAGACATAATAAGCTAACAAAGATAAGATCTAAGTAAAAGAAGCATAACAAGTTCACAATTAATTATCATGAAAGAGAAATTGAATTAAACGCCCTAATTTCTCAACAAGGTTCATATGCTCTTTACTATCATTACCTAACCCTTTGAGTAACTATGAGGGCTCGAGGGAAAATACAGATAATCATTCCAGCAGTTCTGTCCAAGAATGCTTGAAGCAGAAGAAGATTCAAAAGCTCTTGTTACTTGGATATGAAGGCTTTGGTGCTAGTACAATTTTCATGTAGGAAATATTTCTCTACAAGCGTGAGAATTTTTCACAGGAGGAGTTGCAAAACATTGCACTGATGATACGGAGCAACATATATAAATACCTTTGCATATTTCTTGAGGGGCGTGAGCATTTTGAGGAGGAAATATTAGCAGATATGGATGGTTTCAGTGTACATGAACAAGTTTCTACCTCAGATGAAAGTGATGATAAAGAAGTTGCTCAATGTAATTACTCTCTCAATCCAAAATTGAAACTTTTTTCCAATTGGCTTCTGGAAATTATGGCAATGGGGGATTTAGATGGTCTTTTCCCATCTGAAACATGTGAGTATGCCCCAATAGTTGATGAAATGTGGAGGGACCCTGCAATTCAGGCTATGTATGCAAGAAGAAATGAGCCGCATGCCCTCCCTGATGTTGCTGGTCACTTCTAGGAATGGGCTGTTGAGGTATCAAGTAATGCATACAATTCGTCACAATCTCACATTTTATATGCTTGAGTGACTCAAAGTAATGGGTTAGCATTTATATAATTTTCAACTGATGATCGTAGTCTAATGTCAGAACCTTATAATGAAAACTTTGATTGTCCAACTCCAACTTTGAAGTATCAGCTTATTAGAGTAAATAATAACGGATTAAATGAAGGCTGTAAGTGGCTGGAAATATTTGAGAATGTACGAGCTGTAATCTTCTGTGTTGCTATAAGTGAATATGACCAAAAGTGGGTTGAGAAATAATATGACCTTCAGTAAATAACTTTTTGAGAATGTTTTGGAGCCTTCATGTTTCAGAGATACACCATTCATTCTATTACTAAATAAATATGACATTTTTGAGGAGAAAATTAACAGAGTGCCACTTACTGTATGTGAGTAGCTTAAGGATTTCAGTCCAGTGGAAGCACACCACAACAATCAGTCACTAGACCATCAAGCTTACTATTATGTGGCAATGAAATTCAAGGATCTATATGCATCTCTTAGTAGCCATAATTTGTTTATATGGAAAATGAAGGCACGAAATCGCAGCACAGTGAATGAAGCCTTCAAATATTTTCATGAAATTTTAAAGTGGGCTACATATGTGCAAGAAAATATCCTGCAATACAGGAACGTGCAATTGCCTGATATTTTCAAATTCAAGCTCTGACAGAGCCTCCAAAAGTATTGCATCCTTCTGCCTAACTGCAATTTCATTCAATCTCAAAACCTCAGCTAATTGTATTTCAACCCTTCTATTTTCTTTCCAAGTTTCTTCATTTTGATTGAGTGCATCATTCCCTTCCCTAGATACTTCATCCAATTGCTTGGAAATGTTTTCTTTTTCTCTGAAAACTTCTGCCAGTTGACAAAGAACCTCATCTCTTTGCCTCTTGAATTCATCAGTTTTCTTTAGTTCTCTATTTAAAATCACCTTCAAGTGATTTAGCATTGTCTCCAAACATTATTTTTCTGTTTGAGCTGCCTTTCTTTCTTTCCTTTCACTTTCAAGCTCCAAGATAGCCTCCTTCAGTCGTTTCTGTTTTCTCTTAATTCCTTAATTTGATTGTTTCAATCTTAAAGCTTCATCTAATTGTTTTGCAATATTTGTTTCTACCCTGCAAGTCTATGAGATTTGATGGAGGGTCTCTTCTTGTTCCCTTGCAATTTCACCACTTCGATTGATTTATTTATCTACAACCATCTTCAACTACTTAAATGAAATATTTGGGTACACCTTTCCCATTTCACCTGCAATCCTCACTTGTCTTATAGATTGAAGTTCCAATATATGTCCCTTAACAATTTCTACAGATGTTTCAAAAGAAATGTTTGGAAATATGACTTGAATGGCCATTAATTCCTGTTTGTAAAATAAGTCTGGACTCCTTGTAAAAAATATCTCTATAGCTGACTTTTCCATTTCTCTTACAATACTTTCTTGCATTTCACATTCAGATTCCACAATATCTGTCTTAATTTTTTCTGCATAGGCTTCAGAAAAAACATTCGGTGATACGACTTGAATGGCCATTAAAACCCTCCTATAGTGAATGTCTGGAATAGATCTTATGTGATTTAATGTCCTCTTGGAACCATATTTTTCTGTTTCTGCAACATTCTTTGCTTGTCTTTCAGACTCAAGCTCCAAAATGGGGTTCTTAAGTACTGTCTCCCATTTTATAATTGCAAGTTCCTTCAAGTTTAATGTTTCATTTAGTTGTTAGCAACTTTTGTTTCTACTCTCCATGTTTGTCTGTTTAGAGGGAATATGTCATTCATTTCCCTTGGAAATTCACCACTTTTACTGATTTCTTCATATGCAATCACCTTCAAGCATTTAAATGAAGTCCCTAAATACACCTTTTCCAATTCACCTCCCATCCTTGCTTGAAATCCTGATTCAGGTTCCAAAATATCCACCTTAAAGTTTTCTGCAGAGGCTACAGTGGAAATGTTTGTCAATGTGACCGTTAACTCCCCCACATTAAGAATGTCTGGACTACTTCTAAAGATTTTCCTTGAATCTGCCTTTGCCATTTTACCTGCCATCATGGCTTGGCTTCCAAATTCAGGTTCAAAATTTTCCACCTCAAAATTTTCTGGAGAGGCTTCCATTAATTCCTGCTTGCAAATAATGCCTAGAATGGCCATTAAGTGATTCAATGTCATCTCCAAACCTATGTTTTCTGCTTCAGCAGACTTCCTTGCTTGTATTTGAGATTCAAGCTTAGAATTAGCCCTCTTATGATGTGCCCTTTTTCTCTTGATTGCATCGTCTTTCATGTTTATAGCTTCATCTAAGTGTTCAGGAATCATCCTTGGTTGTATTTGAGATTCAAAATTCGAAATAACCCTCTTAGAGTGTGCCCTTTTCCTCTTGATTGCATCACCTTTCATGTTTATAGCTTCATTTGATTGTTTAGGAATCAATGTTTCTACTCTCCAAGGCCGTGCGTTGTAATGGAGGGTGTCATTCCTTTCCCTTGGAAATCGATCACTTCGGATGATTTCATCACTGCAGGCATCTTAATGTAGTTAAATGAAGGTTCTAAATTTATCTTTATGATTTCACCAGGAGTCCTTGATTTCCTTTCAGATTCAGGTTCTAAAATATCCTCATTAAAGCTTTCTGCCGAGGCTTCAAAAGAAACATTTTGCAATACAGTTGGAATGGCCATTAATTCATACTTAGCAAGAATGTCTGGACTACAAAATGATATTTTCAGAACATAAGAAAACCTTGTAATAAAACAAAATTGCTTAGGAAATTAAAAAACACACAGCTTTATTGCAGGTAATTTTTACTCCAAGAAATGATAGTTTGAGAGTATAAGAAACCTACTTAAAAATGAAAACCTATAAAGGAAACAATCAAACAAAGAACTTATTCCAGGTATATTTTTACCCCAGGACAAACTTATAAGTTTGACACTTTCTCAAGAAGAATGTTTCACCGGCTTTGTTTCCAGCTCCTTTTCTATTAGTATAGCCAGGATAATCTGTTATTCATGCATGGGAATTTTCTAAGTTAATTTTTATGGTATTGCAGGCCCGAAATTTTAGGATATGACCAGATTTTTGAGATTTGACCAACATTGACTTTTGTTGACCATGATTTGTTGGAAATGGATGGGAGGAGTGTTGACTTCGGTCTTTGTGGCAATCTCGGTCTTGGTCTTGGGTCTTGGATATCTCACTTTGATCTGATTCTGTAAGAAGAGGATTTTCTTGGGTTTTCCCCCTTGTGGGGTTTTTCCCTAGGTTGGAGCCTAATTTCTTGTGTTCTTTGTCTCTTTTTGATCTTCATGTTTTGTAATTTTGGTAATTTCTTGGTGAAGAAGATAACATAAGTAACAAGAAGCCAACAAAATTCACAATTAATTATCAAGTTAAGATAAATCTACCCTAATCTACAAGCATCTCGATTTCTCAGCATGGTATCAGAGCTAGGTTGAAGGAAAGGCAAATTGAAGATAATATTTTGTTGGCTTATTTGCTTATCCCTGTGGCACCTTAATAAAAGTATCATACAAATTCTGTAACATCCTTCCCTTAAAATACGAATTGAAAGAGGCACAGTACCTCTGTGATTCAAGTTGAAGAAAGACATCAATATTCCTGTGAACTGAGCTCATCAATAAAGGAAGGACTGAAATACTTAAGGGCTAGAAAAAGAGACCTATAATACATGCAAAGACTCTATGGAATTATCTATGTAAATCAAGAATGAAATTCATATCTCTGTTGTTGAGAAAACATTTGGCATAGGTACACATATTTGAGTTTCTATGTTGATTTATGAAGTAAGTTTCCTATACTAATGTGAATTTCAGAGGCACCTTATCCTGTGATAAGCATACAAGTCATTATATTTATAATCTACAAAGTACTCAAAGAAAAATCAAATGGCTTATATGAAATTTGTTAAAAGAAGACAACTTACTGTGACAATACTTTCAGTGGGAATCTGAGCATGACTGTGAGCTCCTTTCTGAATCAAATAGACCAAGTGTATACATGATATTTGTATAGTTTGAGTAACCAAGATTCTGTAGCTGACATCTATTACTGCTGAGTTCAAGGGCTAGTCTGAGAGTATGAACAAGTCAGAAATTGCCATAATGATTGAAGCAAGTTTGTTTGGGAAAAATATTAAAAACGGATATCTGAGATACTGTTCTTCAATCAATACAAAAAGGTTCTATGAAACTTCTATGATGTATCTGAAGCTTACTATAGGTACCAACATGAAAAGATACAAGGTCTATCTAACACTATATAAGGCAGCTTGACTCATTTGGGAGACTATCCATCTTTGACATCTAAAAATACCATCATCTTCGTAATCAATGCTAATCTGTGGCACTGTGAGACGAAGGATAGAAGTGTATTGTGATTTGAAGTTAAAAGAAACCAAAACCATGTGGATCGTCTCTGAGGCATTTAAATGTACAAATGATGAAATTAAATACATGCAAAACAAGTCTTATCTGTGACATAAAGGACTGAGCATCTCTATACCTTTGTGCAAAATGAATCAAAAGTCTGTGATCTACTCTATGCTACAGGACCAAAAGACTAAGGTACATAGTCTATAGAAGGGACCAAAATCATTTCTGTGAATAAAATCCAAGATTCCGATCAATTCCAAGTCTGAAGCTACAATTAATGACAAAATTTACATTTGTGAAAAGTCTGAGCATCTCTATGACAAGTAGAACATGTATATTGTGATCTAAACTATACAAAGACATACAAAAAATTTTGAATCATCAAGAATCAGAGTTTAGTGGCATCCTGTGCGAAAACATGAGGGATGTTACTTCGTGACAGAATTTATTATGATGATATAAGGCCCATATCTGTGACACTGGAATATGTAGTAGCATTATATCTCTTCATAAGGACTGTGAGGGTATATGGAATCCGTGACACAAATTTGTGAAAATAGCACCCTTCTCATACATAAAAAAAATACGAATTCAATTCTTTAAGCCGACCTATTTGATATTGAAAGATAAAGGACACTGAAAGCAGCTCAAGGATATATCTGTGGCTTATAGTTGATCTTGATGGCTGGGACCAGATCACTGATAAGCCTCTTGTGATCAATTGTCGGGGCACTGCCCCAGATGATCATTACAATTCACTGCTAATTGCATGCATTATTGTTGAGTATTATATGCATCAATTTGCAATCTTTGAGGCTACTTAGAGTTTTCTACTATGTCTATGTTGTTGGAATTTTTATGCTCTTGAGTGATTACCCTGAGTTGAGGCATTTTTGAATTTTTGATAACTTCAATTGTAGCCCACCTTTATATATATATATATATATATATATATATATATATATATATATATATATATATATATATATATATATATATATATATATATATATATATTCTTATAGTCCAAATAAGCTTTAATGGTTAACAAAACCTATGATTGTTGAAAGAAGCCTTCACATTGTTTTGCAAAATTTCACTCACTGAGAGAATGTCAGATCAATCCCATGTTGTCATGGTTAGATGGCTCAGTGATCAAATCTAATTGATGTGTGGGGACAAGGAGAATGATGATGGAAAATTTAGTAGAATGGGAGGAAAACTCGGGTATTTACAGGCAATGACTCAGAAACCATTCTCAAGGCACTGATTGTGAAATAAATGGAGGATAAAATGGAAATAATAGAAGATAAGGCATTGGAAACTTGACACATAAATTATCGCCTCACACAGTGACTAATCATCCATGACAAACTTGATAAAGAAGAAATAAGGATAGAAAAAATTTGGGATGCAAAAAAGCAGTTTTTTAACTAGAATCTCAAGCCAAACAATAAAATTTATCTGCACAATGGCATCGAGCCTGCAATTTATCACAAAGACATCAAACCCACTAAGAGAAGGAATCAAAATATTAAACTGTACACACCATTTCCAATGCTGGAAGCACCATGGGAATGTATTAGCATTGACTTCTTGTTGGGATTGTTGAGAACCCAATGAGGTAAAGATTCTATATTTGTAGTTGTTCAATGATTGTAAAAAATAACACATTTAATTCCTGGTAAGAAAACAGATGTCGTGACATACATTGTTGTTTTGTTCTTTAAAGATTTTATTTTTTTACTTGGTTTGCCAGGAAGCATAATCTCAAATAGAGATAGAAAGTTTATTGGTCATTTCAGGACCTGTGGAAGATACTTGACACAAAATTGCAATTCAGTGCCTGCATATCATCCGCATACTAATGAGAAAAATGAGATATTTAATAGAAGCCTTGGAAATATATTAAGACATTTAATTGGAGAGAAACGAGAATAGAGGGATTAGGTATTGTCACAAGCTAAATTTTTGTAGAATAATTTTGGTGAACTTGTCTACAAGGATTTCCAATATTCTGATGGTAGGTCATCAAGAGGAGTCACTATTTTGGCTTGCTTGCTTAAAGAAAGCAAGTGAAGTGTGAATGCAGAGTCATTCACTGAGCATACGAAAATGCATGAGCAGGTGTAGCTACAAGGAAAATAGCCCAATGTGAAATGGCATGTGTGAATATTAGAAAAGGGAATCTTGTTTTAGCACAGTCGAGGAAGGAAAGATTTTCTTAAGGGCACCTATTACAAGTTGAAAAAAAATATGATAGGTCCTTGCAATATCTTGAAAAATATTTTGGACAATGATTATGTTTTAAAGTTCCCTACCAGTTTAGACATCTCACCAACTTCCAACATGTTTGATTTGTGTGTTCACGAAGGTATTTCAGATGGGAATCAATATGTCGGAAATTGGAAAGAGTAGATTCCAAAGCATAAGAGGGATGAGATCACAAAGATCTTGAAAGATAGGATTGTGCGAAAAATCTAGAGAACAAAGAATTATTTTGTTCATTGGGAAGGCAAGGACTTGAAAGAGACCACTTGGATTTTGAAAGCAGAGTTGGGATGAGTCACTCAACGTTCACCTGTTTGATCTACACACTTGTGAGAGGGAGCTCACTTTTCTTCTTACTAGGGGAGTCTAATGCAAAAGTTTCCATCGGGAAGGTAGTAATAAGAGAAAATAGGGAAGTGGAAAATAGAATAGAAGGAAGAGGAGATGAAAAAGTGGAGCACGAGAAACAGAAGTACCAGTGTGAATTAAAATGGTTTTGATATTCCTCTTTGAAATTTTGTAAGCCTAGTTGAGGCTTACACCAATAGACACTCCCAATAGTTATTTGCGGACATTCCCAATAGTTATTTCCTGTAGTATATGAAGCCCATTGAAGCGTATCATGTAAATTTATGAAATATGTGGTGTAATATAAAATTTGGTTGTGTAATTTGGGGGTTCCTCCCTTTGTGCCCTTATTGATTTAAAAAATTATGTGTCCTTCATTTTATTCATTGTGTGCTCCGGCACCAATAATGATGTGATTCTTCATGTGAATGAGCCTTCATGTGGTATGAGGGTGCAATCACAATCCAATTTGTCCTTGCAGGAAATAGTGCAGGCCTGAAAGATACAAATGGAGATGCACCACCGACAACTTCTAGAATGCATAAGAGTTGGAAACCATCTAGCCAATCGCTCTCCTAGTCGACAGTTGCACTGAAGTGACGACTACAATAGAAGAAAATAGCATAGAGAAGCAAAAATTCATTCACTATGTCTCACACTTTCCTGCCAATGACAAATAGTTCTTAACTCTATCCCTTTATATCTCCGAGAATCCATCCCAAACCTAATATTGATGGCTGAGACCAAATCAATGATAAGCCTCTTGTGATCAATTGTCGGGGCATTGCCCCAGATGATCATTACAAGTCACCACCAGTTGCATAAATTATTGTTGAGTATTATATGCATCAATTTGCAATCTTTGAGGCTACTTAGAGTTTGCTACTATGTCTATGTTGTTGGTGTTTGTATGCTCTTGAGTGATTACCCTCAGTCGAGGCATTTTTGAGTTTTTGATAACTGCACTTGTAGCCCACCATTTTGTATATATATATATATATATATATATATTCTTATAGTCCAAAGAAGCTTTAATGGTTAACAAAACCTATGATTTTTGAAAGAAGCCTTCACATTGTTTTGCAAACTTTCACTCACTGAGAGAATATCAGATCAATCCCATGTTGTCATGTTTAGATGGCTCAGTGATCAAATCTAATTGATGTGTGGGGACAAGGAGAATGATGATGGAAACTTTAGTAGAATGGGAAGAAAACTCGGGTTGTTACAGGCAGTGACTCGAAAACCATTCTCAAGGCACTGATTGTGAAATAAATGGAGGAAAAAATGGAAATAATAGAAGAAAAGGCATTCGAAACCTGACACAAAAATTATCACCTAACACAGTGATTAATCATCCATGACAAACTTGATAAAGAAGAAATAAGGATAGAAAAAATTTGGGATGCAAAAAAGCAATTTTTTAACTAGAATCTCAAGCCAAACAATAAAATTTATCTGCACAATGGCATCAGGCCTGCAATTTATCACAAAGACATCAAAACCACTAAGAGAAGGAATCAAAATATTAAACTGCATAGACCATTTAAAATGCTGGAAGCACCATGGGAATGTATTAGTGTGGACTTCGTGTTGGGATTGTTGAGAACCCAATGAGGTAAAGATTCTATTTTTGTAGTTGTTCAATGATTGTCAAAAATAACACATTTAATTCCTAGTAAGAAAATAGATGTTGTGACATACATTGTTGTTTTGTTCTTTAAATAGATATTTTGTTTACATCGATTGCTAGGAAGCATCATCTCAAACAAAGATAGCAAGTTTATTGGTCATTTCAGGACCTGTGGAAGTTTCTTGACACAAAATTGCAGTTCGGTGCCTTCATATCATCCGCATACTAATGATCAAACTGAGATAGTTAATAGAAGCCTTGGAAATATATTAAGACGTTTAATTGGAGAGAAACGAGAATAGAGGGATTAGCTATTGTCACATGCTAAATTTGTGTAGAATAATTTTGGTGAACATGTGTACAAGGATTTCCAATATTTTGATGGCAGGTCATCAAGAGGATTCATTGGTTTGGCTTTCTTTCTTAAAGCAAGAAAGATAAGTGTAAATGCGGAGTCATTCACTGAGCATATGGAAATGCATGAGCAGGTGTAGCAACAATGACAATAGCCCAATGTCAAATGGCATGTGTGAATATTAGAAAAGGGAATCTTGTTTTAGCACAATCTAGGAAGGAAATATTTTCTAAAGAGCACCTATTACAAGTTGAAAAATATGATAGGTCCTTGCAATATCTTGAAAAATATTTTGGACATTGATTATTTTTTCGAGTTCCCTAAGGGTTTGGACATCTCACCAACTTCCAACATGTTTTATTTGTGTTTTCACGAAGGTATTTCAAAAGGGAATCAATATGTCAGAAATTGGAAAGAGTAGATTCCAAAGCATAAGCGGGATGAGATCACAAAGATCTTGAAAGATAGGGTTGTGGGAAAAATCTAGGGAACAAAGAATTATTTTGTTCATTGGGAAGGCAAGGGCTTGAAACAGGCCACTTGGATTTTGAAAGCAGAGTTGGGATGAGTCACTCAGCGTTCACCTGTTTGATCTACACACTTGTGAGAGGGAGCTCACTTTTCTTCTTAGTATGGGAGTCTAATGCAAAAGTTTCCATCGGGAAGGCAGGAATGATAGACAATAGGGAAGTGGAAAATAGAATAAAAGGAAGAGGAGATGAAAAAGTGGAGCACGAGAAACAAAAGTACCAGGGTGAATTAAATTGGTTTTGATATTCATCTTTGAACTTTTGTAAGCCTAACTAAGGCTTACACCAACAAACACTCCCAATATTTATTTGCGGACACTCCCAATAGTTATTTACTGCAGTATACAATGCCCATTGAAGCATATCATGTAAATTTATGAAATATGTGGTGTAATATAAAAGTTGGTTGTGTAATTTGGGGGTTCCTCCCTTTGTGCGCTTATTGATTTAAAAAATTATGTGTCCTTAATTTTATTCATTGTGTGCTCCGACACCAATAATGATGTGATTCTTAATGTGAATGAGCCTTCATGTGGTATGAGGGTGCAATCACAAGCCAATTTTTCCTTGCAGGCAATAGTGCATGCCTGAAAGATACAAATGGAGATGCACCACCGACCACTTCTAGAATGCATGATGAGTTGGAAACCATCTAGCCAATCACTCTCCTAGTCAACATTTTCACTGAAGTGACCACTACAATAGAAGAAAATAGTGTAGAGAGAAGAAAAAGTGCATTCACTATGTCTCACACTTTCCTTCCAACGACAAATAGTTCTTAACTCTATCCCTTTCTATCTCCGACAATCCATCCCAAACCTAATATTGATGGCTGAGACCAGACCACTGATAAGCCTCTTGTGATCAATTGTCAGGGAATTTCCCTAGATGATCATTAGAAGTCACTGCTAGTTGCATGCATTATTGTTGAGTATTATATGCATCAATTTGTAATCTTTGAGGCTACTTAGAGTTTTCTACTATATCTATGTTGTTGGCATTTGTATGCTCTTGAGTGATTACCCTGAGTTGAGGTATTTTTGAGTTTTTAATAACTGCACTTGTAGCCCACCTTTTTGTATATATATATATTATTATAGTCCAAAGAATATTTAATGGTTAAAAAAACCTATCATTGTTGAAAGAAGCCTTCACAAGTGATGCACACAATGTTTTTATTTATAGTCAATGAAGCTTTGATGGCAAACAAAACTTAGTATTGTTGAAAGAAGCCTTCCCATTGTTTTGCAAAGTTTCACTCACTGAGAGAATGTCAAATCAATCCCATGTCATGGTTAGATGGCTCAATGATCAACTCTAATTGATGTGTGGGGACAAGGAGAATGATGATGGAAAATTTAGTACAATGGGAAGAAAACTCGGATTGTTACAGGCAGTAACTCAGAAACCATTCTCAAGGCACTGATTGTGAAATAAATGGAGGAAAAAATGGAAAGAATAGAAGAAAAGGCATTGGAAACCTGACACAGAAATTATCACCTCACACAGTGACTAATCATCCATGACAAACTTGATAAAGAAGAAATAAGGATAGAAAAAATTTGCAATGCAAAAAAGCAGTTTTTTAACTAGAATCTCAAGCCAAACAATAAAATTTATCTGCACAACGGCATCAAGCCTGCAATTTATCACAGAGACATCAAACCCACTAACATTATATTGGATGAGGAAATGAATGCCCATATAGCAACATTTAATGGAATAATATTTAATGGGATATCTAATATTTTCAAAATAACTATGTTCCTCCCCTGGGTGATTGACAAAACCGCTGGGCAATTCAATTGCTTCAGAATAACGAAAATACCTTTTCCTTTCTTTGGCATCCAAATTTCCTCCAAAGGTGACTAGCATTGATTCTGAATTGTATTTTCCATGAAAATTATTGAATTTCGGAGTAGATTTATCGATTAACACCTCTTGTTGAATCTTCTGAACAACATTCGAGGCTGCCATTAACAGAGAAACTTAGTTTAGGCTTCTTATTTTTGCATAAAATGCACTGCTTAAATCTATAATTATCTTAAATATTAGGGTATCTGAATACCTGAAAACTTTGAATATAGGTTGCAAGATGGATTCGCTAGGGGTTGAAATTTCCTCTGCAAATATTTCTTTGCTCCACATTCTGAGGGATAGTCAAAGTCTTGCCATTGAATCTTTGTCTCCAGCTTAATTTCAACATCATGTTCGGAGCTTTAGGGCCTCCTGAACGCTGTGATAATTCTGAGGAAAATGTTCAGAAAAAATTCCATGTGATTGAATAATGAATTAGAGCTCGAATCTAGTAGAGGAATGAAATATTTGTAGTATAAATTATTTGAGAAGAGTAGCATGATAAGACATGTGATAAGAATTACAGTGTTTGCAGTTCGTCTTGCAGCAGGGTGTAGCCACTATTGAGAGTGTTGCTGATTTTGTGAGAAAATCAGGGATATCAAAGGTGGAATTGAGGTTGAATAGCTCAAGAAAATGGTGATGTGGAAGAAGGGATAAGCACCGGAACCAGAGAATTTTTTGTTATTCCCATAAACAAAAAGATTTTCTATAGAGATTCCCAATCTCGAATTCAGGGGTCATCAACATTTACGAAAATTTCTTATTGAGTTTTCCACATCTTGCGATAGTGCACAGATGATGGTCCGATTTCTAATTTCCATGGCATGGAAGCTACATCATACAGGAATAATTGCTAAAAGCCTTACCTTATCATAGGCCTCTCAACAGATGGAGGAGGAGGGGGCACCTTCTTCTTCTTGAAACTGAATAATCGATTTGTCATATTTGCTCAAGTCGAAATCTTCAATGCACTCCATAGCGATGAGAGGGTATTAAGGCTCCCCTCCTCTAGCTCTGGTCTACTATTTTGGTAACTGAAAGTTGTCTGTGTTTTGTTTGCCCACCAATCCTCCATGACAATACCCTCTTAAAATTTAAATTTAAGTGGAGTGGGAAAATGATTTTCGGATGAGAAAAAGAATTTTAATGGGAAGGGTTAAATACTTATATATATATATGTAATATAATAAATATTTTAATTTCTTAAAAGTTATTCAAATATTGTAAATATTTTAATTTTTTTCAAAATAAAGGTGGAAACTATGTTGAGCTTGCAAATTATTTTTTATCTATTTATGTTATTTTTTTTTCGTTGTGTATGATTCATCTAGATTCATCTTAAATTCGGATCTATCAAGTGTTTAGAGGGATCAAATCTAAAAAGGTTTGCACTGTAAGAGATTTGATTCCTCCCTCTCGGCCCTTGGTAGATCTAGAGTTAAGATAGATCTAGATTGGCTTAGTTATTAATTTTATGTTTTTAATTTTTATTTTATTTTTACATACTCAAAATGTTAAAGAGGACCTTACAAAATATTTACCATAGGACAAGAATTCAACACTGGAGAAACCCTAGAGGCCCACAGAAAAATTGCAAGCGGAGAAAGGTTCGTGGAGTTTCAGGCTAGGGTAGGGCATAGTTTTGACAAAGAGTGAACAAGCTTTGGACAATCTCAAGCTCTCATATCCTTGTCAAAATGCAAAATAAGATTAAATGGTAACCATAAGTGTTTTATCACATGATATGTATTTTGTACAAAGACAGTCGCCATGATAAACCCTTTGAAGACACACAACTACTCGTCAAATATGCTTTTCATATGAGATGTCGATTGCTTACTATTGGAACCACATGGAGGAGGAGGATTTGGTGGATTACGAACTAGAGGGGGGGGGTTTTCAAAAAACTTGGTCTAGTCCCAAGGATTTTATCCATTCGCATTTCAAATTCAACTTAGAAGGTCACCATATCGCAGCTTCTAGGCCTACCAAATCTTTAGAAAACAAAGTTAAGAATTCAATAGGAAACTATCTAGCGGTTTGAAGGCCCCAATCCCTACTTTAGCCATGCACTATTCGGGTCCTTTAGTTTCAGCTACCCAGTGCCTGAGGACATTTTTCAGGGGCTAAATAACTCTTCTTGGGATCTTTGGCTCTAATTTTAGTTTCCCTATTATCCCATATATTGGAGGAAGACATACAATGTGTTACTTATTCCTTAGGGTTTTCAGATTTTTTTGAACACAGTGGGGGTTATTCACTCTTAGAAACCTCTCCGTATTGTTTTCCCATATCTCCTTCATCTCAAGTGGCATCAAACTTGCCCTCCTTTGGCGAACTAGTGAAGGAGAGTCTTGCCTCGGTGATGGAATAAGGTCAAACTAACATCATGAATGGTCTTGGGGTTTTCATGGAGAAACACTCTTGTGAATAAGGAGTTATGATTCAAAAGGAGTCTGAGAAAGCAAGGAAGATGAAAATCCATGGTAGTGTCAAGAAGAAGAACATAGTCCTCCTTTCTCTAGTTTTGGGAGTCAACGTCACCATTCAAAATACTGAGGAAATGTCCCATAAATCCTTGGTGGGGCAAGTAAGGGGTTCCAAATTCAGGTCCTCAACCCTAAAAGTGTGTGTTAACAAGGAAATCTTGTCTATTGTCAAATTTCCTCCAAAGATGTCACTATTAGCCCAAGGTTGGATTCATTTGTGCTTCAAAGATGTAGTAGACACCTGGAAGGTGATGCAAATGAACATTTAAGAGATTGTGACAGGAAGTGTCAATAAGTTTCAAGTGTGCTAAGGAGGGAGTTACAAAGTATGCTGGGAAGTGATAAGGAATGCTAGAGGCCATGGAAACATGACAAGATGTGCTAGGTGCTAGGGTGTGCCAATGCATGTCAAGGAGTGTTATGGAGTGCCAAGGAAAAACAAGGGAGCACTAGTTTCAAATGCATGGAAATAAATGAATAAGAGTGTGTGATAGGGAGTGCCAATGAGTTATAGGTGTGTTAAGGAGGGAGTGACAAGGTTATATTCTAGGCAGTTCCAAGGTATGCTAAACTACCTAGGCATGTCAGGAAGTGCTAGGGTGTGTAAAAGCATGCCAAGGAATGTAGGGGATGTTAACACATGCCACATAGTGCCAAGGCATTTAAGAGATGCCAGGTGCTATGGTATGTCAATATATAAACTGTGTTTCTTAGTTGTTTTACAACCACAGTTGGATGTGATAAGCCTTGTATTGGTAAATTTTTAAGTGGGATGAGTTGAGATTGGACATGAGTAGCCTAAGATGAGTTACATGTAGTTATTAGGTGAAAAAAGTATACGTTGAATTTCCGCAACATATGAGAATTTGGTTTTGGTCTTAGAATATTTGATGCAAACACACTCAAGTGCCACAACACATATACTTTTCACAACGAAATCTACACACGTTAGGGAATCAACTAGTGCACATGACAAATTTTAACTTTTTCAAACCGTTCTTCGTTAAATTACAAACTATAATAGAATAGGCTAGAGCTCTTGTACAAGGGATCATGACCCTTTACAATCACACTGATATAAGGAATACAACTACTTGCTATTAGTATTTTGATAACCAATATACCTCGAACAAGACAACACTTTAACCATTTTTTGATGGTGGCCACACATAGCCCTTTCAGTCCACATGTCCTGAACATCACATATGGCAGGTCCTCTTGCCTCCCATTATGAAACTCCTCAATTTTCCTCTATCAATGATCAACTCCTAATCAGTGTATAGATAGGATTTAGTTGGATTCATTTGTTTCATCAGTTGACTTGGGGTCTCTCTATCTTTAGACAACTTCACATTTTTCCTTGGAGGACTATTTTGGATGATGGATGCATTTTGATGTATGGATTTGGGCTATTTTTATGTTGGAGCTTTGTTTTTGCAAATGTGAAGATGGTTGGATATACTCTATAACATTGTGAGTGAAAATTTAACTCTATTCTTCTTGTTGTTGCATACTATTGAATTCACTATAACTAAGGCTAATTGTTACATGATGGAAATGTGGAATTATGTGTCTATTTAGCTTATTTAATGTATGGGCCATTTTTATATGAATGAAATGTCTTAGTGACCATTTTATCTCGATAATATTGCACCATTTGTATGAAGTATAAATGCTTGAAGGTCACTTTTCGTATTCCTCTAACATTGGACGAAGTTGACTTTCTGGGCCTCCTTGATCAAGAAACCAAATTCTTGCTTATTATCATCCATGACTCCATATCCCCAAGTAAATTAGGCACTAGTACATCAAAAAGGGTGATGATTTCCCCCCATTTTTTTACAATTTTCCATTTTTCCCTAGGTCTATCCCCATTATGTCACCTAGAGCATCAATTTCCCATAAATCTAGCTAGAGGAAAACTTAGATCTCCTAGAGGCAACTTCGTTGGTGGGTCCCCTCACTCTCCTCGGAATTTGGGCCAATTATGATGATGAAATATCCATATACCTCAAGCCCTATCTCTATGATCAAGTTTTTCCTAGGTGTTCTGCTGTGTAACCAGCTCCAAAAATAGAAGAAAAGAGATATCAACGCCTTAGAAATGAGCCAATTTGAGGGGGAAACCTCCAATACATTACATGAATGAAAAATTATTGGATGATACAATTTAAAAAACCTCCTTTCTATATATAGGAGTCCATGGGGCCATAATGTAATCCTAGTGAGCCACAATGTAATCCTAGCCGACCTAACAATAATAATTTAAGGGCACAATAATAACAAAATGGGGGTTACAAGGGTACAATAATAACAATAAGGGGTTTACACTAACAATAATAAGGGGCTATACTAGTGATATAGGGACCTAACATGCCCCTCTCCTTCAAAAAAGTGTTGTCTTCAACACTTGAGTAGCTCCGGGTGCTTCTGTATAAAATTCTCATCCTCCCATGTAGAATCTTCAGTGGGTAAGTTCTTCCACTTGATGAGATACTCTGAAATTGATCGATTACGTAGTTGTCGAGTTCTTTTTTCCATGACTGCTTCAGGTTCCAATATGATTTTCCCTTCCCCATCAAGTTCTGGCAATACTGTTTGAACTGGAAGATTTTCACCTATAAGCTTCTTTAAGCATGAAACATGGAAAACTGGATGTACTCGCGAAGAAGCAGGAAGCTCCAATTTGTATGCCATAGTACCAATCTTTTGCAACACCTTGTAAGGACCATAGTACTTTGGCGATAATTTATTATCATTCTTAGCTTGCTTGAGGGACATTTGTTTATATGGTTGTAGCCGTAAAAATACCCAATCTCCTACATCAAAATCGTTACGATGTTGATCTGCCTGTTGTTTCATTTGATTTTGTGCCAAATTCAGGTTATCCTTTAAGAGTTGGAGAAATTCTTACTGATGCTCGATGTGATCTTCCACTGCTTGAACCTTCAAATTTTTCCTTAAAGATGATGTGATCGATGGTGGATGATATCCATAAAGTGCCATAAATGGGGTCATTTTTGCTGCAGTATGGAAGGAAGTGTTATACCACCATTCAGCGAGAGGTAACCACTTGACCCATTGTGTTTGTTTATCAGATACAAAACAATGAAGATATCCTTCCAAACATTTATTTACTATCTCGGTTTGACCATCAGATTGAGGATGATAAGATGAGCTATGAGCTGATTGAGTACCCAAACAAGAAAATAACTCCGTCCAAAAATTTCCCGTAAAAATGGGATCTCTGTCGCTCACAATAACCCTTGGGCTTCCATGTAGCTTTTGAATTCTGTCCACAAATGTAGTAGCAACTGTACTTGCTTTAAATGGATGAGATAATGCACAAACGTGTGCATACTTGGTAAGTCTATCAACTACCACCATGATGACATTATTTCCTTCGGACTTAGGTAAACCTATGATAAAATCCATTGAAATCTCCTCCCAACGTTGACTTGGAATGGATAAAGGTTGTAGAAGTCCCGGGGTCTTAATTGTCTCCACTTTATTCTGCTGGCAAACCAAACATTCCGCCACAAACTTTTGAATATCAGATTTAAGGCCATCCCAAAAAAAATTCTTTCTTCACCCTGTGGTAAGTTTTTAAAAATCCTGAGTGTCCTCCTAAAGGAGAAGTGTGCAGTTCCAGAAGAATCTTTTGTTTTAGTTGGGAATTATTACAAAGATATAAGCGATCTTTGTACCATAAGGAATCATTTTTCCAACTAAATGTATCAGATGTACTAGGATCTTGCTGCAACTTTTGAATGAGTATCCATACATCTTTCTCCTTCTTCCATTCATCTCTTGCTTCAGTTATCCAATCTGGTTGGATAATAGAAATGGCACAAAGCAATGCTTCCACCTCTTCATTCTTTCTTGAGAGTGCATCTACAACAACATTAAGCTTTCCTTTTTTGTATATTATTTCAAAGTCATAACGCAACATCTTTGTGACCCATTTTTACTGCTCTTCTAAAGATAGTCGTTGTTCAAAAAAGTGTTTAAGACTATCATGATCAGATTTTACCTTTAAGTGTCTTCCCATTAGGTAAGTTCGCCATTTCTTTAGTGCATGCAATATTGCTAACATTTCCTTCTCATAAATAGGTTTCTTTAAATACTTTCCTTTGATTGGACGACTTTCAAAAACAATGGGTCTTCCTTCCTGCATTAAAACTTCACCAATTCCATTTCCTGAGGCATCACATTCCACAATAAAGGTTTTTGTGAAGTCTGGCATATCTAAGACCGGTGTTAGGCACATTTCCTCTTTAAGATGTTCAAAGGCCTTAGTTGCTTCAGGAGTCCATGAAAATGCATCTTTCTTCAGTAATGTTATTAGAGGTGCTGCTATTCTCCCATAATTCTTAACAAACTTGCGATAATACCTTGTTAACCCGAAAAATCCTCGCAACTGCTTTATGGTCGTGGGGACTTTACATTCCTTAATGGCTTTAATTTTGTTAGGGTCTACTTTAACACCCTCGTGAGATATAATATGACCCAGATATTCCACCTCTTCTACTCCAAAGAAACATTTGGATGTTTTTGCATATAATTGTTTCTCCTGCAATAGTTTGAGCACCCTGTCAACATGTTCAACATGATCCTTCCAAGAACTGCTATAGATTAGTATATCATCAAAAAATACTAGCACAAATTTTCTAAGGAAGAGTTTGAAAATGGAATTCATCAACCCTTGAAATGTAGAAGGTGCATTGGTAAGGCCAAAAGGCATGACCAAAAATTCATAATGACCCTCATGAGTTTGAAATGTTGTTTTGGAATATCTTCAGTCTTCATTCTAATTTGATGATATCCTGAACGAAGATCCAACTTGGTAAAATAAATTGCTCCATGTAATTCATCCAATAATTCATCAATCACAGGAATGGGAAATTTGTCTTTAATGGTAAGCTTATTGAGCTCCCTATAATCTGGACACATTCGCCATCATCCATCCTTCTTGTGTACCAATACTACGGGAGCAGAGAAAGAACTTTGATTAGGTTGAATTATACCCGCCTCTAACATTTCTGCAATCATAAGTTCAATTTCGCTCTTTTGGACATAAGGATATCTATAAGGCCTAATGTTTGGAGGAACACTTCCTGGAATCAAATGAATAGCATGATCATGATCATGAACAGGTGGGAGTCATTTGGGAGTTTCAAACACCTCGGAATGCTTGTCCAAGACTTGTTGAAGTCTACGGAAATAGATGATTTTGATGTCGGAACTTCTAGTGAGCATAATTGTGCAATTACGCCTCGTTGTTATTTCTTTAGAAGATTTGTCATGACATTAGAGCTTATTATCCTTCCGGCTTCCCTTCAATACCCTGTAATTCAACTTCCTTTCCTTCTGAAAAAAATTTCAAGAAAACTTCTTGAAAATTAAAAGCTACCGCCCCCAAAGATTGTAACCATTATACTCCTAGTACAACATCAGCACCTCCCATAGGAATGGAAAGCATTGGAATGTTCAATACATATTCCCCCATGGTTATCTTGATATTATGGCATTTTCAAGAGCAATTTATAGTTCCTCCATTTGCAACCATCACTTGAAATTCTGATGCTGGGTATAGGAAACAATTTAATTCCTTGGCTACCTTACAATGAATAAAATTATGGGTACTACCTGAATCAATCAACACTATTACCTTTTTCTTCTTGATATGTCCTTCTATCTTGAGAGTTTGAGGAGTGGTAATTCTTGCCGGTGCATTACACGATATGGTCAGATTCATTTCTTCCTCTTCTAGGGCAGTTCTGAGACATATCCTCTTCTTGTTAATTTTCTTCCTCCTCTTCAAAATATATGTAAAATTATTTCTTTTTAGCACACTTATGACATTTATTGTATTTGTTATCACAATTGTATCAAAACCCTTTTTCTCTTTTTTCTTCCAATTGTTGTGGTGTCAACCTTTTAGGTTGTGGAATTCTATGAGTAGCAATACTTCCATATTTATAAATTTGAGTGGTAGGCTTCCTTGTCAACATAATTTTACATTCAATTTTTCTTGCCAACCTGAATGCCTTCTCCATTGAATCAGGTTCCCAAAGGCGAACCTCATGTTGGATGTTATCCTTTAAAGTCCCTATGAAGACATCAATCTTGTGTTCCTCTGGAATATCAACTACCCTTATATTCAATTTTTGGAAGTCCTCAATGTGCTCCCCCACTAAGCCCTTTTGTTTGAGATTTATCAATTGGTTAAAGAAGGTGTTGCTCTTTGTATCCTCATAATGTGCTATCATTTTCTTCGTAAAAATTGACCAAGTGACAATTTTTTTACGAGAGCAAAGCCATCGATACCATACAAATGTATTTTGTTCTAAATGTAAAGTTGCAATGCATACCTTTTGTGTGTTTTTCACATTATGGAGATCAAAATATTGCTCCAGCTATAGTATCCATGTTACAGGATCCTTTCCATCAAAATTCCTCATATCCATTTTTGGAATATGTTGGTTCTTCCCGCCAACATTAGATTTTATGAAATCATGACTAAGATTTATTTTGTTTTCATCATGAGCTTCCTCTACTATATTTTCACCATTAAGAAACATTTCTTGTATCAACTTTGTCAAACCTTCCATGTCTGCTTTTAGATCATTCTTCATGTTTTCCATGTTGTATTTCATGTCATCCATATTAGCTTCCATGCCGGCTTCAAGGCCTGCCATCCATCTTAGCTTCCACGCCATCCATATTAGCTTGCACGCCATCCATCTTAGCTTCCATGCCTTTCTTCAAAACTTCGATTTCATTTTTTGTTGCACTTGCTCTTGTAATTTTGATAGATCATGTTGCAATTCTTCGTCTTCATGAGTCATGTCAGAAGCTACTTGAAGGCTATGGTGTTGACTATTTTTTATAGGCATCTTTTGGGGCCCAATACTGATATCTATTCTACAATATGCCCTTGGAATCAATTCAAATTGATTCTTCTAACAAAACTTATGCAATTCGAAGAAAAAAAATACACACCTTTTTCTTGCTTTTGAGGAGCTCGATATTGAAATTGGATTATATCTGTGATTGCAGCACTTAAATATTTTATTTTCAGTACCAATGTAGCCCTCTAAATTATATTTCGAATGCCACAGGTCTAACCTGATTTGGATTCTCCAAGACAAAGTTGTGTCCAATCTCCCACAATGACCTAATTATGGATTGGTTCAGTAGAGTGAACTTGTACGACTTTCCACGTGTCACTGTTTCATCCTTCGTCTTTGAAATTGATAGCCAAGAAACTACAGTCCGTGTAATTGCGATCACTTTTTACGGCACTCCAATCCGATGCTCAGAGAGAGAGTTATTGAACTTTTCCCACAATCACCTCTTTGAGATGAAATTCAGGAGCTTGAAAAAGCACTACCTTCCACAGATCATATCTCCAAAAATATTGCGAACCAAGCTCTGAAATTTTTTGATGAATTTCCTCAGGATTTTAGCTTCGCACCATATGAATTTCAGATTCTGAACCTTCGTAGAAAAAAATTTATAGTGCAAATGCCACGATGCCCTGTTTAGGAGCCTGAACAAATACCTGACTTCCACAGATCATATCTCCGAAATTATTGCGAACCAAACTCTAAAATTTTTATACAAGCTTCCTCAGGATTTTTTCTTCGCACCCTAAAAATTTCAGCTTCTGAAACTTCGTAGACAAAAATTTATAGCGAAAATTCCACGATGACCTGTTTGGAGCAGCGAAACCCTAGAATCCAAAGCTCTGATACCAAATGTTGTGTAACCAGCTCCAAAAATAGAAGAAAAGAGATATCAACGCCTTAGAAATGAGCCACTTCGGGGGGGAAACCTCCAATACATTACATAAATGAACAATTCTTGGATGATACAATTTACAAAACCTCCTTTCTATATATAGGAGTCCATGTGGCCATAATGTAATCCTAGTGAGCCACAATGTAATCCTAGCCGACCTAACAATAATAATTTAAGGGCACAATAATAACAAAATGGGGGTTACAAGGGTACAATAATAAGAATAAGGGGGTTACACTAACAAAAATAAGGGACTATACTAGTCATATAGGGACCTAACATGTTCCCAAGGCTAGAACCTAGTAGGATCAATTTGACCCATCAAAGTAAAAACTATTTCCTGATCCTTTCCCCTCACATTGTCCAGGATAGGAACATCATTGGTTGCTAAATTCCATCCTTGAACCTTGGTTGGGTCCACTTGGCCCTGTGTGGTACCATTTGGTGTCAAAGGCCTTTCATCAAGGACCATTTGGGAATCCAAGTTCCCAAAGCATTTTATGGTTGAGAACTTCCTTCATAAGTCATATTCTTCTCCCTTAACCCTTCAATCCCCCTCCTCTCTCCCTATAAGATCAAGTCCCTTGCTTAAAAGGCAAAGAAGTCCCACTCTTTATTATATCTTAGGGAAATGGTTTCTAGGGCTAGTGAACTAGGACTAGGGCTAGTTGGCTGGCCCACTTGACTACTAATTTAGTCCTTCAAAGTCTACACATCCTTAGGCCCTATACACCTACCCTTCTACCAATCTTGTTGTCCTTCACAAGTACAAGAGTTAGGCCTCTTCTTTGAAAGTAACCTAACAACCCTCCAATTGTACTTGGACTACCATCAATCTACCCAACCACAGTCAATTATTTTACTGATCTAGGGCCCACAATATTCTCTTCATCTACGGATCTTCAAATCTTCCACCTAACAATGGTTTGAGTCCTCTCAAAATCATTGTTTTTGTGTATCAAAAATTTGATATTTGTTGTCCAATCTATGAAAAAATCTAAACTAATCCTCTTATCATCCTTCTAGCAATCTGTAGATGACTGAACTAGGGTCATAAATTAGCCACTAATAGTCCATTGACTAATTTTGTATAGGTTGCTTTAGATCTTTGTCTAAAACTCTCTGGATATTCCACCAAAATCAACTCCTTTGCATGTCAATCCATTCTTCATATGACACATTTATTCTGCATGCCCAATCTTATGCTCAGGTTCCACCCTCCTTTGGATCTGCTATGTTCACACATACTGAATCTGCAAACCATATTCCATATCCGCAGTCTATATTACAAAAACAAACCTCGCTCTAAGGGTCACAATCGTTCTTCTTCTACGAAAATTTGTCACAGTCTTAAGGGCATACCTTATGAACTAAAAATGCTAGGAAATTGTCCTAACTAGGGTTAAAGAAAAAATTGTGGTGATGTTTGGATGGGTGCTAATTTGTAGGGTTTTCCATTTTTATAATTTTCTTTGTTGTGTTTTCTACCATGCTACCTAGTTGCTTTCTTGTTGCTTTAGCATGTTAAATTTTTCGATGTCTATCTCTCTATTGCTTCTTGCCCCATTTGAAATATCATCCTTATTTGGTAGGTGTTTTCTTCAATATAGTGTGAATATTTTTCCATCACACAGCTTCTATGGCATTTGTATACGCAAATATCTTGTAAGGCCGATTCATCAGGGTATTTGATGAAATGAAATTATTATCGATGATCACCAACTAATGGTACCTGCAAAGATTTACTCTAACCATTCTACAGCTTTCCTGTGCCAACAATTATACAACATTTTAACCTCATGAAATATTCTCCTCTATTCTCTTACTTGATGCTATAAGAACTTATTGTTGTTGTCAAATATTTTACTCTCTAGTCCCGTTGAGCTATTTCAGTTATTTGTGGACATTGATATATTTTCATTTCATTTCTTCAAATTTTCTAACTATTATGCGTTACCTTTGGCCAGTGACTTCTTTCTTACCTATGCTTTTTCTGCATAAGAATTCTAGCCAGCCAGAGTAGCATGGGCAGCAGGAGCCACTTAGTCCAGCCAAATCCCATCAGGGGCAGCGCAGAGGAAGCAAGAGCCACACAGGGCTGACGCAAGCCCAGTCAGGGTAGCGCAGGGGCAGTGTAAGCCCTTCAGGTGTGACGTGGACCCTTACTGAGAAACGCAGAGGTCAACATAGGCCATTCAGGCTGATGTATAGGGATTTAGAGCAGCGTATTACTGCCATTTTTATTTCTCTGTTGGGTGAACCAGTTTTGGTGCCCAGGATTGTTGTACTTAGATTCTGCATAATAATGAAAACCCTCTAGAGCTAGCTACACCGATTTTCCTGCATTGGGATTTTTCTGGGGATAGTTTTCTAGAAAATCCATGTGCCACTTTGCCTATGAGCATGTTATTCAATATTTGATCTATATGCGTAGGTTGCTATTTGTATTTACTATTTACTTCACTAATTTATTAAATATTTCATAAATTAACTTGTAACTTAATTCAAGTAGGAGAATTAAATCAAGATACTGCAGTAGGGTTTCTTAGATTAAGAAATTTTCACATTGCCTATGTCTAGCCCCATTAGGTCACCTAGGGAAACAATTTCCCAGGAAACTAGCTAGAGGAAAACTTCTATCTCCTAGAGGCAACAACGTTTTTGGGTGCCTTCACTCTCCTCAAAACTTGGGTGAATTTTGACGATGGAATCTCTGGATACCTCAAGCCCTATCTCTAGGGTCAATTTTTTCCTAGGTGGTCCCAAGGATAGAACCTAGTAGGATCAATTTGACCTATCAAAGTAAAAAATCTTATCTGATCCTTTCCCCTCACCTTGTCCAGGATAGGAACATCATTGGTTGCTAAATTCCATCCCCGAACATGGGCTGGGTCCACTTGGCCTCGTGTGGTCCCATTTGGTGTCAAAAGCCTTTCATCAAGGACCATTTGGGAATCCAAGTTACCAAAGGATTTTAGGGATTGAGAACTTCCTTCATAAGTCTTTTTCTTCTCCCTCAACCATTCAATCCCCCTCCTCTCTCCCTAGAATATAAATTCACTTTCTTAAAAGGAAAGCAAGACCCACTCTTTATTTTATCTTAGGGAAAAGGTTTCAAGGGTCACTTCCCACCTATTCATTGACCTATACTCTACAAGTGACTTCCTAAACTACCGGGACTCCACCCGTCGGTGAAATTCCGTGAAGGGAAAGGAGCCTTAGCTGTGGTGAAAATGGGCTAACCCTCCATCATTTCCCTTGTCCTAGCATTTTCCCTCTTAGGAACCCCTTTTAAGTCCACTACTAGTTTGAGTGGTAACAAGTTGTTCACAATTCCATTTGTTAACAACTCTTTGGTATGCCCACTTTTGCCATATTACAGCTCCAAGATGAGATGTCCAGGGCTATGGAGGCTACCCTTCTTCTCTCTTAATCAATCCTCTACAATATAATGAACTAGGGCTAGTTGGTTGGCCCACTGGACTATTACTTTAGTCCTTCAAAGTCTGCACATCCTTAGGTCCTATACAGCTACCCTTCTACCAATTTTTTTGTCCTTCACCGGAACAAGAGTTAGGGCTCTTATTTGACAGTAACCTAACAACCCTCCAACTATACTTGGACTACCATCAATCTACCCAACCACAGTCAATTATTTTTACTGATATAGGGCCCACAATATTTTCTTCATCTAGGGCTCTTCAAATCTGCCACCTAACAATGGTTTGAGTCCTCTCAAGATCACTATTCTTGTGTATCGACAATTTTATCATTGTTGTCCAATCTATGAAAAAATATGAACTACTCCTCTTATCATACTTCTAAAAATTTGTAGATGACTGAACTAGGGTTACAAATCAGCCACTAATAGTCCATTTACTAATTTTTTATAGGTTTCTTCATATATTTGTCTAAAACTCTATGGAAAGTCCACCAAAATAAACTCCTCTGCATGTCAATCTATTCTTCATATGGCACATTTCTTCTGCATGCGCAGTCTTTTGCTCAGGTTCCACCCTCCTTTGGATCTATTGTCTCCACACATACTGAATCTACAAACCATCATCTAGATCAACGGTCTTTATTGCAGAAATAAACCTTGCTCTTAGGGTCACAACCCGTCTTCTTCTATGCATATTTGTCACAGTCTTAAGGGCATACCTTATGAACCAAAAATTCTAGGAAACTGTCCTAACTAGGGCATTATACTTATGTACTTCTAATTGTTGTAGAACAAACCCTATCCACACATAGAAAAAACACGACTCTTGCCTCCATAAGGGACTCGACCTAGCTCATATGGATCCATAGATTCTGGGCATTTCTTTGACTGAATCTTGACATGAACTTCAAATCTTAATGTTGACCCTCAAACTAGGGTTAAATTAGTCAATATTACGCATGCGTTGACTTCTGTTATGGCTCTAAATTACAGTGCAAGCCCTCCTCCATTTATGTTATTATTTATCATAGACCTTGCCGCCTACTAACCACCACAAGGCAAGATGGTATCAACCCTCTCTTCTATTTCATGTAGAAAATATAACCAATAGGATTCAATCTAATATTGTAATATACTAAAACAAGATACTAAATCCTTCCTACAATTTGTGGAAACAAAACATGACCGCACAATCACATATAACTAAGAGAAACAAGTTATCAATCGCACAACACTAGATGTATCTGGGGAAGCAACTGCTCAAAACCCTCTATCTCTATTTTGTATTAAGTCAAGGAATCATGAAACAATACAATGTTTAATCTCTCTTGAGATTCTCCAGCACTGCCAATTGTCTCCTGCTGATCTAGTAAAAGTCGGTCTAATACTTAGTCAATTCTCAACCTGCCTTGCTCACGCAATTCCTATGGAATTATCTCCATATTAATTAGGAAAATCAACCTTCCTTGATTGTGCAATCCATCATGGCATCCCAATGACTTTATAATTGCATATGGGAAATTTTCTATAAATACAACTGATAGTTATGTTCCTCTGAACTATGTTACAATAAAGATGAAGGGTCTTTTTTATTATTTAAAAATAAGATAAAACCCTAAACAACCAAAACCCTAACCCGAGGAGATGTAACACCAAGAGTTTATGGTCCCCGTTGGGGTTAGTTGGGCAGCCAACTTTCCGGGGTCATAACTTGGTCATATGATCTTCGTTTGACGCACATGATATCTCGTTAGAAAGATATTTTTGAGGACTACAACTGTAAGTATGATTTCTAAGAAATCACCAAACCTTTCATGCCCAAAAATTGTCGTTTGGGGCCTCAAAATGGCTCTGGAAGTTCAGTACCCAAAAAACTGACAAAAATAGTAATTTTTGCTATAATTAAGGAAACTGAAAAACTGAAAGAGACAATGGTGAGGACCCAAGTGGAATAGGTGAGTGGCCACCAATATCCACCTTGATCACCTTAAATTGAACTTACTGAGCTAACTCAATCATCATGACTTAGTTAACTGACACAAGTTGTTATGAGACAAAATTACAATTTATTGTCCAATTTATTTAAGGGAAAAATAAATTAGACGCCTCACATTCCTCACTCCTAGTACATCAAAATTCCTCACCAGTGTGGGTGCATTTTTTTTTGTCCTTTCTAGTTGCCAATTTCACTATTTCTTGTTGCAAATTTCAACACTCCCTCTCAACAAGAAAAGAATAATATATCCCCATCTGGTACCTTTGGAATGTTCTGCATGCTACACTTCTATAGTGTTGTTTGCACCTGGAAATACTGTAACTAAATAGCCTCCGAACAACTTACTCAGTATAATGCATCTGTCATCAGAGTCTTCTGACTGCTGCTAGCTATTACACCTGTCTAGTATTGGATTCTCTGCACTGCTACTGACATCTGTATCCGTGCCCTTTGAACTATTTATAACTCTGATTTTTGATCTAGTATTTCACATATGTCACTCTGATTTTTGTCTTGCTGACATCTGACTACATCAATCTAACTGATCCTTCCTACTACTATTATACTGTGGGCTCCTCATAGCCATGTTCGATCCATGAGACACGCAATCTCAATGGACCTTGCCTAAATTTCTTATCTTGGGATTATGTCTACACATCACCCCACCTTACACCTCGAGGTATGGCTGCTCCCTCTTCCCATATGGCTTGAAATTTCCCCCTCATGGAGGTCTCCGGTTGAGTGGATGCTTCCACTCAGTCTCCTCTTTGCTTCTCCAATTATGGCAGCTACTCCATAACCTTTTGAGAATTCTTCTCATGAGGATGCATGTTGAGAGGTAATTTATGCTCCCTCTAAACCACCAAGTCTCTAACTTCTACCTTTCTCCTAAAAGCTTTGCATGCATCTGGTACCTTAATTACATATAGTTTCTTGACTCGTGCACAGTGTAATTGTCCCGACATTACAAAAATTTTCTAAAAAAGAGTTGATTTTAAATCGATGATATCTCCCTCATCCGAGCTCCAATTCGAACGATTTGTTTTTTTCCATTTGGGTATATTTTCGCAAGGAATCCAAATATTATATTTGTTTTTGAAAATTTTACACCAAAATATTCAAATATTCTCTGCAAACTCGCTGCCCAAAAAATTCTTGCTCTGATACCATGTAGAAAATCTAACCAACGAGATTAAATCTAATCTTGTAATCTACTAAAACAAGATATTGAATCCTTCCTATAATTTGCGGAAACAAAACACGATCGCACAATCACATATAAGTAAGAGAAATAAATTATCAATCGCACAACAACATGATGTATTTGGGGAAAGAAAATGCTCAAACCCTTCTATCTCTATTGTGTATTAAGTCAAGGAATCATGAAACAATACATTAATACTTAATATCTCGTGAGATTCTCAAGCACTCTGTCAATTGTCTCTCGTTGATCTAGGCAAACTCGGTCTAGTACTTAGCCAATTCTCATTCTTACTTTAGCCTACCTTGCTCATGCTATTCCTAGGGAATTAAATCCTTATTAATTAGGAAAATCAGTCTTCCTTGATTGCGCAATCCATCATGGCATGCCAATGAATTTATAATAGCACATGGGAAATTTTCTTTGAACACAACTGATAGTTATGTTCCCTTTAACCTCTGTCTCAACTGGGTATTCCTCAAAACTGACATGCATGCAGCTATTAATAACAAATTATCAGTTATATGATTGATCACTCATTGTGAATTAAATCTAATTTAATTCACTGGACCTCTCACTAGCTCATCACTCAGTTAGAACCATTTAATCTGATTTTAACTCATTTAATCGAGTTAATTACACTTGCACCCCACTAATGCATCAACTTCAACTCGACCCCAAAAATATTAGAATCCCTCTAGATGCCTCATCTTAGACCCTCAAGTACTTTAATTTCTTGAGCTAACTCAGTCAGCATAACTTAATTAACTGACACAAGTTGTTATGAGATGAAATTTCAATTTATTGTCCAATTTATTTAAGGGAAAAATAAATTAGACGCCCCACATTCCTCACTCCTGGTGCATCAAAATTCCTCACCAGTGTGGTTGCATTTTTTTTTGTCCTTTCTGGTTTCCAATCTCACTGTTTCTTGTTGCAAATTTCCACATTTCAGAATTTGATGCGGCCTTCACACAAAGACACCATTGAAATCACATGCCCAGATTCTCATGAGAAACCTCTCTTAAGCTCGACCTGCCAAAAGAGAACCAAAAATATGCCGTCCTACTTCCTAGCACAAACCAACCCTTAAGATATGCAACATTCTTCTAAACCCTCACATGATGATCTTACTCTTGGAGGATGATTATGACCTCCCTTTAGCAACCCTTACTCGGCCCTCATACTCGACCTACTTTAGGACTACATCTCTCTTCACCCCCTTGATGTGCTAGATAGTGGGAATACATGTCAAACATGCTAATATGTTCCAAGTGATAAGGCATGCCAAGATGTGCAAGGGTGTGTCAATGGGTGTCAGGGAATGTCAGGACAACAAAAGGGAGATAAAAGTTAAACTACAAGGAAATGAACACATAAGAGGGTTAATAAGTCATCATTTTACCTTTTCCAAGAGGGGCATGCTAGGCACACCAACACTAGGCAACAATAGGTGCCAAGTGCAAAGTCTTAGTGCATTCTAAGTGCCAAGTATTCCTTTGTTGATTCTCATCTACTTTCCAACAATTGATAATCACAAATAAATTTAATATTAAACCATGCCAAATCATACCAAGGCATCTCAATGTATTCCATACATGCTAAGACTTTCCAAGCGCCAACACGTGCCAAGCGCCAATATGTGTCAAGGACTAGTGTTATGCATGTTATGAAGTGGAAGGGAATGTTGAAGAGTGCTAAGGTGTGCTAGAGAGTGATAATGCATGTTGATGAGTGTTAAGGATTACTAGGAAAAAACATTAAGGGAGCACTAGGTAAAAATTCATGGAAGTTAATGAATATGAGGAACGTGTGCCAAAGACTAGTGTTAATGAGTGTTAGTTGTCATGCCAAGGAGGGACTGACAAGGTATGCTAAGCATTTGTAAGGCATGCTAGGGAATATCAAGGCATGTCAAGAATTCCCAAAGTGTGCTTGGGAGTTCCAGGGTGTGCTAATTATATCATGTGCCAATTAATAGTTCCAAGATATGCCAATACATGCTAGGTGCTAAGGATATTGTGGCGCAGGGTGCCAGGGTATGTCAATATGTGTCGAGGCAACAAAAGGAAGAACCAATATTAAGAGGGTTAATAAGTCAGGACTTTATCTTTTTGAAAAGGGGCATGTTAGGCACACTAATAATAGGTCCCAATACATGCCAAGTGGCATTGTGTGCCAAGTGCTAATGTATGTCAATGCATTCAACCAAGGTGTTCCAGGGCATGCTAGGGACTATATGCAGCATGCCAACACATGCTAGGAGAGTTCCATGTTGTGCTAGCACATGCCACCATGTGATTGGGCGTCAGTGTTGTCACAAGATGTTCTAAGTACAATGATGTTCCATGACATGTGGGGTGTTAAGAAATGTTAGTGTGTGCCAAAGCATTAATTTAAGGTGTGCCCAGCTTGTCGAGGATTGTTAGGTCTTTCTCATTAATAAAATTGTCAAAGCTTGATTATGTATTAAATAATATATTTCCTACACACAATAGTGGAACTTTATCTAAAGGGAATTTGCTAGATAATAAACTTAATATATATGAATCATGTGTTGACTCATAGGAAATCTCTATTTGACTAGTCATTACTTGAGGGAAATGATAAAAACTAATTACTTCTAAAAAAATTGACTGACCCTAACCACTATGGCCTTGGACGTATTATAAAAAATACTCCACAATAATGGTATTAAATCATTAACTTTTGACAAAAAATATATTAACAGACAAATAGCGTCATCAAAAACTCATTGGAATGATCAATGATGATGAGCATTTTTTGACCGTCACCAAAAGTAACAAAAAGAGCATTGGTGAGGGTCATTAAAAGTTCATCACTGGAAGTGTCACCAAAGAGAGAATTAGTGATGGGCCTTTAATGACCATCACCAAAAGTCTCATTGAAAATGTCTTTGGTGATGGACCATAAAGGACCATCACTATATACACTTATAGTGATGGTTTTTTAATTAACAATGATGACGGACATTTTTTGACCGTCACCAAAAGTAACAAAAAGATCATTGGTGAGGGTCATTAAAAGTTCGTCACTAGAAGTGTCACCAAAGAGAGAATTAGTGATGGGCCTTTAACAACCCTCACCAAAAGTGTCATTGAGAATGTCTTTGGTGACGGACCATAAAGGACCATCAATATATACACTTACAGTGATGGTTTTTTAAGGACCGTCACCATATGTGACATTGGTGATGGACCTTAAAGGTTCGTCACAAACATGACCCTCACCAATGTGATTTTTTCTTGTAGTGCTCCTTGGTGCAAAGGAAGGACCCAAAATGAAGCTTGCACCACCATAGGGTAATTAAGATGCTCGTAATGGAAAATATTCATAGGCTAAATATCTCAAAGGAATTTTTACTACAAGGGTTTAACAAGAAACCCCAAGCTAGGGTTTCGATTAAGAAAGATCCTTCCAAATCTGTAGATCCTTTAGTTGATAAATGTCGATACTTGACTTTTAAAAGGAAGAAAGAACAAGTCTCAGGCCCTGAATTCTCTAACTCATACCACCAAACCATATAATCTATAAGGGCTTAGGCCACAACCAAAGTTAAAAGGTCCAGTGAAAATATCGAAGTAGTAGATCTTGAGGAAGATATTTTGGAAGAAATTCTTGTGGAGGGTAGTTCCTTTGAAGAAAATTCCAATACCTTGGAGGAGGATATGGTAGAAGATGATACCCTTTAAAAGAATGTTGGCACCATGGAAGATAATTTTGCAGAATTTAACATCCTAGAAGAAAATGTTGCATAGGGAAATGTTATGAAAGGGGAATTGATGGTCTTTGAGTTTGGATCAAGTAGTGATTTGTCGGAGAAGTGGAAGTAAAACAAATGTAAGGCTATTGAACCCAAAAGCTTCACATTTTGTAGCCCTAGTTACAAGGAATTACTTTAAAAAATGAGAATTTTATCTTATATAATGAGAAACTAAGGGCTAAATTAAATAAACAGGGACCCAAACTAAACAATTTAGGATCATTGTTGGAAGCTACAAAATAGGAGGAGAAATATAAACTAATGCACAAACACTAGAATAGGTTTATGCAAGAGAATTGCATCAGGTTATAAACAAAATTCTTGATGATGTATTAAAAAAAATACAAATTTCTTCAATTAAAACCGGATATTCCACAATGCTAGACCAAATATGACTTGTTCGATCTGCGTATCATTAATAGGGAGATCCATAAAAAAGTAATCAAAAGACGAAGCACTGTTATTTTTCCATGTACCTTATCCAGGAAGAAAAATGGAAGGGCCAAATAACTAAATGGAAAGACCTTCATCACAGAGAAAAAAAGTGAAAAGAGGTACCATGTGAACTAGGGTGAGAAATATATACCTGTTGGGTCCCCTCCAATGTCTACTGTATCTTTTTACATGATATTTTGTCTTCCTTTTGGTTGAAACATATGTGAGATGGTCAACCACATGAAATTACTAAACCTAAAAAAGTTTTGGAAGTCTACCAACAAGTTTCGAATAGGAACTTGTTATGTGAACTCCATCTATTTAACTTCATTTTAACAAACAATACTAGGTGGAACCCTAAGCCTTTTGTGGGGTATGTTCAACTCCATGATTTTATTTCTTAGATAGATAATCTCATGAAGTGGAAAATATATTTTGAGTTTTATGGGAGAACATAAACAAAGACTCGTCTAGCAATAAGAGAAGAGTATCCTCTACTATGGGTGGTAGTTAATCACCTAATGAGACTAAGAGAAGATGCAAGAGATTCTGCCACCATCATAACCAATCAATGATATGCAACTACAGAATACCATGAAATGGAAAGGACCTACTATTTTGAAGCCCTCAATGTAGCTTGGGACATTTTGGAAGGGTTACCTATATCTAGTTGAGAGAAAAAAAACTTATGGGTTACCCCTTGTTTTGTTTATCATTGAACTATGCCTCTTTCTACACATATTTAGAATTGAAATATGGGTCTCATTGGGTGGGAATCTGACTTCATTTCCATATCTTGTGGTGTCTGACAAAATTATACAAATCACTAACCCATTGGGTCAAGGAAGAAGAAAAATCAAATTGGAATGATATTGAAAAGGCCCTAGGTTATTATTCTTTTGAATAATTTAGTCACCCAGTCTATAATTGGGGTAACCTTCATGCTAATACAAGAAGTAGAATATGGTTGCATGGGGACATGGAACTGGACAAACTAAGGGGAGATGATGAGTACCTCCTATAAGAACAATTTTTCCATTTAAACGTAATTTTTTTTTGCTTAAAAACCTTATCATTACTTACTCCTAACATTTCCTTACAAAATATTCACATCTATTTTCAATCCCTGTCTTTTATGTTTGTAAATATATAACTAAAGGATCTGGATAGTAGTTTATGGGTATATATATATATATATATATATATAATGGCTCACGCTATTCACTCTTAACCAAACTGTTTTGATTATAGGACCGAATTTGGTATTACATGTCTCTGTTGTATCGACAGGGTGTAATTAAAATATTCTTATGGTCTTTCATTTTGATGAATCTATTTTTTATGAAAAGAGTTTCCAGAGATTGAAGCCTATTGGTGAAATACTATAGTTATCTACTCGTTGGCATGTTGACAATATTTTATTTGCAGGACTTATTGATAAGGACCGTGGACCTTGGTCATGGATTAGTTTTTGACTTAGCATACTTGTGAACAAGTTTAGTTGTCAACATGGCTAGCCTACAATTTCAATTCAGTGTTAAGGACAGAAATGAAGTTTTAGTTTAAAGGAGGTATTATTGGCTATTCAATGAATATTTTGGCATGGTAATACTGTCAGCATCTCCCGTGAAGATTCTTTGAACAAATTTGGTGAAAACAGTTACTTAGTGTTGTTTGAAGTATTCTTGGGATCCCAAAAGGTAGCATTGATTTTGAGTTTTTTTAACCAAATATGTAAATATTGTTATGATTGAGATACTTATTCTCGGTCAAATATAGGTTCCAGTGAGTGGAATGTTATCTTTAGAAATCAAAGGTTGGTCGGAGCGAACACAGTCGAGTCTCCCCAGGATAGAATTAGTTTAATCATTATCAAAAACTTAGTCTGATTGTAATCATTTACTCAATATTTCCTTAGCCAGTTATGCAAGATGAGATTGAACATTTGTTTTTTTTTATGTTTAGTTTCTTACAAACTCTATGTAAGAAGAAGAATGCCCAGAGCGCAGGAGCAACTATTTTTATCATTATTTTTTTATCTGAAATTAATACAAGTTGTTGTGATTTGGATGATTTGTGGAGTTCCACGTTCATGTTTGTATCGTGCTTTGGTATGTTTTCATAGTTATTCATTTTTGTTGTATTGTACTATATAGTTAATGACTTAGGGCATTGACCAAGACTTGAGTTGAGCCCGCTCAAAAGCACAATCAAGTGCCAAATTCTCCATGTTCATTCTCATATTTTAGTTGCTTTGTATTTTTTTTTTGAGTTGGATTGCCATATTTTTTGAGTGGTTTTTTGTATTCGCACAATTTTTCATTTATATGCGGCCATTTTAATAATTTTATACAATATTCAATAACTTGCTCTCCCATTGTTTATGGGTGTATTTTTCTTGGTTTGTGTATGGTTGCATAAAATTCGAATAATATGTTTTTTTTATTTTATTTATGTGAAATTTATTTTATAGGTTAGTTAGATTGAAATATTTGAATTGTAAAAGGATCTATGGTGATTTCATTTTAAAGGAATTATAAATACTAATTGTTACAGAATTGGTAATTAAATTATTTATAGTACTTTTGTAACTTTGGAACTATTTTAGGTTTACTATTTATAAATTGTTTTGTAAATAAAGAGCCACTAAGTCCGAGGTTAAAAAGTAGTACGGTTTGAATGAAACAACCATCCCCATGCAGTTAGACTAGATAATTCAATAAGCGAAAATTATTGTCATTCGTGTATATTGCACTGAGCCCCTCATAAATTTACTAACCTAGCTGAAAACTAAAGGAAAGTGCATGACTTAAAATCAGAGGGAAATATAATAATTTAAAATATTTTGAACCTAAATAGAAGAAAAATAATATAAGTATCAAGGATATATAAGATAAACATATGAATGAGGAGAAATGTCCCAATATAGCCCAAGCAACAAGAATGTATGGTCTCCAAAAATATGTTAAAGTGTCTAGCTATATAGCAGTAGGAAATTTATGAGAGATGTCTTCTACAACTTAAAAAATAGGAAACATGGAGACACTAATTGGAATGAAACATGTGAAAATTTATAAGAAAAAAATTTCCAAGAAGAATATGGACTAGATGAAGATGAATTCAAGCACATGAGAAAATCTTATTTCCACAAAGTGGCTACGAGGCTGCCCATCCTACTATATTACGACATTGTATGATAGATTCTAACTCATACTTGTATTAGAATAGACACCATTATGGATCATGATAACATGGTTATATGTTCTTTTAAATGTAAGGACCTTTCAAATTGTTAGAAAACGGGACAATACTCAGGGGGGTGAATCAGTATTGTAGGAATTTTACAAATTTAAAACATTCTTTCACTTATGAAATGATAGTAGGACACCTCAATAACTTAAAAGATCCATTCATATGAGCATGACATGAACCAACATGAATCAACACAAATAAAACACAAACATTCTTCAAACATTTCTTCATTTCCTTCACAACGCAAGCTACAAATTCTTGTTACAAAATTCATTAGCCACAAATAGCAAGAAGCAACAACTCCCTGATTTAGCAGCTACTACTAAATGTAGTCACCAACCCTACTCATTTATCATCTTCTACTGAAAGGGACGAATGCCCTTTATTGTTTATCATCTATCATTGAAAGGATCTGTTGCCTCTAGAATGCAATCTAACACTTTCCAAACTTGTTGATCCATCTTTCATCCATTTTCAAACTTAAATCGTTAGGCCACTATCTTCATAAATAGTTTCCCTCAAGCACTTACCACACACACCATAAACACCTTCAATAATATTTGATCACTTAAAAAATCACCAAAAATCACCATCAACATCACCAATGCCCTCCTCTCACATTTTCTCTCACTCCCTTTTCCATTTTACACCCATGCATAGTTTTCTTACATAATTTTTTCCTCCACATCTTCACCTTTCAATTAAATTCAAGCTCCTTCATGCTTGAATCTCACAATTTTGTCCTGCTGAATTCTTTAGTCATTTATATATAGTCTCTTCAAAATATATTTGAGCTTAAACTCCTTAATTTTCTATTTAAAACTTTAGCTATGTTCACCTCTTCTCATGCTTTATTCAATTTATCTTGTTTTCTTGATGTTCAACATGTTTAAACATGATCTATACATGTATAAAACTCAAAATCCATTTCTGCATGAGGTTTTGAACTCAATATTTAAGTTAAAGTGCTTAAATATTCTCAAATAATCAATTTTGGCAAATTACATGGTTTAGTTGTAGTTTTAACATTAGTTCCATCTTTAGTTTTCCTCTATATTTGACAAGAATGCCATAAATGTAACTTAACTTGTCCATGTTGTCAATTTTTCCATATAAGTGCTTAACCAACACACTCCAAGGGTCATCAATCCTCCACAAAATATCGTTTTGGTGCTAAGTTTTAAAATCTGTGCGCCCTTTTCTCCTTTAAGTCTCGAGGGCTTAATTTCCTTTGTGCCCTCGCTCTCTTTGCTACACGGGACCAGCAACTAGTATTTTTTTCCTGGCACCTTTATCCGACGCTTTTTTTGTCCACTTTTAAATCTTTCGGGCTACACTGAGTGTGATTACCTGTTAGTGGGGTCCTCTCGCTCTGTTTCTCATTGGTCACTGCTATGTTTCTTGTTAGTGCTGACGTGTTCCAATTCTTCATCATCCAAAATTTTTTCTTTATGGACCATAAAATTCCTCTGGGCTTTATCCTGTGGGTTGGGCTATTACAATGGGTCCTCCCACACACTTTTTATTTTTTGATGCTCTACTATACTGCCATCGTCATCTCGACACCTATATCCTGGCATTTCCTTAACTATTCATTTCAAATTCCTCTGGGCTAGTGTTTGTGGGCATGCGTGTTACGTGGGACTGGAATTATTTGCATGCTCTCTAATCAACTACATATCGAGTTGAGTTGTCTCTAACACCTTCCATGTGAGCTCAATGCCCAGTAATTTTGTCAATCCCTCTATGTGAAGCTTCAAATTTTTTGTGCGGATATTCACACACAAGGTTCCATTTCTCTGTAACCTTATGGCCTTAGAAATGTTTCTTAAACAAAAACAAAAAAATATATGGCTAACTAAATCATAGATATAAATATTGATATATATTCTCAAGAAATCAATCATATATGTAGCCTCTATAAGAAGAATTTAATCTCACACCTATCGCCCTCGCACATTGGTGAAGGGTGTTGGGTTCGATGCAAAAAGTCTATGCTCCAGCCAAGAGATCTCACCTCCTGTAATAAATATACTACCTAAACACATGCATCACTAAAAAAATGACAAATATCCTTTCGTATAATACCATTAGCTCAAATAAATATTAACATGTATAATCAACAATAATAATAGATTAACACGAAGGAACATGTAATTTCATTAATCATGAATAAAATGGTACAATCATACCTTCAACAAATGATATCCTCTCCTATAGCTTTTAGGATGGTTTCCTCTCTCAATATATCAAAGCTCTTGCGCTATAGTGTGGATACTAGAACTAACCCCCATTCCTCTTGGTGAGATTACATAGGTTAATTCTATCCTTGGGAGAGTGTATGTTGACATTTAGGGGCTTGAGAAGTTAGGAAACTTCTATGGTAATGGACCCCTAGACAACCCATACACAAATGGGTCAAGTTGATCTCCTTTGGAATGAAAAACTCTGGAAATATTTTTTACAATTATGAGCTTTTTCTCAATTATAAAATAATTATTATCTCATAATTATAATATTTTGGAAAAATAATTGTGATAAAGTTCTAAATTATGTAATTTCACCCTTTTAACATGGGATAAATATCACATAAGTAAAAAGACAGGTGAAAGGGGATGCATTCTAGCCATCAACTGATATAAATTGATCTTGGGTATCTCTTACTATAATGATGTTCGAAATAGGGTTATAAAATATGTCGCCTAATGCATGAGGTAAGAAGAGAAACTGATGGATGAAATGCATTATAATAATACTCAAAGATCAAAATGGGAGGAAGGAGACAATACTACAAGGTTGTATCAAAGGAACTCAAGTGTTGAAGTCTCAACTCTTCTAATAACATCCCTAAGGTAGGCATACCCATGCTTGGTAACAAATAAATTTTTAACATGGTCGCTAAAACATATAATTTGGATCCATGAAAAGCTAAAACATGGCCATGAAGAAGACAATGTGGATCCATGTGACTCATCAAATAGATCATAACCACCAAAAAATACAATGAGGATCTATGTCATGGTATAGATCAATAGGACTATGGACATATAACATACATCAGGTGCCCTAGAATAGCCCTCAAAGTACATAAACGATACATAACTCCAATGTAACCTAGGAAGGGTGCCATATAAGAGTGAGTTATCTCTAACCCAGGGTCTTCGACATAAACCCGATGGTATGAATCTATGACATGTGAATAGATTTGTTGATTTTAGGCATGGTAGAAACCGTCTGAATACCAACCAATGAGATAAACTACTAACAGATGTGAGGGAAGCCAATGATACAGAAAATGGACCCCAAGGTACCTAGTACAGTCCAATAAGATTGAATAGATGAGATGAATTCAAATACCAGTGAGCTCAACCAATCAGGAGCCAATGATGTAAACCTAATGTCAATTGTGATGAATCTCCACTGAGGTTTGCAAGATCCAAGGTACTATTGGTTCCTAGATCAAGCTCCTGGATAATGGGCTAATGTCAAAAGGAGAATATTTGTTGAAGGATGGCCTTAATGTATCACCCATCAATCAATGTGGAACATATAAGGATTATTTGATGTATGGATGAAGTCATGAGGTGATGAAGTACAACTGATAAATATATGGATGACTCAAAAAGGTCAATAGGTTACTGCTGATGGCCAACATAGACTAACACTTCCCTTGAAAATATAGTGACAGGAAATAAGAGTGACTTGGAAGAATGCCTAATGAGAACCTCATGATATCATGCAACGATGCAAGAGGCATTGAAGCATGCTCCATGTGACTGGAAGAGTAACTAACCGAAGGAGTACACAGACTCATATATATGGTATGGCTCTTAGGCATGCTAAAACTCAACTGTAATATAATTATGCATACATTTTCCTTGTTCAAGGGTGGTGTGACTAACACTGCCAGATAAATGGAGATGAATTTTCCCTTCTCTTTTTCTTTTAAGGTTTCTTTTTCGTAAGTTTAGTCCCCCAATCCTGAAAAAGATAAAAAACAATACAAGGGAGAACCTTCTAGACATAGGATACTAGAGTATTCCTTTTTCAGAACTAGTCTAATCAATCTAGAAAGGGGTTAACCTTATACTGAATAGACAACCCTTCATGTATTTCAATGGGTGTGAAGGAGACAAGTTCACTTGGTAATATTTTATAAACTAAGGAGTCCAAATGGAGCTTAAAGGAAACTTCTCCTGAAGGAATGAGTGGTATAAGGAATAGAAATTGGTTCTGATAATGGTGGAAATACTCATGATAAAGAAGACAATAGGTTGGCTAATAGGACCACTCATCGTAGTTGTTCCTCCAAGAAATGGTAAAACACCAAGTGATATAACAATGGTAGGTTGAGAAGATGATGATGATGGAAAGAAGGAACCAATGCCCATCATGCTGAAATAGGCTAATAAAAAGTGGAAATTACAAGGGATAAGATGGTGGAATCCTCCTAGGGTATCGCTAGAAATCTAACAAAGAAGAGGACACGGAGATAAGATTTGAAGTCATGGTGGGTGAGAGGGAGGGATAGTTAAAATAGAATAGTATGACTACATGGACATCAATACAACAAACGGGTGTTAGACTATGGGATCCATGATCATGGAGGCTCTACCGCCAAGCTACGAAATAAATAAAGAGGAGAGAATAAAGTCACAACTTGACAAGGTTGGACCTTAGGCAACAATATGGCACTGACAGTCAATAATGCATCAGAGATGGCTACATGTGACCTACCCTATATGTCAGGTCCAAGAGAAATGCACCTAACGTCTAATGGATGTCGCAATAAAAACAAAACCTTGTATTGTAAAAACCATCTATAAATAATATACCCATCGTTAAATCACATAATGAAAGAAATAAGCATGGATGAGGTAAAAAGAAGACCTATATTTTTTTTGGGGTTTTTTTTATTTTTGTATTTTTTTTATGTTTTATTTTTTTAATTTTGGCATAAATAAGGCATAGAAAACACTTGCATCACAAACCAAACCAAAAAAGGAATAAAGCATCACACTAATATGTAAAATATGTACAAGTGCAACTTAGTCTAGTAGGTCACACTAAGGTGTGCCCACAACCAAGCACATTCCAAGGGTTTTTATACGCGAACTCATCAAGGGTGGGGGGGCCATATGCTTAGAAGGGTGGGGCCATGCCAAAGAAAGTCAAATTTCCCAATCCAAAAAGGTTGGCCATGCTAGGGACATTCTAACATAATTGTTCTCTCAAAATTAACCTGAGGACATAAGGGAGGATCAAGACATAATGTGGGTATAGGATGCTCGTTAACAGGTGGTAAGGAGTTGGAATGCACCTCTCACTAAATTATTAAATGAAACTCCCAAAATTTATAAAAAATTTAACCCGAAAACAAACCAAAATGTAAATAAACCAAAAAAAGGCCAATCATGTCCCCAATATAGAAATCAAAGCACTTCAAAATCATCAAAGCTAGGGAAACAAATCTAAAAAAACAAATACACTCAACCAATGAAGAAGAAAGCTAAAAGTGAGAAAGGAAGGAAATGTTAACAAGATAGGGTCATGACACAATGAATTAACAAGGGTGAATGCTATACAAAGATAAAAACTAGACCCTAGAGGCAGGAAGGCCTAAACAAGATTAAATGGGAGTGGTAACAGACAGTCAAGGCACGCCTAAATAAATTTTTTGATATGAAAACTGCACAACCAAACATAACACCACCAATTATGATATAAACAATAAAAGATAAGAGAAGTCACTCAAACAAAAGAGATAAAGTGATCTGAAAATGGAAGTACTTGAAAATGTGTGCAAGGTATCCATTTCCATTTAATTAAATATGTGCAAAATTCTCCATGTCTTGCTAACAAAACAAAGTGTTTTTGGTAACTGTTTATGAGTTTATGTCTGAGGGAAAGTTAATTTAATTTTCTGTTTAACATATTAAATCAGAAATACATAGTAAGATAACTTTAGCATAACATGACACAAATGTTTGGTGAGCAGTTCACCCCTCCTGGGCTATGTCTGCTGGATCAAGCCTCCCAAATTGGCTTGTCCTCTTGTATTAAAATGCTCAAAAAATGCTAATAAAAAATTAAAAATGACTCAATAGAAAAATATGAATGCAAATACAGATTCAGAAGACATGAAAATGCTAAAAATGCCTTTCCATATTCACTAAACAGTGAAGAATTACCTTAAACAGTGCCTTCTTCAACAAGGCTCAGATGGCTCTTTAAATTCCTCTGAAGATTTTTTTCTTGTAGAAGTCCTCAAACAGTTTTGAAATGTCTTCCATTAGGTTTAGAAGGTCTAAAATAGCTGAAAATGGGTTTTGGTTCACCTCAAACAGTGAGGTACAACTCCAGATAACTCCATTTCCCCAATGGCCCTAATGGCTCTCCAAGCTTCCCTGAAGCTAAAATGGTTGTAGAACACCTATAATACCTCTATAACCTATCCCAATGGCTCTATAATTCTTAAAATAGTCGAAATTGATTTTTTGTTCACCTCAAATGGTTAAGCATAGCCCAAAACAGCTCCAACTCCCTCTTGGCCCTGACGGATCTCATTGCTACCTTGAAGCAAAAGGGGTTGAATATCAACTTTAATGACTCTCAAACCTATCTCAATGGCTCCAAAATGCTGAAGAAAGCCAAAATTTACCAAAATTTCATCCAATTTGGTCCAATATTGGAGAAGTTATGGCCACAAAAACATTTTTCCCAGTGGCACTTAAAAAACTCCACTAAAAGTGAAGAAAATGGAGTTAGCAACGCCAAAGTTGGCACTCCACCTGAAATGGTGGGCACGCTCCAGAAATGGTGGACCTACTGGTGGTTAAATTAAATGTTAGTGGGGTGGGTCCACATGTGACAGTCGCCCTAACCGTCAGTTTTCCTGCAGCTTATCCATCTGCCAATGTTCACAATAAATGTTGAATTTCTGCATGTGACCGCCCTTTGAGCCGGCGGTTATGGTTATTTCTGCCACCGTTAAGAGTTAAAGAATGGTTTTCAATTATTGGTCATATGATATGTCGGGGGATTTTCCCTTAGGGGCTGGTCCCCATTTGCTACTACTTAAACCTTGTTTAAACGTTAAATACAACTAGCACTCCATACAGGTTAAGAAACACCTGTGGCCCGGTTGATCGGGTGCCTTTGCGCACAGAGGAAGGTCCAGGGTTCAAAACCCGTGGACTCATAAAACTTTTTCCACCCAAATTTACTCTAGCCAGGGGCCACATGGCGGCCTCGGGTCTGCCACGTGGCAGCCTCCAATTGGCCACCAAAAACCAAAGTCAAATCATTGACGAATAACAGCATGACACTTTTCATAATATGATTGGCCGAGATGGAATATTTCGAGGAATATTCTAGGGAGTATTTCAAGGAATATTCCAGGAATATTCCTTGGAATATTCTTTTGTTAATAATTCCAAAGTCAAAGTCAACTCTGGTCAAACTTAGTTTTTTGCAATTTACTGAAAAATTCAAACTTGCATAGCTTTCACATATGATGTTTGATTTGAGCATTGTTTGCGGCACTAGGATTTTATAGACGAGGCCTATCCGATCATTTAGGTTGCAAGTGATTTTCAGCAATTTCAATTTTGAGCTTTTTCCATAGCTCAGACTTGAGCTCCTAATCACACCTTCAAAATGAGAACCTTTTGGACCCCAAAAGCTCACTGAAATGTTGAAACTGAACTATACCGTAAATGAGAGAATAACAACATCCTCTTCTCTTCAGCCTCCAAAAATTTTCCTGTCTTGCCAACTGTCCTCATGGCGAATTTTTGTTGAATGAGCCATGTACTTGTGCCCAATCTTGACCATGTTTTCTCACCATACCAATCTGCCATTCTGAAACTAGCAATGACCCTTGCTGAAATTTTTGTCCTCTTTGCTTGCATGCCTTTCCATCTCATGGAATCTTGCACCGCTTTGCACCGACACTTCGTTCTCTGCACCAATTGACACCAAAGGCACCTTGTGCAACATACGACATCAACAACAAGTTGACCTTGAATGTGCTATATAATTTACACAAAAAATATATGAAAAGTGTGCACACAATTGACACAAGTTGATAAACAACAAGATACATCTTGAAAAACACATGTGTATGTATCATGTACAATGAACTATATACAGTTCACTATTTAAACATACAACCTCTATGTACATGTGCAACTTCAACTCTTCTTTTCAAATACCAACAAGTACATCATTCCCAATAGTATGTGGGTGACTATAAGAGATGAACTAAAAGACATTGCTACAATATAAGTGAGTATCATACTCATCTTTTGCACCTCCATGGCGAAATTTTGCAACAACAAAGAGATTCCTTCAACTGAAACTGCTTTTACATGCAATATTGCATCAACTTTTCAAAAGAGATACATGCATACCAATTTGAAATTTGCATGTACAAAATGTGTATGAATTACTGCATTAAGAAGTTAATCCATTTCCTACCAAGCCAACTCCATGGCATCTTTTGTTGTAGCAGCAGTTCTTCATGTGAATCTTTCATTTCCACATTGATAATGGAATCCATAGATTCACTTACGCCAATATTTTTGTCATGTAGCTGCATGTGCTTTGGACGACTTGTTGGATGCAAAGTCCAACAATGAGAGACATCATGTCCCTTATTTTGACAAAATGTGCAACTCTTAAGCAATTTTTGATAAAGTTTTCTTTTCCTCTTCTGCTTCCTGTGTGCTTTCTTTTTCAACCAACATCTTGAAGCAACATGGTTAAATCCACCACAAAACGTGCAACAAAAATTTCTTTCATTTGAACAAGAAAAATTATCATTCTTTGCTGAAAAATAATCAAATTGATCATGTGAATAATTATACCTCTTTTGCTACATGGAATGTCCATCCTTTTTGTCTTCAAAAGACGATGAACTACTAGAGTCTACAACTTTTTTTTTCAAGCTTACATCACATTTCTTGTCCTAAAAACTATTTACATTTACATGCTCAACATAAGTGACATGTTTACCCTCTATTTGCTGCAATGAAGGCTTAAAACAATGGCAATCATCCTTAAAACAATTTTGACATATATGCATTTTAGAACTTGGAATAAAGGTTGTCTTTAAATTTGCATCACTTGCATTCAAGGATTTGGATTCTTCACCATTAAACTGCTCATATCCAAGACCAACATTCTTGGGTCGCTCCACAACCAAAATAGGGTCAACCATGCCTTGTGCATGCTTTCCCAAACATTTTCCTTCATGATAGACCATCTTAAACATTAATTTGGACCCGATGCCCCTTGTATGTTTTTCAAAAGAACCAACACACTTTTCAATTAAGGAAATTGAAGACAAGTTAGAATGGTTTACCTCTTCCTCACACTTGTTCTTGGACAAAGCTTCTTGAGCTTGAAGGAGTTTTTTCTCCATGTCATACAACCTTTGGAGAATTGTTTCCTTCTCTTCCTTCATGGCTAACAATTGTGCATGAAGCTTAACACTTTCTCTTTGATCCTCAATGAGAATCTGCACCATGTCCTTCACCTTAATGAACTCATTCTTCATGTCATTATTGAAGAATCTCATGAAGGAGGAAACTTCACTTGTAGAAGAATTTGAAATTATGTAAATGGTCAAATTAACAAAAGGAACTTCCAAATAAAATTTCTCAAAGCTTTAAAACAAATGACAAGCTTTTAACCAAATGTCTGTAAAGACCCCTTCTTATTCAAGCAGCCATAAAACACAAACTCCAATATCTTTTGTAGAAAACACTAATCAAGTGGGTTTGTTTTCCAAAGATAATATTGAGGCACTTTCGGGTAAGGAAATATCCTACAACTCTTTTTTTCCTTTCCAAGACTTAGCTATCAACAACTATATTTTCAGCTTATGAAAGCTCATACAATCAACCATTTTGCAACCAATAAAACAGTCAATATCTTACATTGTTTTAACACCTTTTACACACAAAAAAATGCTCAACCTGAGCTCAACCTATTTTTTGATACCATTTGATCTGAAAATGGAAGTACTTAAAAATGTGTGCAAGGTATCCATTTCCATTTAATTAAATGTGTGCAAAATTCTCCATGTCTTGCTAACAAAACAAAGTGTTTTTGGTAACTGTTTACGAGTTTATGTGCGATGGAAAGTTAATTTAATTTGTTTTTTAACATATTAAATAATAAATACACAGCAAGATAACTTCAACATAACATGACACAAATGTTTGGTGAGAAGTTCACCCCTCCTGGGCTACGTCTACTGGATCAAGCCTCCCAAATTGGCTTGTCATCTTGTATCAAAATGCTCCAAAAATGCGAATACAAGTTTAAAAGTTCCTCAATAGGAAAATATGAATGCAAATACAGATTTAGAAGACATGAAAATGCTAAAAATGCCTTTCCATATTCACTAAACAGTGAAGAATTACCATAAACAGTGCATTCTTCAACAAGGTCCTGATGGCTCTTTGAATTCCTCTGAAGCTTTTCAGGCTGTAAAAGTCCTCAAAAATTTATAAAACCTCTTCCATTAGGTTCAAAAGGTCTAAAATAGCTGAAAATAGTTTTTGGTTCATCTCAAACAGTGAGGTACAACTCCAGATAACTCCATTTTCCTAATGGCCCTAGTGGCTCGCCAAGATTCCCTGAAGCTAAAATGGTTGTAGAACACCTCTAATGCCTTTTGAACCTATCCCAATGGCTCTGGAATGTTGAAAATAGTAGAAATTGGTTTTTTGTTCACCTCAAATAGTTAAGCATTGCCCAAAACAGCTCCAACTCCCTCTTGGCCCTGATGGCTCTCATTGCTTCCCTGAAGCAAAAGTGGTTGAATATCAACTCTAATGACTTTAAAACATGTCTTAATGGCTCCAGAATGCTGAAGAAATCCAAAATTGACCAATATTTTGTCCAATTTGGTCCAATATTGGAGAAGTTATGGCCACAACAACATTTTGCCCAGTGGCACTTAAAAAACTCCACTAAAAGTGGAGAAACTAGAGTTAGCAACGGAAAAATTGGAACTCCGCCGAAAATGGTGGGTGCACTCTAGAAATGGTGGACCTGCCGGTGGTTAAATTAGATTTTAGTGGGGTGGGGTCACATGTGACCGCCACCCTAACCGCCGGTTTTCCCGCGGCTTATCCATTTGCCAACATTCACAATAAATGTTGAATTTATGCATGTGAATTCCCTTTGAGCCAGCGGTTACGGTTATTGTCACCATATTTAAGGGTTAAATCATGATTTTCAACTATTGGTTAGATGATATGTGGGGGGGCTGGCCACCATTTTCCGCCGCTTAAACCTTGTTTAAACATTAAATACAACTAGCACTCCATAGAGGTTAAGAAACACCTGTGGCTCGGTTGGTCGGGCGCCTTTGCACTCGGAGGAAGGTCCAGGGTTCACAACCCGTGGACTCATAAAAAATTTTCCACCCAAATTGACTCTGGCCAGGGGCCACGTGGTGGCCTCCGGGCCTGCCACATGGTAGCCTCTGATTGGCAACCAAAAACCGAAGTCAAACCGTTGACGAATAACATCATGACACTTGTCATAATATGATTAGCCAAGATGGAATATTCCAGGGAATATTTTGAGGAATATTCTAAGAATATTCCTTGGAATATTCTTTTTTTAATAATTCCAAATTCAAAGTCAACTCTCGTCAAACTTAGTTTTTTGCAGTTTACTGAAAACTTCAAAATTGCATAACTTTCACATACAATGTCAGATTTGAGTGTCGTTCATGGTGCCAAGATCGTATTGATGAGGCCTATCTGGTCGTTCAGGTTGCAAGTGATTTTGAAAACTTTCAATTTTGAGCTTTTTCCATAGCTCAGACTTGAGCTCCTGATCATAAGGGAAAAAGAAAAGCAGTGAAGATGCAAAATTAAAATGCAACACAGATTCAAAAAGTCACTCAAGTAGCCAAATAGATATGAAAATATGAGATCTCAAGATGAGGAATCTCACCTCAACCAAACCATAAAAAATCCTCAAAGAAAATCTTGAAGGACACCAGCTATGGGAGACCTCAATTAAACCAAGGAATCAAGCTTCATATCAGATATTAATCAATGACTATTAGTGACACAAATCAATAATCCAATAGATCTTGATAGATCAAGAATAAAATGAAACATGGAAAGACAAGATGCAACAAGAGATCCTTTCAATAATGAAAGACCCAATCCAAGAAAAACAATCAAGAAAGGTAGATCTGGAACATACCCAGGCTATAGACAGAAAGCGTAGAACTTGCCTAAATCAGAGGCCAAAAATTTTAGAGGGAAAATTTAAAGTTTTTAGGGTTAAAAATACAACCACACAGATTATCCATGCTAAGTGTGGTTACAACCGCATGCTTGAAACAAAAAGGTAGCTGTAAAAGACTTACAAATGGATGAATAAACCTTTGTGCATGTGGTTGGGGTAAAAACCCGTTTTTCGAGAAAATATCACACACAAGTGGAAATAAAAGACCAATATTCAGAAAATAAGCCACAAAAACCACCATAAATTATCATAAAACTTTGAGAGAGCGCTAGAAACCATATTAGGAGAAAATCAAATAAATCCCAAAGTGGAGCCAATAAAGGAAAATAATGCTCTCATTGAAAGCACCATTTTTTTGGTGGAAAAATTCACACACAAGGAGCCATTTCTCAGTAACCTTATGGCCCTATCAAGGTTATTGGACAACAAAATATGTGACTAATTCAATAACATATATTAATCCTGATCTATATGCTCAAGCATTCAATCATGTGCGTAGCCTCTACAAAGGGTTTGAGCTCACATTTGCAACCCTTGCAATTTGCTGAAGGGTGTTGGGTTCAATGGAGAAAGTCTATGCTTCAACCAAGAGATATCATCTCCTATAATAGATCTACTACATGCACACATGTATCACTAAAAAACATGAAAAATATCTTTTCGTAGAAGATCGTTAGCTGAAATAAGCATTAACATGTATAATCAGCTATAAGAATATATTAATAGGAAGGAACACATAACTTCATTAATAATGAATCAAAGGGTACAATTATACCTTCAACAAATGAGATCCTCTCATCAAGCTTGTAGCATGATTTCCTCTCTCAATATAGCAGAGCTCTCACACTATAGTGTGGATACTATATCTAACCCCCTTTCCTCTTGGTGAGATTATATAGGTTCATTCTATCCTTTTGGAGAATGTAACTAGACACCTAAGGCCTTGAGAAGTTAGGAAACTTCTACAATAATGGACCCTTATCCAACTCATACACAAGTGGGTCAATTTGATCTCCTTGGGAATGAAAAACTCTAGAAGCCTTTTTCACAATTGTGAGACTTTTCTCAATTATCTCATAATTATAATATTTTGGAAAAATAATTATGATAAATTTCTCAACTATGTAATTTCACCCTTTTAATATGGGATAAATCTCACATAAGTAAAAGAAAAGGTGAAAGGGGATGCATTCTAGTCGGCAACTGAGGTAAGTTGATCTTGGGTCTCTCTTACTATAATGGAGTGGAAAATAAGGTTATGAAAAATCCTTTCATGGTCCTACCAACGAGATGACGTCAATTTTCCATCACACATGCCATGTGTTACCTTTGGAGTGGTCCACATGTCACGTGAAAATGGCCCACTTAGCTACCCAAAAAGGCTAAAAACAGCTTCCACATGTCCACCTCTCATTGGACCACATCAATGCTAACATCATCATCCACCTATGCACCTTCATCATCCGTGTGATCTAATCATATTGCGCCACTTGTCCGATAGAGAGGAGAGAGAAATAGGGTCCTAAATCCTTGGTTTTGCGCCATTTTCTTTAATAAAATTTTATGGTCCCAACCTGTCTCCTACTACTATGTTTTCCAACCTTCCTCCATAGTCACAAAACTAGTCATGCTTTGCACACCACCCGCCAGACTGTTTGTGGGTTTGAGAGGGGCGAAAGCACAATCCACCACGACCATCAATCCAATGATTGAAAGTATGGGAAAACCACCCATTACATGACCCCCATTCCTATTAATCCTTCATTGCGCTCAATCCCATGCACTACTATCGATGTGTTGGTGAGGACTCGTGTGGCCCGATCCTCCTCTGAACATGCATGTCATTTAACGTGTTGCTTACATCATCATCGGTTAGGGGTATATTGTAGTATTACAACAACTCCCCATTATCTAAGTAAAACAAATTAGAAAGGATAATGGGGACCCTTTAAAAAAAATTTAGGTTAATGTTTGTTTTAGAAATAAAACTTAAAGATAGGTTCTTTATTAGAATAAGATTTATAAAATAAATAAAATACCTAAAAGAAAACCATCAAAACAAGAAGGCACATAATCGGGGGAAAACATCAGTGAAATTGCGAATAATGAATCTCAGAAATGGCGCATTGATGAAATCCAAGTAACGAGTGTACAATTGTAAAACGCCGAAATGTGAATTAGCGAAGGCGTCACTTGAAAAATGCCAACATCGCAAACCTTCATCTGCCAAATGCCAATATCGCATCTCATCTTAAAACATCGCAATGTCGCACTTCACGTTTCAGAGATTGCTTCGAGCATTATCAGTCGTCAAAATTCAAAATACCTGATATAATGACAACTTTCAAAATCACATGAACCTATGCTTGTCAATTTAATGTTAATTCAGATGTTTTGTGATGTGGAGGTTTGTAATTGTTTTGTAATTATTTCAAATATTAATACCAAGGATTTCCCATTATGCATGAGTTAAGTTGATAGGAAAGTTAATATAGTTCAAAGTGATTTCAGCTTATCCTCTCTGGTTTTTTTTTCAACAAGGTAAATCCAAACACTTAGGCACATAAGTATGTCAAGGCTAATTAAATCACAAAATAAATCCACCACCCCATCACTGTTAGTCACACAACAAGAGGAAAATGGTGAAATGGCTCCCCTAATCTCAGATACTACATGTGACCCATAAATTGGTTCTTCAAGATGAGAAGGGAGCTATCATCTGTTCAAGAACGAGAAAATACAATTACTTATGTATAGAAAATTTGTGGTCAATGATACTCTATCCCATGATTCAGAATCATGGACGAACACTGCTAATTATTTTCTTCACAGAAATGTTTCTCTTCCTAAAATGCTGCCATACACTGACTTAGTAAAATGAGTGTTGGAAAATGTAGATATCAGGGATAGATAATTTTTTACTCGAAGAATAATTGTCATTGGTTCTCTTAGGCTGTTATATTTGAAGAATATGTATAAAATACCAGAACCCCAGAATAGATATGATGCCCAATTCATTCAAGATTTCATGCACAAAAATGACCATCCTGTGACTGTAATTAAAGAATGGAGAAATGATCCTAGTCGATGTAAGTGCAAAAATAAGGGTATGCATTCAGTTGTCTCTCTCAAAATCCCATTCCCTCAAATAGGTGCAATGATGTGACATCTCTTTGGATCTATAAATACGACCAAATTTAAATAAAATTGGACACCCTTGATAGAAACACCCTCTGATGGCTATATCTAGATTGGGCTACCATTATTTATGATAATTTGATTATATTTATCACAACCTATAGAGAAAATAGAAATGCCCCACCCAATGCAATCTCTTCTTTTTATATGAGCTCCTATATCCTAGACACAGTCTGTTTTTTGTTTGAATTTTCATCATTAGGATGGAAATGTACCAGAGAAGTCGAAACCCCCATTTATGCATAGTTAGATTTCTTATGGGAGTAAAAATATCATTCTCACATGTTCAAAATATGCAATGAAATAATGCTCCTGGTCTTCTAAGTCATTTTCGAAAGAAAAAAACACTAGGGTCACTCCCAAAGCCAATAAGAGTCTCAAGTATATAGGTAGGTGGTTCGGTGAAGATAATTTTACATAAATCCGTATTTTTGGAAACTATTGCAATCCCCACGTCCTACCCTTTTATATACCAAATAAATTGTTAGCCAAAGAAATTTCTTATCAAATAGTTGGTCATGGTTTGACTAAAATCCTAAAAGATGCCAAAAAGATCGTTTGGCCAACTTTTCCTTTTTCCTATGGTTCACATGCCCTAGAATTTCAAGCATGCCTGTCTTGAAATTGATTGATTAAAACCCTTCAAATTTCTAGTGTTACCTAATAGAATTTATTATCCCAATGGTATTACTAGATAAATAATGAATTCAGTCAAGCCGCGAGCATTTGCAAGCGAGCCTGACAGATTTAATGATATGTTTGAATCAATTCATGAATTTTCAATAGTTTAGCATAAAGAATACGAAATTATCAGTCCAGAATATTTTCTAAGATTCAAATTGTATCGGGAACAGAGAAATTCTCATTTACCTGATTATTTGTTTCACAAACCATAGCCGAAGGCAGAATAGGTGATAGTTGCAATAGCTTCTCAAGTACCAGTACCAGTTCAAGAAGAAGAAATTTCTAATGTCCAACAAGATGAATTGGGAAGAATTTGAGAAAGCACTGTCAGAGACTGATACCCCTTCCATTCAATCAGAAACTCTTCCTATTGTAGGTGCTAGAAGTTCCATGAATCATATAGGAGAATCAAGTATGAAACATGTTTCTGTTGATATAGATAACTCCAAGAATCAAGAAGAAATTAGAGAAACCTCATTCACTACAACAGTTTCCAAAATTGTTCTTGAGCAGAGCCTAATCCAAGGAAACAATGATACAAAGGAAACACCGACTCAAGATATGGAGATCATTCTAGCATTTCCAGCTACTTAAATAGTCCTGAAAGTGGAAGAGATACCACCACTGGATGTGTTCTATAGTCCAAAGCACAAATATGTCATGACAAGGTCAAAGAAGAAATGAAAGATGGAAGAATATCTTGAACTGCCTATGGATTCAACATTAATTCGAGTTATTTGGAAAGGAACTCAATCATATTCTGGGAAAGAACTTGATATATTATCTCATTTTGCAGATGCTTATGAAAATGCATCAATTGGCAAGGAAGCTGAGGTTGAATCATTGATTTTAGAAAAGGACTAGAAAATTTCTAAAATGGAACATTTTTTCTCTGATGAAAAGCAAAGAATCGAGTAGGAGCTTCAAACAACCATTAATGATCTACAAAAAAAGTTTGAAGGCCTCAATCTCAAACTGGAAAATTAAATTGAAGAAAAGGATCAAGTAATTCATCAAATGCAACAGAAGATTGAAAAACTCCAAGAAAATCCTGAAATCAATCAAGTAAAGAAAGAAGCAACATAGTTAGAAGCATTACTGGCAATAGAGCAAGAAATTTTCTATTAGAAATATAATCAGATTCAAGAGCAAGTTAAAACCAGTGATTAATTAGTTACTCATATTTCCAATCTGAGAACTTATTATGAAGAAATTGATGACAAAGTGTCAAAATGCATTGATTGGAAAGATATTGCATAGGGTAGAGAGGCCAATATCCCTTGTCTTGAAGAATCAATCAAAGTTATAATATTTGTGGATTGGGATATTAAAATGAAAAGTGTTGAATTAACTATTCTCAGAGTTAAGAATTTATCTTCCATCATCTCTAAGGATATAAAATATTCTCTTCTACAAGCCAACTTGATTCATGAAGTATCAAAATACACTCTGCTAGAAATCAATTTCCTAAAACAATCCTGGCAAGAGACATCAAACAAAAAATCTCTTGACATAGAAAATCTGACATGGTTAAATATGGAGATTTACTGGTACTTGTTGATTAAGCCTCATAACCAATTGATAATATTGAGGTACCTCTCCAATGTAGTAGCTCAGTTTCTTTAGACACTCAATGGTGAAGTATTCATGGACCATATGAGAATGCAATCAGTTAATCCCCCTCAGCTCGAACATATGATCGAATCATGCTAGCTCAGAGACTAGCTAGACAATGAATCTAGGAAACAGTCATAGAATGTTATAACTTATGCATTTTATTTTCCTATTTTGTAGTTTTATAGTTTAGAGTAATATTAGAAGACTTCTTTTACAAGTCTTCTATTTTTGTAATATTAATTAGTATTTAAACCCTTTCATGCATTTAGAAAGGGGTCCATAATTTTGAGAAGATTTCTTTTAGAACTCACACTACTGTTTAAACAAAAGTTATCTAATTGAAAATCTGAATCTTGAAGCTATCTTTTCAAATATAAAGCTATGATGCAGCGGGTACTATTACATGTGTATTTATTTTTTTATGTTTCTGTGATTATAGAAAACTTATTCTTTTTATTAGCTTCATTCTGATAAGCATTGAAGTGCTATATGTTCTTATTACTAATGATATAATATATTGAACAATATGTTGTTAGGTGTGAGACTTAGAGATCTGTTATGTGATTAATGTTCTTCGTCAACGAAATCAATTAAATTGATTATGTTTCTTAAATGTGCTTATATTCATTAAGTATGTGATGATATATATTATTTAATGCTTGTGCAATATTATTCCTTAATCATATATTCAAATCCAATCCCTAAAAATAGTTGGATTAGTTTTAATTTATGTTATCATTAGAATAAATTACCCCATTAGTGTTGATTTCATTTCTCTTGTTACATACACTCTCTTTATATGGGAAACTGTTTCCTTTATCCTGAGTCAAACACACTATTTTCAATTTAAAATCAAGCGTAAGATTCAATCTCCCTCCAAAGCTCCTACAACTTCTACATCTCGTTCATTATCTCCAAGTCATATGTCTAAAGTTGTAGAGCCATTTCTTTCATCTCCTAAAACATTGCCTCATAGACCTTCTTTAGATCATATTCCTGAGTCTCTCGAATTTTAGTATTTGATTGAGAAGTTAGAACAAATATCTATATCTCTACATAAGACTGTTAATCCAAATTTTTTTGAAGAAAGTGTTACATCCAATTTTCAAGGTACTGGTGTGTTAACATGATCACAAAGTGAAAAGCTTGTGATAACTCCTTTCGAGTTTCCTATTTTTATCTCATTGTAAGAAAGCTACTACATCAACACCTCAATCAGGTTTCAGTGAGATCACATCCTCTTCATCTACATTTACTCCCACCTTCTCTTCTAATCAACCCATTTATATTCATCAGCCCATTTACGCTCAAACAATTAGTGTTGTTGTAAGTAGTAGTAGTTCAGTGGTTAGTTCTTCACCATCCACATCTTCTTCTAGACCTACCATATCATATTCATAACAAACAAGTCAAGCAATGGATAAATTACCATAGGTCAATCTGGGTGTTGTTCAAATGGTAAATTTACATCCTATCCCAGATCATCCAAAGAAATGGTTACCAAAGTATAATCCTGATGATGGTCTTCCCGGGGAAGAACATATAAATAATTTTATGTTAGCCATGAATCTTTATGGCGTTGAACATGATGATGTTGTAGTTAGATTGTTTCCATATACTTTCTGAGGATCTGTAGGATCCTGGTATTTTTCCCTCCCTTTAAGTTCCATAGGAAATTGGAATACTTTTCAAGAACTATTTCTTGCAAAATTTGGTGATGATAGGACAATTGCGTCATTAATCAATCAACATTGTAATTTAAAATCTAATACATGTGAAAAGATCAAAGACTTCAACTCTAGATTTAATAAGTTTTTGAATAAAATCCCAGCTTCCTATAAGCCTATATTGGATGTACAAATAGAATGGTACATATCTTCTCTTCCTTCTAATATATCAATTTTTGTAGATAGATCTAACAAAGTCACTCTTGTAAAAAACATGAAAGAAGCTTTGTCTGTTGAAAGAATAATTGTTGCTTTAGAAAATAAAAACGAGCTTGAATATAAAAGATATAAAAAGGTAATTCAAATATGAGCCAAAGAAGAAAGCTTCTAAATATCCTTTTGATCTTGAGGGATTGCAAAAGTTTCTAAAAAACATGTCTTATGATATGGTTGAAATAAAAAAATAAGTTACCGAGACCTCTACCAGAAAACCCTTATTTTTAATGTTGAATCTGACCAAGAAGAAGAAGAAGAGGAAAACCTAGCTTCTGTTGATGAATCCGAAGATGAATATTTATATTATAGGGATTATGGGATTTCGTTTTACCTTCTTCTTATGAAGAGATAGAAGTTGAGGCCATGGATGTTAGCACTAGAAGTATAAATTCTGTAGAACCAAATCAGTCAACTCAAAAATAGAAAATTCCCACTTCTATTGCTAAAGATAACCCTATCAATAAAAAACCTCTAGTCAAGTCATCTCAACAAGCTATCACTAATTCCCAGCCAATCAAATCTACATCCAATCCTCATTATAAAACTTTGGTAGTATATGATACTATCGAGTATAATATAATCGAGGATATGAAGAATATTAAAGCCAATATTTCTCTTTATGAAGTTAGAAAATTAAAACAATAACAGAAAAATTTATTAAAAGAGTTGAATGTGGTGACAACATCCCCTCTTCCTCCAAATTTTGTAGCTAAAGCTGCTAATTGAATAGGAAAACCTCTGATTGAAAATTCAAACAAGATTAATGCTTTAGACTCTATTTTGATTGGTGATAGATATAATTCTCATAATCCTCCTATTATTTTAACTTTTGAAGTCTACAATAGAAATGTTCATAATTATTTGAACGATTTTTGGGCTTCATCTAATATAATGCCATATTAAATTTGCAAAAAATTAAATATCGTACCCTAGAATTTGTCAGTTAGTATAGTTCAATTCGATAGAAAAAAGTTTAAAGTCTTAGGAGAGATTAGCTTGGTAAGTATTAGATTGTCATCAAATCAAAAGGTCGCTCAGATTATTGATACACTAATTGGAGACATCCCTAAATTTTACGGTTTAGTTCTTAGCCAAGACTGGTCTAAAAAACTACATGGATATTTTGCAACAGACTAGTCTCATATGTGGCTCCCGTATAATGGAAAGCCAAACCAAATCAGATTTGATCATGAAAAACATATGAAGTACTCAGTTACAGAACTTGGGGAAGAAAATGAGCCTAGCATTTAAAAATAACATTTTGGGCAATTATTCTCTAGATTCATTCTTAGGAAATTTTGATGTGGAAAGTTCACCTTTTTCAGTCAAATCTGTTAAATCACGAGTTGAAATTTTTTTCTCTAAATGATTCCATTATATGCTTCAATTTCAAAGAGGAAACTATAGTGCAATCTCCGTTTTGGAAACTTTATTTTGACAAACCAAGATCCAATGATGGAGCAGGAGCAGGATGCGTACTTATTAACCCAAAAGGCGAGAAAATCATGCTTGCATGTAGGCTAGAATTTTAATGCACTAACAATATTGTTGAATATGAGGCATTGGTTCAAGGTCTTCGAAAATCAATTATTCTTGATATACAATATTTTAAGGTGTTTGGAGATTCAGATATTTTGGTAAGACAAGTGCGAAAGACCATTCACTCTCTCTCAATTCACTTAAAACATTACCAATATTTTGTTCAAGACCTCACATCACATTTTATTGCATTCAATATCTCTCCTATTCCTAGATCAAATAACGCCAATGCCGACCTTTTAACTAATTTTTTCTCGAATTTTATTCCACCTGAAGCTTTTAGTCCTGATATATTCTCTATTGAATTAATTTTCCGACCATCTATACCAGATATTGTTACTAGCTAGCAGGTTTTTAATGACGATAGTGATATTTTAAGTTTTCTTACTTCTTAGAAAACATATGATAATCATATAATGGATGAGGATGAACATGATAATCAAATCAAGCAACAAACTAATAAAAATCTTTTACCAAAATCCATGGTAAAGCTTGAAGATTTATATGATTTAAAATATAGGTTAAAGAAATTCAACAATTATAAACTACAGAGTTCTACTCTAAGGTATGAATTAGTTAACTTAGAATCTACTGATTTACATCAAGATATAAATATAGGGATTAGCGTTTCATTGGAAGAAATAAATGTGTTCATTTCATTATTGAAAAGATACAAAGATATTTTTGCATGGAATTACCAAGAGCTTAAAACATATGACCCATCAATCATTCAACATACTATTCCTATGGTACCTGATGTTAAACCTATTTAGAAAAAGCTCAGGAAAATTCATCCGAACTTGGAAACTCAAATAAAAAATGAATTAAACAAATTATTGAAAGGCAAGATCATTTTTCCTGTTAGACGTTCAAAATGGGTTTCTAATTTAGTACCTGTTAGGAAAAATAATGGAGATATTCGGATTTGTATTGAATTTAGGAATTTTAACAAAGCATGTCAAAAGGATAATTCTCCTTTATCATTAATGGAACAAGTTTTACAATCAGTAGCAGGTTCTGAATTAATGTTTTTCTTAGTTGGATTTTCAGGGTATAACCAAAATTTTCTTCATCCAGAAGATCATTTGAAAACAACATTTTGAACCAAATGGGGAACTTACGCATATCAGAAGATGTCCTTCAAACTAATGAATGCAGGAGCCACATTCTAGAGAGCCATGGATATTGCATTCAAAGGATTGATCAATCAAATAGTGGTAGTATACCTTAATGATATGACCATATATTCAAAATATAGAAACAATCACTTGCATAACTCAAAGAATATCTTTGAAAGATGAAGGAGATTTGGGTTCTCTCTTAATCCAAAGTAGTTAATTTTTTCTTTAAACGAAGGTAAACTTCTAGGTTCTATTATCTCAAAGAATGGAATTTTTATTGATCTAGACAGGATTAAAACAATTTCAGAAATTTCGCTACCACATAACAAGAAATCAATGCAATCCTTTTTAGGACAGATAATTTTTTTCAAGCGATTCAATTGAGATTTTTCACATATAGTTCTTCCATTACAAAAAATCATCAAGAAAGATACATTGTTTAAATGGGGAGAAGAAAAAAAAGAAGCTTTTCAAATAATCGAACAAGCAATTACTGATGCTCCTTCTCTTTCAACTCCTATTTTTTCCAATGATTTCATTTTATATACCTTTGCCTCAGAATTATCATATGCAGCAGTATTAACTCAACTAGATGATAAAAAACTCGAAACCCCAATTGCTTTTTTTAGTTCTAATTTTCAAGGAGCTGAATTGAACTATTTAGGAGCCGAAAAATAGGCATTTGCAGTTTATAAAGTGGTCAAATATTTTTGACCATTTCTTTTGAAAACTCATGTCAAGGTAATATTTCCTTTCTCATTATTCAAACAAATACTTATACATAAGGAACTAGGAGAAAAAAGGGCCAACTGGGTAACAATAATGCAAGGATATGATTTAGAGATAAAACCCACTAAAATTCTAAGAGGTCAGGGATTTTGCAGGTTGATTACAAGAATGAATGACATATCACTAGATGAGGTAACAACTAATATTGAACATTTTATAGAGGTACTCGATGTTAACCCTATATCTCAAGATGTTGATTTAATACTTTCTTTAAAGAAAGATCATGATCCACAAAATTTGGATTTCAAAAGAAAATGTGCATTAAGATTAAAATCTAATCAGTATCAAATAGTCAATTATGTGTTACTTATAAAAAATTATGACTCTGTCTTACTCGGATGCTTAGATAAAACTTAAATACCTAATGTGCTCCAGGAACTTCATGATGGACTAGAAGGTGGACACTTTGGCAGAGACATCATAACACAAAAAAATTTACACACAGGATATTATTGGCCAACGTCATTCAAATATGCACAGAGTTATGTCAAAAATTGTAATATTTGTCAAATTGCAGGAGGAATATAAAGAAAAGCTTCAATTCCACTTCAACCAGTCAATATGGAACAACCTTTTGAACAATGGGGACTTGAAATAATCGGTGAGATCGTTCCTCATTCTTATAAACAACAAAAATATATATTAATTATTATAGACTATTTTACAAAGTGGGTAGAAGAAATACCTCTTAAGATGACAAATTCAGAAAATATTATTGAGTTTATTGATCAATACATCATTACAAGATTTGGTGTTCCGAATGCTCTGGTATTTCACAATGCTTCTTACTTTTCAGGTAATTCCATGACCAAATTTTCTTTGAAAATAGGTTTTAAATTAAAATATTCTGCAAATTATTATCCTCAAAGAAATGGTCTAGCATAATCAAAAAACAAAAACCTCATAATGATAATTAAGCAAACTATTGATAAAAACCAGAAGAACTGGCATAAATCCTTAACCTTTGCATTATGGGAAGATAGGATAACTAGAAAAGCTTGAATATGAACTTCTCCTTTTTGATTGGTATATAGAAAAGAGGAAACTTTACCTCTGAATATATCTATCCCATCCCATCAACACCCCTAGCTCAATTTACTAATGAACAATTTTTCTCTTCAGTACAATTAAGAATGTCCGAAATAATTAAAATGGAAGAAGAAAGAGAAAAAGAAAAAACGGTACACAATCATCATCAACAATTGATAAAAACTTCATTTAATTCAAATAAGGTAAAAAATAAACAATTTTAGATTGTAGATTTGGTATTGAAATGGGATAAAGTGCATGAGGATAAATGAAAACATACAAAATTTCAAAAACTCTGGCTGGCCCTTTTCGAATAATTGAAAAAATAGATCCATCAATTTTTATGTTGCAAGATTTACAAGGGAAGAAGGAAAATTTTCCTATTAATGGACTTGTCCTTAAAGAATATTTTTCTCAAAAGAACAATTGTTCTTTTTTATAAATATTTAGATAGATTTAATTTAAAATAAATTAAGTTATTGCAATACTATGCAAAAGGTGAAACACCTATTTTTTTTTCTTGAACATGTAAGTGTTAATCCTTAAAGGTATAAAATAAAGGAATAAATCATAAATTGAATTCCCTACTTCTTTGGAAATTTTTTATTTAAATAACATAATACAAAGAAGAATACTTCTAATTGATGTGATTTGAAGAATTATTTTGACATGGATCATGTTCAAAAAGTTATTTTTACCAAGTGGGAAATTTTATTGAAGTATTAGCACCCTTTACTCAAATGGTCATCCAAAAGTTCATAAAGAGAAGAAAGACAACCTCCCCATTCATTTATATATTAGATATATTTTTGAAAGTGTAATTAAAAAATATAAAAAACTTTAAAGTTGAGAGATATCATCACGAGTCGACTCATCATGTTCATAGGAAACTAATAAACTTGGCATTATCAATTGGCTACCAAACCAAGGTAATGGCTCATGGCATAAAAAACCATGAGACAAGGGATCTCATCACGAGTAATTTTGTTCAAATTTATTATAACCAGTGAATGACATTATCACTTATGGCCTCCAAACCAGGATAATGATTTTAAAGTGGAAAAGGAAGAAAAAATATATAAATAAAACGATTAATTATGTTACCTTTGAAGATATCTATTATATTATGAATGGGATATTGGTTCAATTTTTGTTAAATAGTAACCCTATTAAGGCTATGAACGCCTGCTGGCAGCAGTGGCTCTACTAGTGACTAATAATATTATCAAATAAGCTAATCTTTGATTAAATTCCTACTTATATTTTGAACTTATTGAGATTTGATTCATTTAAGGAGAAATTTCATTGACAAAAGAAAAATCAGGGTATTTAGATTAGAATTTACCTATATCAAATTCAGATTTCAATTATTTATTGAATTTCCTAGAATATTTTCTTTAAGTATTAAGATTTATCAGAGATTCTTGATTCATCCATCGTATCACGATTCGCTAATTGTTTCCATATTAAAACAAATTCACATTATCTAAGTAAAATAGATTAGAAAGGATAATGGGAACCCATTAATTTTTTTTTAGGTTAATGTTTGTTTTAGAAATCAAACTTAAAGATAGGTTCTCTATTAGAATAAGATTCATAAAATAAAGAAAACACCTAAAAATAAAACCCTCAAACCAAAAAGGCACATAAGAAGGGGAAAACATCAGTGAAATTGTGAACATCGAATCTCGAAAATGGCGCATTTCTTAAATCCAAGTAGCGAGTGTACAATTTCGAAATGTCAAAATGCGAACTAGCAAAGCGATCACTTGAAATATGTCGACATTGCAAACCATTGTCTGAAAAATGTCGATATCACATCCCATATTAAAACATCACAGTCTCGCACTTCGCATTTCAGAGATTTCTTCGAGCATTATAAGTCGCTAGCAATCAAAATCATTGATCATACAATTCTGATATAATGATAATTTTCAAAATCACACTAACCTATGCTTGTCAATTTAATGTTAATTCAGGTGTTTTATGATCTCTAGGTTTGTAATTTTTTTGTAATTATTTCAAATATTAATACCAAGGATTTCCCATTATGCATGAGTTAAGTTGACAAGACAGTTAATATCGTTCAAAGTGATTTTAGCTTATCCTCTATGGTTTTATTTTCAACAGGGTAAATCCAAACACTTCGGTATAAAAAGATGTTAAGGCTAATTAAAGCATGAAGAAAATACACCACCCCATCACTATTAGTCACACAACAAGATAAAAATGACGAAATGGCTCCCCTAATCTCAGATACTACATGAAACCCAGAAATTGGTTCTTCAAGCTGAGAAGGGATCTATCAGTTGTTCAAGAACGAGAAACCTTAAGTAATTATGGACAAAAACACTATGGCCAATGATACTCTGTCCAATGGTTTAGAATCATGGATGGACACTGCTAATTCTTTTCCTCATAGAATTGTTGCTCATCCTAAAATGCTTCCATACACAAATTTAGTAAAATGGGTGCTGGAAAATGTTGATATCATAGTTAGAAAATTTTGTACTCAAAGAAAAACTGTAATTGGTTCTCTAAGGCCATCAAATTTGAATAATATGTATAAAATACCAAAACCATAGAAGATATATGACGCTCAATTCATTCAAGAGTTCATGCGCGAAAATGACCATCCTACGACTGTAATTAAAGAATGGAGAAATGATCCTAACCAGCATAAGCTCGACGATAAGGGTATGTATTCAGTCATCTCTCTCAAAAGCCCATTATCTAAAATAGCTGCAATGGTGTGTCATCTCTTTGCATCTGTAAATACACCAAATTTAAAGAAAATTGGACACCCTTGATAGAAGCAGCCTCTGATGGCTATATTCTATATTGGGCTACCATTCTTTCTGATAATTTGATTAGATTTATCATAGCCTATAGAGAAAATATAAATTCCCCACCCAATGCAATCTCTTATTTTTATATGAGCTCCTATATCTTAGATGCAGTCTATTTTTCCTTTGAATTTTCATCATTAGGATGGAAATCGACTAGAGAAGTCAAAACCCCCATTTATGTACAGTTAGATTTCTTATGGGAGTCAAAATATCATTCTCACATGTTCAAAATATGCAATGAAATAATTCTCCCGATCTTCTAAGTCATTTTCGAAAGAAAAAACACTAGGGTCACTCTCGAAGTGAATAAGAGTCTCAAGTCTATAGGTAGGTGGTTCGGTGAAGAGAATTTTACATACATCCGTATTTTTGGAAGTTATGCCAATCCTCATGTGCTACCCTTTTATATACCAGATAAATTGTTAGCCAAAGAAATTTCTTATCAAACAGTTGATCATGGTTTGACTAAAATCCTGAAAGATGCCAAAAATACCGTTTGGCCAACTTTTCCATTTTCCAGTGGTTCATATGCCCTAGATAATTTCAAGCATGCCTGCCCTGAAATTGATCAATTAAAACCTTTCAACTTTCTAGTTTTACCTAATATAAGTTATGAGCCCTATTATATTGCTAGAGAAATAATGAATTCAATCAAGTTGTGAGCATTTGCAAGCGAGCCTGACAAATTTGATGATATGTTTGAATCAATTCATGAATTTTTAACATTTCAACATAAAGTAGATGAAATTATCAATCTAGAATATTCGCTATGATTCAAATTGTATCGGGAATAGGGAAATTCTCGTTTACCAGATTATCTGTTTCACAAATGAGAGTCAAAGGCAGAACAAGTTATAGTTCCAATAGCTGCTCAAGTACCAGTACTAGTTCAAGAAGAAGAAATTTCTAATGTTCAACAGGATGATAGGTTCATCCAAAATTGGGAGGAATTTGAGAAATAACTGTCATAGACTAATACCCCTGCCATTAAAAATTCCATTGAGTCATAAACTCTGCCTATTGTAGGTGCTACAAGTTCCATGAATTATATAGGAGAATCAAGTATGTAGCATGTTTTTGTTGATATAGGTAAATCCAAGAATCAAGAAAAAATTCTAGAAACCTCATTCATTGCAGAGGTTTCCAAAATTATTCTTAAGCGGAGCTACATTTAAGGAGACAATGATACAGAGGAGAAACCATAGGAAACACCAGCTCAAGATATGGAAATGATTTTGACATTTCTGACTACTGAAATAGTCCTGAAAGTTGAAGGGATACTACCAATGGACGTCTTTTATAGTTCGAAGCACAAAGATGTCATCACCAAGTCAAAGAAGAAACAGAAGATGTAAGAATCTCTCGAATTGCCTATGCATTCAACATTAATGTGAGTCCTTTGGAAATGAACTCAATCATCTCTAGGGAAAGAACTTAATAGATTATCTCAGTTTGCAGGTGCTTATGAAAATGCAACAATTGACAAGGCAGACGATGTTGAATCATTGATTTTAGAAAAGGACTATAAAATAGCTCAAATGGAGCAATTTTTCTCTGATTAAAACCAAAGAATCGAGTAGAAGCTTCAGACAAGCATTAATGATCTACAACAATAGTTTGAAGGCCTCAAACTCAAACTACAAAATGAAATTAAAGAAAAGGATCAAGTAATTCATCAAATGCAACAGAATATTGAAAAGCTCCAATAATAGCCCAAATTCAATGAAGTAATGAAAGAAGCAACATAGCTAGAATCATTACTGGCAACACAGCAAGAAATTTTCTATCAAAAATATAATCAGATTCAAGAGCAAGTTAAAACCAATGATCAATTAGTTACTCATATTTCCAATATGAGAACTTATTATGAAGAAACTGATGACAAAGTGTCAAAATACATTGATTGGAAAGATATTGCATAGGGTGGAGTGGCCAATCTCCCTCGTCTTGGAGAATCAATCAAGGATAAAATATTTGGAGATTGGATATTAAAATGAAAAGCGTTGAATTATCTATTATCAGAGATAAGAATTTATCTTCCAACATCTCTGAGTATATAAAAGATTCACTTGTACAAGACAATTTGATTCATCAAGCATCAAAAGACACTCTGCCGGAAATCAATTTCCTAAAACAATCCTGGCAAGAGACATCAAACAGAAAATATCTTGACATAGAAAATCCGAGAAGGTTAAATATGGAGATTTATTGGTACTTGTTGATTAAGCCTCATAACCAATTGATAATATTGAGGTGCCTCTCCAATGTAGTAGCTCAACTTCTTCCGACACTCAATGATGCAGTATTCACGGGCCATATGAGAATGCAGCTAGTTCATCCCCCCCAGCTTGAACATATCATCAAAGCATGATAGCTCAAAGACTAGCTAGAGAATGAATCCAGGAAATAGTCATAGACTGTTATAACTTATGCAGTTTATTTTCCTAGTTTATAGTTGTATAGTTTAGAGTAATATTAGAAGACTTATTTTACAAGTATTTTATTTTTGTAACATTAATTAGTACTTAAACCCCTTTCATGCATTTAGAAAGGGGTCCAAAATTTTGAGAATATTGCTTTTGGAACACACACTACTGTTTGAACAAAATTTATCTAATTGAAAATCTGAACCTTGAAGCTATATTTTCAGATCTAAAGCTATGATGCAGCAGGTACTATTATCTATGTATTTATTGTTTTATGTTTCTGAGATTATAGAAAACTTATTCCTTTTATTAGTTTCATTCTGGTAAGCATTGAAATGATATACGTTCTTATTAATATTGATATAATATATTGAACAATATGCTATTATATGTGAGACTTAGATATGTTTTATTTGATTAATGTTCCTCATCAACTAAATCAATTAAATTGATTTAGTTTCTTAAATTTTCTTATATTCATTAAGTATGTGATATTATATATTATTTCATGCTTGTGAAATCTTATGCCTGAATCATATATTTGAATCCAATCTCGAGAAGTAGTTAGATTAGTTTTAATTTATGTTATCATTATAATAAATCACCCTATTAGTGTTGATTTCATTTCTCTTCTTTTATAAACTCTCTTTATATGGGAAACTGGTCCCTTTATACCTAGTTGGACCCACCATTTTCAATGAAAAAGGAGTTGTTTTAAGATCCCGAGTGGGTGGAATCGCTAATGTTGAGGAAGTCACCTTCCAGCCTTCAACAGGGTCACAAAATTTCCTTTGTTGTGCACCTTCTCTTGATCTTTATGGCCCGACCTTTTACTAGGCTAAAGGTTTGTCTTACTGAAGGACTGACTAGGTCAAGGGTCGGGGTTGGAGAATTTTCTTTCTTGCACTTATGCTTGAAGACCAAAACTCATAATATTGACTATAAATTTGCCTTTATTTGAATCTTCTCTTGCTAAAATTTGATTTTTAATAAATTTTAATCTAAGAAGCCTTTTTCAGACTTCAATATACTTTTGGAAAGGTATTTCAGACCTTTATCCATGTGAGTGTGTCCCAAGCACACTTTAGTTGATATTCTTCCTTGAAATGGCTTGAAAGTCGCATCACCTTCACCACCTTTTCCTTTTCCATACTTGACCACCTTTGCAATCATCTTCTTTTCCTTGGCCACCAACGCTTTGGTTTTGCCATAAATGAAAATAATTTTCCAATGATATCACCATTTGTGATTGATGGAAACACTATGATAAAAAAAACATCATCACCAAGGCATATCCAATATGATTTTTTCAAATTTATCCTTTGGATTCATATATATTTCCTTTGGATGTTTATCCCCCTAAGATACACTTCTCTTATGTTGTACTACTGTTGTTGTGTTTTTATTTCCTCCTTCATTTCTTATCCTTGATTTTATGTGATCATTAAGACATCTCCCCCTTTGACATCAATGGTAATACACAAACATGCTCCCCTTGAAAACGTACTCCCCCTATCAACAATATTCTTTTGTCTTGTTGATCCTATCAACCTAACAGTTTCATCTTTATAGGCTAAAGGTATATTGGCTACCTTTATTCCTTGTGAAGGAAGATCTACTGGAGGGAGGAAACATGAACAAATCCTAATATATTCCTCAAATGCTCATTTATCTCTAGGGAGTGGTTTGGTGAATATATCAACAACCTGTTCTTTTGTAGTGACATACTCCAACTTCAAAATCTAATTGGTAACTTGCTCTGTCAAGAAATGATACTTGATTGGATATGCTTTGTCTTGGAGTGAAAAACATGATTCTTTGACATTGTGATGTCACATATATTGTCAAAAATAATGGATATAGGTTTATTATTAAAAACTTGTACATCCTTCAAGGTCTACCTCATCCACAATAGTTGAGCACAGCAAGAAGTTGTTGCAATATAATTTGCTTCAGTTCTAGATAAATGGATAGAAGCTTTCTTCTTTCTCAACCATCAAATAATACATTCTCCAAGAAATAAACCTCCACCACTAGTTTTGTTTCGATCATCTACATGACCTTCTGAATCAACATTATTATAAGTAATCAGTGAAAAATATTTACCTCTTGGGTAAAATAGTCCATAATCCATTGCTTCTCTAATATATATGAGAATCCTCTTGGTTACTAGAAGATGGATTTTTCTAGGGTCTTCTTGAAATATTCCAAAAATCCCAATGGCCTACATAATGTCTATTCATGAAACCATTAAATACAATAGGCTACCAATAATGTATCTTTATAAAGTCTGATCAACTTCTAGGGATTCACCATTCTTGCTAAGTTTGCAACTTGTCACCATTGTTGTATTCACTAGAGATAATTCCTCGATGCCAAATATATTCAACACTTCCTTGAGATACTTTCTTTTTGATGCTTATATCCCTTTCGAAGTCTGTGCAATTTGTGGTCCAAGGAAATAACAAATATTTCCAAGCATAGACATCTCAAACATGACCTTCGTATCAGCTGCAATTTCACATGTTAGAGAATATGAATCACTAGAAAAATAATATCATCAAGAAATACAACCAACATTATGAGTTTTCCATCCTTCTATTTGATACAAAAATTGTTGTTAGTTCCACCTCTTTTAAAACAACACCTCAGCAAGTAGCTTTGCAGCTTGGAAAACTAATGCCTAGGGGCTTCCTTGAGACCATAAAAGGCCTTCTTAAGCTTGAAAACATAATTTGGCTTCTTTTTTAGTTGAAACCCATATGGTTTCTCTATGTAAACTTATTCAAGTAGTTATCCATTTAGAAAGGAAAACTTGACATCCATTTGATATATTTTAAATTTCTTAAAACGGGAAAATTCCAAAAAAATTGGGATTATCTCTAAATGAGCAATAGGAGCAAAAGTCTCATCAAAATATAGACATTCAATCTAAGTATAACCTTTTCATACCAACATTGCCTTATTTCTTACCACTTCTCCATGCTAATTTAATTTATTCATAAATAACCATTTCGCCCCAATGTTGGTCTTGGAACAAGTTCCCATGGATGGTTTTCTCAATTTAGTCTAGTCCTTCATGCATATCCTTTAACCAATTTTGATTTTGACTGGCTTGTGTAACATCCTTTGGTTCCTCTATTGATAGGAGGGCTACATATTCTTGCATAAGAGGATAGAGTAGATTCCTTCTTGTTTGAACACATATTCTTAAATCACTAAAAATTTGTATAGACATATGATATTTTTGCACATACCTTAAGGGATATTTGGCTTGAGGACTAAAGAGCTCTTCATTATCTTCTTCTAAAAGTGGCTCATCGTCCTTCTCGTTGTTGGTAGCTAGTTCATTAGCATTGCTATTTGTTGGTTGCTTGTCTTCATTTTCAACATATTCATCGACATTTACATCTACACAATAAAAAATCTTCTTGTTACTCTTATTATACCATCTATATCCTTTGATATTTTGAGAATATCCTAGAAAAATTCCATCATCAACCCTTTCCTAAAACTTACCAAGCTTTTCACCATTTATCTTGATCTGACATTTACTTCCAGAAACTCTAAAATTCTTGATGGATGCATGTGTGCCATACCAAAGTTCAATGGGAGTTTTATCACTGTTTGGTCTAAAATGAGATTTCTTGAGAATAACAATAGTTGTGTGAATGGCTTCATCCCAAAATATATGTTGAAATTTTATTTCATCCAGCATCGCTCTAGCTAACTACTATACAAATCCTTTTGATCTCTCTGCAACACCATTCTATTATGGAGTCTCTGTTATTGTGAACTACCTTATGATTCCATGCTTCTTGCAAAACTCATCAAACTCATTTTAAGTGAATTTGCCTCCATTATGATATCTTATGCTCTTGATTTTTCATTTAGTTTCATTTTCATCCATGCCTTTAAACTCTTTAAAATTTTGAAAGGATTCAGATTTCTCTCTAAGAAAAGAAACCCACATCATCTTACTAAAATCATAAATTAGTAGCATAAAATACAATTTACTTGTGGGTTATTGCATTCTTTATGGTCCACACAAGTCAATGTGTACTAGTTTCAATGGATTTGATGATGATCTCTCTTTAAACTTGAATGGTACCCTAGTTTGCTTATCCAGTTGACAATACTTGCACATTGCATTCTTTTTTTTCAATATTTTGGGTAAATCCTTGACAACATTCTTCTTGCTTATTTTGACTATCTAATAAAATTTCAGATGCCCAAGTCTCTTATGCCACAATCAAATCTCATCAATTTTTGAGGAAACACCTTTTTGTTTTCTCCTTGAGAGCATACCCATTGTTTTTTGTTCTTACTACTTCAATAACTATCTCACCTGTGCCTACAGACTTGATTTGAAAATTCACACTGGCATTAAAAATTACATCATAGCCTTGATCACACATATGAGACACACTAAGGAGATTATGATTCTTCCCATCAACATGCAATACATTCTTAGCTTTACCTCTACCATTTGATAGGCGAACAACTCATTTACAAAAAATTTTACCAAGTTCATTGTTACAAAAGGTTATGTTACCCTTGTCCACTAGTTTCCATGTCAATACTTGCTTCTATCTCCTAAAATGTGCCTGGAAAAACCATTGTCCACATACCTGTTGAAGCAGGGTCCCTTAGGACCGAATTTTGAATAAAATTACTATAATTTTTGTAAGTTTTTGTAAGTTAAGTCATGCATGCTAAGTGAAGCACATTTCAAGGGCCTTTGGGGTGGGTCAAAGCCCCTCATGAATTGTAATGGGCCAAAGGGTAGAACTAGGGGCTGCAAACTGGAATTTGCGGACCTTAGATGAGTGCAGGATAAAGGTATAAATAAGAGTCTAGATTGAGTCAAGAAATAAGAAGTGATAAGAAGTATGATATGTTTTTATTTTCTGAGCTAAGAAGTGAATTTGTCTTCGTTAGAAGGCTTCTCCTGGCTATGTGTGCAGAGACCTTAGTCCTAATATGTGCGGACCCTGTTGGTTGTGTGCGCAAGTAGAATGAAAGTGTTCTAAGGAAGAAATGATGTGTGAATGAATAAAGGAAGGTTTTGGATAAAATCTAAATCTCAATTACATCTTTCTTTTGCTTTATGATCTGTTTCTACATATTATTTCTGTTTAGTGTGTTATCTGTGTTTGGATCGATTGCGCAATTGTCTTATACCTTAGCTGAATGATAAATAAATGAATATATTGTTTTTGATATTGAATATTATGTATTAAATACTATTGGAAGGACTGCGAGATCTATATCAGGGCTCGCATAGGATAACTTGTGTAAATTTATCTAAATATGTCTACTTAGGGTTTCCAACTAGGGCTTATGTTGCAAAGTTTAGATCATAGTTAATTTAGATCTGAGGACACCCACATCATTTAATTCTCTCTCAGGGTGTGGAAACCTACTTCCAACACCCCCCCATATTGCTTCGGGTGAGACTTTGTAATATTCCTAAATTAGCTTGTAGCTAATTGGAATATTAAAGTTTTGTTTTGTCACTTAGATAGGTGAATAAGTGGTTAGGGAGACCCATAAATCTCTTTATAAAGAATAAAACCACTTCTCATGTGAAAGAGGATCATATTTTTATCTTAATAAAGAACCATATGGTGTGAACAGGGGCTAGAGCACTTTGACTAGGTCAACTTTGACCAAATCAATAGTGTTGTCATGGAGGTGTGGACATTAATGGTGGGACAACACAATTTTAGATGGAGACACATTACATGGAAGTAGTGTCATTAATGAATGGGGCTTAGGGTTTGGAAGCTCATATTTTATAAAAGAAAGAGGATGGAAGCCATATAGGTGATGTTGATATATGTTTATGTTTTGATATATGTTCTATTTAGACATATAGCTTTCTTCAGCTGTTTAGCTAAGATTGCAAGTGTTGTTTAGCACTGGGTGTTCCTGATCAGGAATCCCACCTCTTCTCTTGAGAATATCTTGGAAGATATTACACTATAATTCTACATTTAGGCATTTAGCCAAGCTTCAGTCTCATGTACAATGCAGTTCTGTTTAGAGTTGGGTTGTGTTGTAGCGGTGTAGCAATGGAGGAGAGAGATCTCCAATTTCTAAGCTAATTTTCCATTAGAGGGATCATCCTTTCATCTGGGAGCTTGTGAGGAAGTAATCAGGGCTTCATTACATGTTTTGGCACCAGGCCAAGTAGAAGTCATTAGCTACAGCGTAGTTTCCCTCAAGGATTTCGTTATTTTGGGGAGAAGCTGCAGCAGTGGGTTTATTTCCCTACTTGGAGTGTTTTGGTTACCTGTGTGGGGATCAATCCTTCATATTGTATATCTGATCAGCCATCTCCCATCAGTGATTTAGTTGTAGAGATTATTCATCCCTAGGGCCAAATCTGTTATATTTTGTATAGTGTGTATTTTCGGAAACGTTTCCTGGGTTGTCCTGGAAATATGTTTTAGAGCATGGGTCTCTATCCTTAGCATTTTTGGAGCAGTATATCAGAAAAAATATACTTTAATATCTTTCGGCTTCTATTCTCTCTTAGACAACACATTTTTCTACATTCCTATATTTCATGTATTAACAACATGTTAGATCTAGGTGTATTCTTTCATGGGAGGCTTGTTTTCCAAACTTGAATGATATTTTACTCAACATATTGTACCTATTTTGTTGTTATATTCATAATGGAATGGATGTAATATTGTCTCATGCTTTGATCTATTTATATTTCTGCATATTTCCATTTTTATGCACTACAATCCCGCTTTTTCCATTTTAGAATATTACAGTGGTATCAGAGTATAATCTTCGCTCCGCCTGTGTACTTCATCCATTATGCCATCTAAGGAGGCTTCTCATAGGAAGGAGAAGATCTCCAGAAGAGATGAAGGAAAAAATTCATTATCAGGAGGGAGGGAGTTTTCAAAACTTCTTCTCCAAACTATGGAGTGCATTAACAAAGACATCAAAGAGATGAGGATGGAGCGATATAGAGATTCTCCAAGAGGGCTTGTACATGAAGAAATATCCAAATTTTCACATTATGGGTCTGAGAATTCAACTACACCATCATATCTACAACGCTCTACCACGCCCATTTTCATAGAAAGAGATATGGATCACCTAAATGTTCAGCTAGGGCTTGTGTGAAGGAGCTAGACACCTATTTGCAACAACACCAAGTTTCATAAGATGAAGCCATTAGGGTAGCAACGCTACACCTTGAAGGTAAGGGTTATGCCTAGTGGTTTTATGAATATTATTTAATAAATCATGAAAACATATGTACTTATGCAAGGTTCATGAGGAGGTTAGTAAAAATATTTAATGAAAAACATTTTGAAACTTCCTTGGTTGAGCTAGCCAAGCCTAAACAAAAAAAACCTTTGTATGAGCTGAAAGGATCTATAAACCCAACTCCATTTCATAAAACCATTGAGGGGGTTAAAAAAATTTAGAATACCCTTCTAGAGGCAATATCCCCACTTCACAAAGAGCTCTGTTCTCAAAAGGAAGACATGGAGATCTCTTTTTCAAAAGAGGATCTAAACATAGAGCCTCTTAATGATGATAAGGCGACCTCCATTCATGATGAAGGGGAAGAGAAGGTAAGAGGTAACAACGTTGTCATAGCAGGAGCAGATCTAGTACCTCATGAAAAGGAAGATGGAGTAATTTCTCTGGAGAGGGGAATTCTTGTACCCTTGTAAGGAGTTCCAAAGAATCTCACATGTGGAGATTTGGGTATAGTCCATGAGTATCATGTGCCATTATTGATAGATTGTGAGATCTTGGAAATGAAAGAAGAAGAGAGGGAAGAGGACCATCATCATATGATTAGGAGCACACACCCCTCTCTATTTCAGAAGGTTAATGCACAGAAGAGGAAGGATGATTTTCACAGTGAGGACAGTGACAAATTAGTCCACTCACATATACAGCCTACTCTATACCTTGATGTTTCATTACATGGAGGCATTCCACCAGGGAGTCCCCCTAATTGGAAGATGAAAAAAAAGTTATGTCAACATGGTGCAGCTTTTATATATTTGGATAAGGAAGGAGCCTTGGAAGGAGCTAGAACAATTCAGAGAACCTTTGGTGGGTTCAAAGGAGGGATGAGCAATTTTATGATATGGACATTGCCATCTCCCACTTAGCTATCTGTGCTTAAAGATGATGATTCAGGAATCTGTGATGACTCACGCATGGGGTCAAAGGGATACTCCATCTTCTTGGGGTAGAATGTGATGCTTCCACACATGAGGTAGATTTCTCAATATGACAAGAGGTTATTAACACCCTTGCATGCATTGGAAAAACTATGGATGTTTTGGATGGGAAATACCTTCCATGAGGAGGTTGACTTCCATGTACTTAAAACTTTTCTTGGGCAAGATCAGCTGCAAGGGAGGTAACAAAAGTGGGGTAAAAATACTCCAACATGTGAGTTTTGAATCAAGCATGTCAAAGAGGAGAGTTATGATGAGACAGGTGCTTCATTTCAGATTTCCATAGCACTGGCCTTGTTGGGAAGCCTAGATCCATATTGGGAGTCCCAACGATTGGTGGAATATTCTAAGAACCTCTTCACATGTAAGGTTCTTCATGGACAAGTGATAGATGGGAGGTATAGAGTGGTTGATGGAGTCATTTATTTCCATGATTAGATATACTTGACTAGAGACTCCAAGTTCAAGAAGGAGATTATACATGCACCACATGAGGCACTCTCTTCAGAACATGTAGACTTCATTGAGTCTTACCACACCATCATGGAAGGATTCTATTGGGAGGATCTCAAATAATATGTGCACCAACATATGAGGAGATATGTAGCTTGTTCGATGTATGATGAGGAAAGAAACCCCCTTGCAAGGTTGTTACAATCATTTCCCCTTTTCATGGACAAATGGGAAGGTTCATCTATGGACCTCCTCACCAACTTGTATACAATATATGGTAAATATTGTGTTTTAATACTTATTTATCAACTAACAATGTATGTGCATTCCTTTACTATGCATCTGAAGCACATTGCTCCACAAGAGAGCAAACCTCTTTGGATTTCAAGGTCTTTTTGGGACTACTTTCAATGATGAGGGTGACCACCTTATAGAGGAATTTGGCCAAGACATGTTTTTCTTGGTTCATATTCCAGCAACACCTAATGCCCTCTACCATTTTCAATATTTTGAGAAGCTTATGGCAGCAATAAAGTGGTTGGATGACCACTTATCATATCATGTTTGGAGACAGCAAGAAGTAGAACATCGCTGGTCTCACTTGAGGGACTATTGTCACCATCCAGTATGTCATATAACACTTAGTCCATGTTTCTTTTGGAGCCCAATATGTCATATGACACTCTATCCACTATATGTAGGGAAGATTTGGGAAGAAATTTTCCTAGAACCAAGGAGTGAGATCTTGATATTCCAAGTATCTTTTGGCTTCATGAGGACTATATTATTGTAGCCCAATATCAGCAGCTTCAAATTTATCATAAATGGAGAGAGAGACAGCATGAGTTGAACAATTTTATCTCTCATTTTCAGCCATGCAACCCCTGTACATTGTAGAACCAGGGGATTGGGGATTGTTCCTATGAGCTACCAAGGATGGCTCATTTTTTTTGGATGATAGCATGGAGATTGGAGTTTCTCATTGGGATTGAGGCACCCAAAATTTACCATCTATCATGCCTTGAGGAGGAAAATGGACAACATATAACTCTTTCCATATATCTCCCACTTTTTCATGATGAGAGATATTTGATTTATCCACCAAAGGCAAACTTGTATTCTTGGGAGGAGACATATCCATTGGATATTTTGCAGTATCATTGCAGTTTCTTGAGGACAAGAAACATTTTGGAGAGGAGGACTATAATATTCCTAAAATAGCTTGCAGCTAATTGGAATATCAAAGTTTTGTTTTGTCACTTAGATAGGTGAATAAGTGAGTAGGGATATTTATAAATCTCTTTATAAAGAATAAAGCCACTTCTCATGTGAAAGTGGATCATTTTTCATCTTAATAAAGCACCCTAAGGTGTGAACAAGGGCTAGAGCACTTTTACCAAATCAATGGTGTTGTCATGGGTGAGTGGAAATTAATGGAGGGACAATGTAATTTTATATGGAGACACATTGTATGGAAGTAGTGTCATTAATGAATGGGGCTTAGGGTTTGGAAGCTCATATCTTATAAAAGGAAGAGGATGGCAGCCATATTGGTGATGTTGATATATTTTTATGTTTTGATATATGTTCTGTTTACACATAGCGCTTTCTTCAGTTGTTTAGCTAATATTGCAAGTTTTGTTTAGCATTGGGTGTTCTTGATAGTGAATCCCACCTCTTCCATTGAGAAGCTATTGGATGAGTGCGCAATATACTTCCACATTCAGGAATTTGGCCAAGCTTCAGTCTCATGTACAACGTAGTTTTGTTTAGATTTGGGTTGTGTTGCAAGGGTGTAGCAGTGGAGGAGAGAGATCTCCAATTTCTGAGCTATTTTTCCATTGGAGGTATCATCCTTTCATCCAAGAGCTTGCGAGGAATTAGTTAGGGCTTCATTACATATTTTGACACCAGGAAAAGTAGCATTCATTAGATACAACGCATTTTCCCTCAAGGACTGTGTCATTTTGCGGAGTAGCTGCAACAGTGGGTTTATTGCCCTATTTGGAGTGTTTAGGTTTCCTGTGTGGGGATAAACCCTTCATTTAGGAGATCTTTTGAAGGAGGATCAGCCATATTTTATATCATATCAGCCATCTCCCATCAATGATTCAGTTGCAGAGATTATTCAGCACTAGGGCCAAATCTTCTATATTTTTTGTAGTATGTATTTCTAGAAAATTTTTCTGGGTTGTCTTGGAAATCTATTTTGGAGCATGGGTCCCTAGCCTTAGAATTTTTGGAGTAGTATATCAGCAAAAATATTTTTTTATATATTTTAGTTGCTATTATCTCTTAGACAACGCATTTTTCTGCATTCATGTATTTCATGTATTAACGACATGTTAGTTCTAGGTGTATGCTTTCATGGGAGGCTTGTTTGCCAAACTGGAGTGATCTTTTCCTCAAGATCTTGTACCTATTTTTCTATCATATTCATAATGGAATGGATCTACTATTGTCTCATGCTTTTATCTATTTATATTTCTACATATTTCTAGTTTTTTGCACTCTATTCATGCTTTTCCCATTTGCAAATATTACAAACTTTGACTTGCGCAAGTAGGTCACTGCCGAAAGGGCCAATAGTAAGCGGGTTTTTTAGTTAACCTTAACTCTAGACCTGGGTCAGGACCCGTCAAGACAAAAAATGGTTTCGTTGTTGAGACCAAGATCATTTTGAGAGAGATTGGGTGATGTGGCAACCATCAAAGCCTGAATTAAAGGTGTAATATCCCAAAAGGGAGAATGCAGTAGAACTTCACACAATATAAGTACTTACAGCAAGATAAACAATAAATCTTAAAACAACATCAGAATTTATAGAGAATCTGAGCCATTTTATTATATTGGAGAATAATTAGTTACACCATGTACAAATATGAGCAGATCTAGCCAAAAAGTTGGTCTAGAATCACCCATAAGACATGCTATAGTAGGTACAACGTAACTGGAGAGGCACTGAAGCAAATACTGCATTGTTCCTTCAACATATTATGAGAATATAGTTGCAGGCTGAAAAGGAAACTGCAGATATACTAAAATATGGAGCTCATATCATGCCAAGATTCAAGATCTGGCCAATGCGATGGATTCCCAAGATAACCTAGAAAGGATTTTCTAGATCTACAACTTTGGAAAAATCACCTCCCTAGGGTTTGATCCTTGATATAATAGGAAATATAGATCTGAAGCCAGATATGTCAAAAATATGGCTAAAAATATGATATCATATCAGATCTATGCTTGAATGTTTGATCCCTTCTTCGGATCTATGAGCTAGAAGCTCTAGATCTAGCTTCTCAATCCTCCAATGATGATTGCAGCTATTGCAACACAACTGCCTCTATAAATTGCGCTCTGAGGAGAAGAGAGGCCTTATGCCTACTGAAAAATACTGCAATAAACTCCAATCTGATGGAAAAAATGATGGAAATGTGATGGAATTATCCCTCACAAGATTGCTAGCTAAAATACTAGTAACTTCCTTCCTTCTTTTTGATCTACAAAATGAATAGTGTTATTCCCGAAGGGAATAATGCTGTTAGGAGGTCAATAACTTTTAGCCTGATGCCAGATCTACAACGAAGCTCTGGGAAGCTTATATTTAAGCCCAAGGTGATAGGAATAATCCCTCACCATTTCTGCAGCTGAAGTACTGTAGACAACTTCCTCCTTCCAAACTGATCTTCAAAAATATGAAATTTCTGAATAAGAGTTTTCTGTAGAAAGTAGGAAAAGGAGATGGCACTTAAAGCCTGATGTATAATGAATTAAAATCCTATTTATAGAGCTACTCTAAGAAATATGTGGGATTCCTGACTAGGAACACCCTGTGCTAAACAACACCTTCAATCTCTACTAAACAACCTAGGAAAGAAGTGGAATGTCAAATGACAATTCTAGATATGAAAATATCTTACATCAAGAAATAATCAGCATGTCCTCATCCTTGTCTTAATATTCTTTATATAACATTTGAGCCTTCCCAAGCATTGTCCCTCATCTAGACTGCGCTGTCACATGTGGACAGGATCCCCCAAGTGGACTGCATTGTTTGACCAAATCACCCATCATGTCTAGGTGCAATGTACACCTCCCATCAAGTGTGCCTTGTTTGCACAATTTTATCCATCACTTAATCATGAATTTCCCATGATATTTGACATATTCAAGGTCTTAATTGACTGAATCATCTCTGTTTGATCCCTTCAAGGTCTTAGTTGATTGAATCAACCTCCATGATCTATCTCATTAATGAGACAAGTTCTCCAATTTCATTCACATTAGTAGTTGCTCAACTACCTTTTCATGTAGATCTAGGCTAAATTAATCCACATTCACACACACAAAAGTGGATATTTATTCATATTCAGGATTGTGGGTCCCTCCACCCTTTTATTTACTTAATTCATTAAGAAAATCAAGGACTTTAATATTCCAAATATGATGTGAAAATTTTGGAATATTACAGTCCCCCTCAGAAAAATGTTTCTTATCCTCAAGAAACTCCAAAAGCAGATGCAAAGCCATTTATTCCCCTCCAAATGGCATCCATATAAGGAAGGCTTCCTCCATTTTCTTCAATGGGTTATGCATGTTTGGTTCCAAGGTTGTCTTTTAAAAACATAAAGAATGACCTCTAACTGTATGGTTAGATGTCCTCCTTCCATCATGAAGTACCAAGTGAAAACCATATGATGTCCAACATCATCATCAATACATGAGGTGCATAAAATAAGGTGGATCTATTCATAAAAGAAAATCTCCATCACATAATAAATCTCTCCATCCCATGTTTCATGAATTTGATTGAGCATTGATATGCTCTCATACTTAGCCATGTTGGCCTTGTTGGATCCAAGCATCATTCCAATGTTATACAAAAGAAGAAGGAAAGGAGCTATATCAGTAGAAAAAGATGTCAAACCATATTATCCTAAGAGTAACCACCAGAGTAAGGCCCTTTACTGCCATCCTCCATCTCCTCCATGTAATATGGACAAGCCAAACTCCCCCAAAAGCAACCAAAGCAACAAGAGATATTGTTGCTTCTTCTCCTCCTCATGTGCATCATGAAGCAAAAACATACTAATGGACATATGGAATGTCACATCAGACCAATAAAGGGAGACATCATCAATGCACATCATGAGAGCATCATGCCAAGATTTACCCAAGGCAAAACACATAGACATAGGATATGTCATGTGGTGGCCAATCTCTCTCAAGTGAAACCAAAATGAACATCCCTTCTTTTCTTGCATTCTATCATTGATACACAAGGCATGAATTAGAGAAATATGAGCTATTGGGTGGTGACCATACTCACCCAAGAGCATCCAGTGCAACCATGCCTCCTTCTTCATCTCATAAGTGTTCTTCAAGGCATGGATCAAATAAATAGGAGCCTTGGGGCAGTGACAAGAACCACTCAAGGGAAACCAACATAACCAAGCTTGCTAGCCCATATAAATCTACAAGTGGTCATGCAAACCCTTTCTTATATTCCCCATCCACTCATCCCAATATGGAAGATGAGTGATATGTTGCATAATCATGGTATCCTCCCTTTGTAGAATACCATCTTCCCCAAAATGGTGAAGAACCTTGCACTCCATGAAATGTTAAAGTGCACCTCCAATGATACCTTCTTCTCATCCATGGCGTTCCAAAACCAATGAGGTCTTGGATGTGTTGTAGGTAGAAGTTTCTCTTTGAACTGTGAGGTGCTCATTGAGAAAGTGTCATCAAGAAAGGAGAAAAGACTTCTCATATATAGATGTCTACGCTTCATCATCTTGTCCTCCATTGCTTCATGAGTGAAGCTACCTTCAGAATGCTCCAATAATAATGGGGCCTCATCATTATCACTTCTTCTAAGTGACAACACTGTATATCTGCAAAGTAATACATAAAATTTCTCAAAGAAAGGTACAATACTGATCTCACAACTAGTCATTGTACAAAGGATTATGCTCATCCCTTCTTTTGAAACTCTACACTTCAACTCAAGGGGTTGAATGTAGCTCATCCATGACAAACTGGGATAGCTTTTCATCTCCTCCATGATTAGATCAAGTTTCCTCTGCATTGTGATATGTTTCTACTTCAAATCAGCACTATGTTCTAACCCTTGGTTATGCATTGGCCCTGATGGAATGTCCCCATAAGTTTAAATAAGATTTACTGAAAAAATAGGTGATGAATGTGTATACATACCTTGGATCAACTAATATGTGGGAACCTCTTGATATAACACAAGATTTCCTCCAACCGAGACAATAGTGCCTCCGACTGCTGGTAAGAGTGATGGATGCTCCTCTCTAAGTGTACCAGCGTTGGAATCTTCCTCCTCTTCCTTATGCATCTCCTGAATCATGCATGGGACTCTATATTTCAAGAGCTCAAGACCATATTGCCAAGATACAAGAGTCTCTTCTCTGGATGCAAGTACTTCTGCAGTTGGTGGTGAATGTAGTGACCTCTTGTCTAGAGTGACAAGATTGGCATCCTCCTCCTTAGGAAATGTCTCTTTGTGGCATGTCTCTATCTTCTTCACATCAAACTTATTTCTTAACTTGTGAAAGAAATCTAAATGTTTAGTCACCTTTTCATACTCCATGTGACAAAACCACCAATCATTGGCTTCATCTAAAAGATGAAGTGTTGCAATTTAAATAGCCTCTTCTTTAGCTACAAGATGTAGTCTAAAAAATTCATCTAACTCTCTCCTCCAAGCCTTAACAGTGCTTGAGGAAGATCCATCAAATGTAGGCAAATAGAATCTATTATGCCTCTTTCTTCTATTGCTGCTATAGGATCCTATTTCTTCTTTGATTTTGAAGAATTTTTGGAGAGTTAGCTTCTCCTTGAATGCCCTAGACTATGCTTTGTACTCTTATAGATACATAATGAGAGTCTCATGAGTCTCATGTTCACTCCTTCCTTCATTTCTACACCCTTCACCTTTTTTAGAGAAAGTGGGCATAATGGATCTATGAGGAGATCTAGGATTCTCCGATTTTCTTCTTTGCTGATAGGAAGTGATGGGGCCTTCCTCATCACATCTTCTTCTTGGACCTTATTTATTCCTTTACTCTTTCATTTGATAGACCTCTTTGGAGAGACCTTGCATAGATCTACAGAAATGAGTGGCATAATTTTCTTTCCCCATGATAGATATCATCTATCTACTTCTTCTTAGATGCAAAAGATGAAGTGTCCACAAGATGAGCCAAATATCATGCTCCAATACCACTATAATATCCCAAAAGGAAGAATGCAGTAATACTTCACACAATATAAGAACTTACAGAAAGATAAACAATGAATTTTAAGACAACATCAGAATTTACAGACAAGCTGAGCCATTTTATTATATTGAAGAAGAATCAGTTACACCATGTACAAATATGATTAGATCTAGCCAAAATGTTGGTCTAGAATCACCCAGAAAACATGCTATAGCAGGTACAACGTAAATGGAGAGGCACTGAAGCAAATAATATGTTGTCCCTTCAGCAGATTATGAGCATATAGTTGCAGGCTAAAAAGGAAACTGTAGATATACTCAAATCTAGAGCTCATATGATGCCAAGATTCAAGATATGGCCAATGTAATGGATTCACAAGATAACCCAGAAAGGATTTTCCAGATCTGCAACTTTGGAAAAATCACCTCCCTAGGGTTTGACCCCTGATATGCTGGGAAATATAGATCTAAAGCTATATATGACAAATATATGGCTAAAAATGTTATATCAGATCAGATATATGCTTGAAGGGATGATCCCTTTTTCGGATCTATGAGCTAGAAGCTCTAGATCTAGCTTCTCAATCGTCCAATGATGATTGCAGCTGCTGCAATACAACTACCTCTAGAAATTGTGTTGTGAGGGGAAGAGAGGAATTCTGCCTGCTAAAAAATGTTGCAATAAACTCCAAGATTATGGAAATAATGATGGAAATGTGAGGGAATGATCCCTCACGGGATTGCTAGCTGAAATACTAGCAACTTCCTTCCTCCTTTTTGATCTACAAAATGAACAACGTTATTCCTGAGGGGAATACTGCTGCTAGGAGGTCAATAACCTTTGGCCTAATGCTAGATCTCCAATGAAGCTCTGGGAAGCTGATATTTAAGCCCAAGGTGATAGGAATAATACCCCACTAGTTCTCCAGCTGAAGTACTGAAGACAACTTCCTCCTTCCAAACTGACCTTCATAAATCTGCAATTTTTGAATATGAGTGTTCTGTAGAAAGTAGGAAAAGGAGTTGGCAGTTAAAGCCTGATGTATAAAGAAGTAAAATCCTCTTTCTAGAGCTTCTCTAAGAAAGAGGTGGGATTCTCGACCAGGAACACCCTGTTCTAAACAACACCTACAATCTCTACTAAACAACCCAAGAAAGCAGTGGAATGTCACATGACAATTCCAGATCTGAAAAGATCTTACATCAAGAAATAATCATCATGCCCACATTCTTGCCTTCATATTCTTTATATAAAATTTGAGCCTTCCCAAGCCTTGGCCCTCATCTAGACTACGTTGTCACGTGTGGAAAATATCCCCCAAGTGGACTGCATTGTTTGACCAAATCAACCATCATGTCTAGGTCCAATGTACACCTCCCATCAAGTTTGTCTTGTTTGCACAACGTTCTCCATCACTTAATCGTAAATGTCCCATGATATTTGACATCTTCAAGATCTTAATTGACTTAACCATCTCTATTTGATCCCTTCAAGATCTTAGTTGACTGAATCAACCTCCATGATTGTTAAATTCAGGAAATGTTCTATGCCATTTCAGATTAGGGCACAATATAGAAGCAGATAGAACATAGCAATAGATCGATAGAAGACAAGCCAAAACATAGATAATGAATGACGGCGTTACGGTGATCAATAGGATGCTTCTACCAGCAAAGTCTCCAATAGGTCATTCAACCAAGCGTGTCACACATAACCCCAGGAAAACCCAAACAAATAATACGCAGCTCCAACGCCATCAAGAGAGAGAGAATTCCTCCACAACAATGTGTGTCAAATGAGCTCTAAGTCTCTCCAATATATAGGAATATTTGGGGGTTTGTTACATGTACTTTAACACATTTAAGTCTATATTTTATTCCAGGCCGACCTAGCACATAAGTGGAACAAATTCAAAGTACATGTTCTACTCATCCGAACGAGATTATCTTTAGATCAATCTTACACCTCTCCGAAAGAGGAGTCCAATAAAAATATTGGGATTGTCATCTGAGCAGCACAACCTAGAGTTTTGACCTAGTTGTCCAATTTTAACACTACCTCTCAACTAGGGAGAACTTCATCCACTAGTGCAATCCAAACATCATGTGTCATCCCACCGTAACTTGCTTTGCTGACCTCTTTATTTCAGAAAAAAAGTGGGTCAGTCACAAAGAAATCATGTCCGGCTGACAGATTCAACCTAGAGGTCCGAAACCTCTATAGGACTCACAAAGAGTCTCATACCAACCTGAAGTTGGTTTACCTGACCCGAAGTCAGTCGGAGGTTCGAAACCTTACTAAACTTGATCCTAGATCAAGTGGTTCGACACGTGCCATCCTAGACATAGAGAGTACGACAATATCTGATGTGTCCATCGGTCTTGCTATGGTCTCTATTCAATTTTCCCACCTCATTGGCCAAATGAGAGGTACTTCCCATGAGTCTGAAACTCCATGGGTAGGATGCATACGAAGCACAGATCAGAGAGAGGTAAACCATCTCAATATCATCATGGTGGGGTAGAAGCACACAAACTACGTTTGGCAAGCCTAGCCCTATGGTTTCTTATAGCACCTAAGCTATCCCAAAAACCTCCTTGGAGCTCCCAAAGATCATCTTCCAGTAACATCCTCAGAATAGGATCGTTCCATGATTCTAATATTCTCACGGAAGGTTAGGAATACGACCTTCCCTAAGGGAATAGTGAGAATATCCGCAACCTGCTCATTAGTTCCTATATGATTGAGCCTTACGGTGCTTGCTATACCATATACAAGATAAAGTGGTACCAACCATCAACAATCTTGGATCAATCGTGGAACCCGGGATTCTATGACAAATGAATCCCCCTCTAGTTATCACAAAGGATCACGGTGGAGTCTAGCACATGCTCGAACATCTCACTAAAGAGCTTTCACAACCAAGTGACTTCGCAATGGGTCATGCTGCAATGTATTCGACCTCAGCAGTGCTCAAGGCTACCGAATTCCTTTTCCTGCCTGAAGCAGATCTACTTGTGAAGTAGCATCCAGATGTGCTCTTACGATCCACCACACTGCCAGCCCAATCGACATCAGTATATCAAGGAGCTCCCGATAGTGTAACTCAGCTCATGGCCTATCGTGCCGTAGAGATATTTTAAGAGTTTCATGGCACCAACCCAGTGAATTTTATGAGGATGAACCATGTGATGACTCAAAGTTTTCATTGCACAACATACATCTGGATGGGTGTTCACTAAGAACATCAGGGCCCCTACGAGTTGACGATACTTAGTAGGATTTGATAACATGGGCCCAGCAGTGCTTCCACTCAAATTTTTAAAGTTGAGCTTCATTGGTGTCGATACAGACTTACAGTCCACCATATCAAATATTTCTAGAAAATTCGCAATGTATTTTCCTTGAGAAAGGAAAATTTCGCCAAGTCTCTGCCAAACCTCCAGGCCTAAGAAGTAATGTATCAAACCTAGGTCCTACATCTCGAGCTAAAAAATGAGCTCCCTCTTACAATGATGAATGAGAGGGTCAACATCTATCAGGAAGAGATCATCTACATACAATGCTAGAATGAGAGGCTTTTCTTTATCAACCTTGAAGTAAAGGTTTAGATCAACCTTACTATGAGTGAAGCCCAGCTTCATCAGGTAGCTATCTATCCTCTCGTACCAAGCTCTGGGTGTTTTTTTTTAGCCCATAGAGGGCTTTCTTCAACCTGCAGACATGGGTGTCCCTAACTTGGACTTATAACCCCAGAGGTTGCTCAACATACACCTTCTTCCTTTAATGCATCATGCAGAAATGCGGTCTCTACATCCATCTGATGAAGACTCCATCCTTGCGTAGCAGCAAGGGCTATTATTAATCGAACGGTGGTATATCGGGTCACATGTGTAGGTGTGACATCATAGTCTATGCCTTCCTCATGGGCAAAGAATATTTCCTGAACTTTTCAGCACTTCCATCAGATCCATGCTAGATTTTGAAGCGAGGTGACAACAACTTTGATCTGTGGTCTAGGAAACATATCCCATATATCACCCTCATATCCTTGCAGATTTAGATACTTTAAAGCTTCTTCAAATGATCTAGGATCATATTGTACTCATGGCTACTAGATACCCCTGGTATTTATATGGCTTCTCGGTTTTCTTCTGGAATTCCCCCCTTTGAAGCCATATATCTTTGAGCCGTAACAATCTTCTTTCATTTAGCAATGATATTAGCTCAGGAGCATATATAGATGTATTCTCCCTCTTAATGCCAGCTTCCCTCCCAAGAGAAGATATATATTTTAAATGAGGGCATCCCAGATTCCAACAATGTGTCTGAAAGCTGTCGAAACACATTTTACCATTATTATCTAGAGTGAGACTGCAACTGTCACATGCTAACTGCTACATAGGTATCTATCTATGTCACTGTCCAACAGGGAGAATATACCAACAAGCCTCAGCTTGTGTTAGAAGTCCTGTTATTCTGAGGAGGTCTGTTGCAACTTCCTCAACCATCCCTCTTTACTGTGACCCATAGAACTAGGAATCCAAACATGATTCCTTCTCTCATAATTATGCACTTGAGAGCTTCATCTACTACATCTGACATCTCATCCAACACTGCTTCTTATTTACAAATCTGCCCAAGACTTCAGATCTCAGTTTTGCGATTTTTCTCCTAGATTTCATAGATCTAGGAACCGATCATACAAGTGTTAAAACACAAAATTTACCCTTCTTCATGTCATTCCATGCAGATCTAGCACAGTCATAATGGTACTCCTTATCAACAATGTTCCAGCCACAATCATCCAACAGGATAAATCTGGACAAGGCACTTTCTAAGGTTACTACCAATAGATTAAGTCCAGGTATATGCTAGTTCACAACCACTGTCACTAGACAACAGTATCATAATATTGTTAAATGAGGCACTGCATTGCCCCTCAAGTCATCAATACATGTTACATGTGTTCCTTTGTTCATCAAAGTGACCTGTATCTTCAAGACAATCCAGAGTTTTCAATGAAAATCTTATAGATGACTTCCATAGAAATGAATTTTGCTGATGATGATCAATAATTTGCAGGCCCTAATATATACATGTAGCCAAGAAATCAATTGTAGAAGTGACAATTTTATCAAACATATCAGAAAATTGTATATGATAATTATTTTCCAGGGATTGTCCAAAGGAGATGCTTAGTAATTCAAGGCTTTATAAAGTTTTTGTATATAGCTGTAAATTTCTCTTAGGGCATTAGCAGGCTGCACCATCCACTATCCAATCATTGGACATCCTTCTAAAGTTGTAGCCTAGGCAAGGCAAGGTGCCTTGTGAATGGGCTTTTGGATTGTTCATGGGCAGTTACCTCATCCTTCTTGCCAAAAACACACCTCAAATAATGCAACCTCCTTCCCTTGCATCCACGGTGACCTTGAAATGTGAGGAGGCACCTCTATTTTATTTTGGTCTTCAAAATGCCACCTACAGGCCTACAAATTAGACATGAAGGTTTTCTTACCCAGAAAACAGTCTTCCAATAGTCTTCCACAGACTATCGTAGCTTCAACTACCTTTGAATCCCAAACAAAACATGAAATGAGCATTAAAATGACATAGAGAAGATCCAAACTTACCTTTGGGCAGACATTAACTACTTTTGGTAGCCTTTAATCTGCATTTTAATGCTATCTTGTGCAACAGCTTAACACTATTATACACGACCCTTATCTACCATTCTTTCATACTTCTTCACATGATTATTTCATAGAGGCATCGACACATCTTTTCTTTATGCTTTGGGAAACTCTATAAGATGTAGTCCTAGTATGTCGTATCACAAATCTTCCTGTGCAATACCGATCCGATGTTACTTGCTCCCATTGAACAAGAGACCTATCGACATGAGAGCCTTACATTGATCCAACTAGTGTAGGAGTATTTAACCGAACAATTCTTTGTCTTCAACACAAAATATACACCCACATGAATCTGCCTATAGCTCTGTAGCTACGAATTGATCCAAAAATTATTTCCATGGATGATCCTGATCCAACTGATACTCTAGGGTCTGCATGTCCTGTCCAACAATTTCACTTAGCCCTTTCGCATAGGTAGTTGAAGTCATATCTCAGATTTGCACTCGATCAGACTTGATCCGTCTTTTAGCATGTTGTTCTGTCAGAAATATGAAGAATGGATCTTGCATCTCTCGCATACAATTTATTTATTAGTAATTCCATGCTCTAGTTTTAAACTCATTTGATGACTGGTGCCTCTCCACATTAATTGATTGTCCGTGGATTCATGCTCATATAGTTGCATTGTTCCATCATTCGCTGAGTTATAGAGTTTACATTTATGACTTTGAGTCTGCAAGATGGCGCCGTGGAGCTGACAGGCCTACACCTTGACCATTGATTGTGTGCTCTGCCTCTTCTTTCGATGGAATTGTCTACATCGCTGGCAGTATCATCGAGCATGGCATGATCCGACTTGCAGCTGCAGAACGTGGAGAAAGACAAGTGGGAAATTTTGGCTCCTATGATCGAACCGTGAGGCGGGGTATGTTGCGGTGTTTTCGTTGAAGGTAAATCCATGGTGTTGCAGGAAGGCCAAAGCCATCCCTTCTGAATACCCATGATATTTTCGTCTTTACGTGCTCTACACCGTGGCACAAATTTTTTTTATTTTTTTTCTCGAGCGACCAACCGCATTCAAACACATGATGTAACATCTCTTATTTGTTTAATCTGTCAACCAGGGAGTTCACAAAAATTAACGGGCATGATCGTATCTGCAGGAATCGTGGAGATTTTAAAGTTGGACTCTCATTGGATACGAGCATCTGAGAAGAAGTTCTCACGTGGTAAAAGACACTATCTTGAGCCTTCCCTTACTGCTACCAAACTTAAAACAAACCTAACCAAATTTGTCTTGGCCCATAAACATACCTCAACAATACACTGTCACCTACATCTCCTTCCATGCTAACTAGGGTAGACTTGCTCACGCTTATTCAAGCCTCCTTGATCAACATCTAGGGCATTGTCTTCAACCCACCTCTGATACCATGTTAAATTCAAGAAATTTTCTATGCCATTTCAGATTAGGGCACAATACAAAAGCAGATAGAACATAGCAATAGATCGATAGAAGACAAGACAAAACAGAGATAATGAATGGTGGCGTTATGGTGATCAGTAGGATGCTTCTACCAGCAAAGTCTCCAATAGGTCATTCAGCCAAGGGTGTCACACATAACCCCAGAACAACCCAAACAAAGAATATGCATCTCTAACGCCATCAAGAGAGAGAGAATTCCTCCACAACAATGTGTGTCAAATGAGCTGTAAGTCTCTCCAATATATAGGAATGTTTGGGGGTGTGTGACACGTCCTTTAAGACATTTAAGTTTATATTTTATTCCAGGCTGACCTAGCACATAAGTGGAACATATTCAAAGTACATGTTCTGCTCATCCGATCGAGATGATCTTTAGATCAATCTTACACCTCTCTGAAAGAGGAGTCCAATAAAAATATTGGGATTGTCATCTGAGCAGCACAACCTAGATTTTGGACCTAGTTTTCCAATTTTAACAATGATCTATCTCATTAATGAGACAAGTTCTCCAATTTCATTCACATTAGTAGTTTCTCAACTACCTTGTTATGCAGATCTAGGCTAAATTAATCCACATTCACACACACAAAAGTGGATATTTATTCATATTGAGGATTGTGGGTCCCTCCACCCTTTTATTTGCTTAATTCATTAAGAAAATAAAGGACTCTAATATTCCAAATATGATGTGAAAATTTTGGAATATTACAAAAGGACTAGTTTGAGCAGCAAATTTAGGAGTTTTCCCTTAAGGAAATAGAAGTAAGAAGATGTCTACTGAAGGTTGGAAACATAAGTATATATTCATAGAGGTACATGAGATTTTCTTTGAAACCTTTGCATATGAATTATAGGAGTGGTTGTGAAGATTAAAAAATTTCAAAACTTGTTGGAAGGATGACAAGGTCACTCAGTTGACACCTGAATTGATCCAACGATCATTGGTTTGGCAGTATCTTGTGTGGGTTTGTGAAATAATTTTCAATAGATCATGTTATGTCATATTTTGAAGCTGAAATGAGATTTTTCAAGGGACTGAGAGGTAAATTCATATTCTCTCTACCTCTATTGATTAAGATACTATTGTGTAAAACGGGTGTTTTGTTCTACCACACTCAGTGAATGACACTAGACAAGCTTGAAAGAACTAACAACAGTGGAAAATATTATCATGTCAATCAGATAGGAGATAGATCTATATTCAACCCTCTTAGAAATTCACCTTATATAGAGATTAGTGAGGCTACGCGCACCGAAGGTAGCCCTACTACTATGCCACAGTCAAACTGGCACAGGGGTAAGACATCTCCTACCCCACCACGACTGCCACCTGGAGAAGATATGGCTACACATATGAAGCTACCCACCTTTAAGGGTATGGGAGTTGAGGACATGGATAGGTTTTATTTTGTTTCCGATGCAGTGTGGAGTGCACAAAATTTTAACACTGATGATGTCAAGAGAGCACAGTTGGCTATGGTGTTTGAAGGTTGTGCATTAGATTGGTTTATGAGATATATAACTCACCACGTTGATCCCACTATTATGCAGATGAAGGACACTTTGAAAAAACAATTAAGGAAGTCGAAGTCTTACTCACAGTGCGTGGCAGAATTAAAATATATCAAACGCCGAATGAATCTGTTTTGGAGGCTAATTAATGGCTGAAGTGCACCATCAGTGAAGGAGGATTTATTTATAATGATAAACAACATAAGGATTGGTTCATTGCCATGCTCTTGCCACATCTGCACAGGTTTATGAACCAGCAAAAGATTGATTCTCAGGTCGAATCTTAGGAAGTTTCTATGAAATTGGAAGTTGCACCCAGAGCAGATGATAAATTCGGAACTCTCCAAATCCAAAGTCAACTGGAGGCAATGCAGTTGGAGATTCAAAACTTACACAGATATCAAGGTAAATAATTTTTTGCAGATGTTTGGTGCATATGCTGTAAAGGTTTAGGCCACACCAAAGATTAGTCTACTTTGTTCTTATTTTACATGAAATTAGGGGATACACTGCACCCCACGAATGTTGTTGGGCCAAGTGGTACCCCCACAATATGGTGAGCTAATTATAGGGTAGCTATATATCATGATACAGACCATTTTCCTCGATTTGGAATCTATGTGCCAGAGTTGAAGTAGCAATAGTGCAGGTTTTTCTCTTCAGTTGGTCATGATGAGCACCAGTGCCGAACATTTGACCTAATGATGGATAGTGCTAACCTCTATAGAGTTCGGGCTGAACCATCTTCACCAACATCTCCCTCTAGACGTGGAGGATCCCCAGCCAGAGGAAGGGGAGAGGGGAGAGGTGGAGGCGCAGGTCAGGGAAGAGGACAATTAATCTAATATAATTGTGGAGACACTAGACACTATGTGCACAACTATCCGAACCATGCACAAAAGTCCTGCAGGTATTATAGGAAATTTGATCATGTAATTGAAGACTATTCTATTTTAATTGCTATAATGTAGGAAAAGAAACAACAGACGCCTACAAAAAACATACAAATGGTTAAAGCTAAACCGTGCGATTATGGTCCAAGTGTAAACATAATTACACGCAATGGTGCCGCCACTGCAGGAGAAAAGGAAAATAAGTTTCATGCAGAGCGATTGATTAAAAATGCTTTTGATAAGAAATAAGGACTCAACTTGTAGAAGGAAAAGGAGACTTTTATTGAAGCTAGGAAGGATTTTGCTACTATAGGAGCATCCACATCAAAGTCTATCATGTAATAAAATATTGATGATGAAGTCAGACCATTCCTACAATCCTGTATTAAGTTATTGCGTAATCAGAAATCAATAGATAATCTTTAGGCCCTAATAGACAACTATGCGGACAATAAACTACCTCGCATTGAGACTAAGGCTATGAGCAAGATTTATAAGAACAATGTTGTGTAACCAGCTCCAAAAAGAGAAGAAAAGAGATATCAATGCCTTAGAAACAAGCCACTTCGAGGGGGCAACCTCCAATACATTACATAAATGAACAATTCTTGGATGATACAAATGAACAAAACCTCCTTCTATATATAGGAGTCCATGGGGCCATAATGTAATCCTAGTGGGCCACAATGTAATCCTAGCCGACCTAACAATAATAATGTAAGGGCATTAAATGTAAAAACATGGTGGTTACAGAAAGGGCTATAACAATAACAAGGGGCCACACTATTACTATAGGGACTTAACATGCCCTCTTCAAACAAGTGTTGTCTCAACACTTACTACTGAAAAGTCGGAGCAAAATTCTCATCCTCCCATGTGGAATCTTCTATAGGAAAGTTCTTCCACTTGTTGAGATACTCTGAAATTGATCGTACTTGTCGAGTTCTTTTTTCTGTGACTGATCTAGAAATTCTTTCGATGTGATGTTGATCTTCCTATTGTTTCATTAGATTTTGCACCAAAGCTAGGTTATCCTTTGAGAGTTGGAGAACTTGTTGTTGATGCTCAATGTGATCTTCCAATAATTTATCATCCATATTAGCTATTATTTTATCCTTCAAACCATCCAACATAGCCTTCATTTTTTCTTTTAAACCATCTATGTCATCTTCGCTGTTTCCTCTAAGATCGAAATTTGTCGTACTTGGCACTGCATTCTTGATATCTCATGCCGCAATTTTTCCACTCTAAGTATCGTGGTGGTTAGATTTTCAGGCTTAATGGGTGTTGAATTAGTTTTTGAAATTTCTTTCAGAACTCTATCAATACCGATACTCATTCTACAATATGCCCTTGGAATCAATTCAGCTTGATTCTTCAAACAAGACTTATGCAATTCGGAAAAAAATACACACCTTTTACTTGCTTTGAGGAGCTCGATATTGAAATTGAATTATCTCTGTAATTGAAAATCTTCAATATCTGAAATTCAGCCCTGTAGTAGCCCTCTGAAGCTTCTTTCAAATGCCACAGGTTTGATCTAATTTGGATTCCCCAAGACAATGTTGTGTCCAATCTCCCACAATGACCTAATTCTGGACTGGTTCATTAGAGAAAACTTGTAGGACTTGCCACGTGTCACTGTTTCGTCCTTTGTCTCTGAAATTAAAAGCCAAGAAACTAAAGTCTGTGTACTTGTGACCACATTTTACGGCACTCAAATCCACTTCCCAGAGAGAGAGTTATTGAACTTTTCCCCCAATCACCTTTTTGAGATGAAATTCAGGAGCCTGAAAAAGCACTACCTTCCACAGATCATATCTCCAAAAATATTGTGAACCAAGCTCTGAATTGTTTTGACGAATTTCCTCAGGATTTCAGCTTCGCACCATACGAATTTCATATTCTGAACCTTCGTAGAAAAAAATTTATAGCGAAAATTCCACGATGACCTGTTTAGGAGCTTGAAAAAAGACCTAACTTCCACAGATGATATCTCCGAAAATATTGCGAACCAAGCTCTAAAATATTTAGACAATCTTCCTCAGGATTTCAGCTTCACACCCTAAAAATTTCAGCTTCTGAAACTTCTTAGAAACAAAGTTATAGCGAAAATGCCACGATGACTTGTTTGGAGCAGCGAAACCCTAGAATCCAAAGCTCTGATACCAAATGTTGTGTAACCAGCTCCAAAAAGAGAAGAAAAGAGATATCAACGCCTTAGAAACAAGCCACTTCGAGGGGGCAACCTCCAATACATTACATAAATGAACAATTCTTGGATGATACAAATGAACCAAACCTCCTTCTATATATAGGAGTCCATGGGGCCATAATGTAATCCTAGTGGGCCACAATGTAATCCTAGCCGACCTAACAATAATAATGTAAGGGCAAAATAATAAAAATATGGTGGTTACAGGGGTACAATAATAACAATAAGGGGGGATACACTAACATAATAATGGGCTACACTATTAATATAGGGACTTAACAAACAAGAAAATAATTGGTCATGAGATGCGCATGACTGTGCAAACTGGAGAGTATGAAATGGATCAAGTCATATTATACCTATGGTATGATGAAAATGTTATACCTAATCAAACCTGGTAGAAGATGGGAGAACCGAAGATGGAATGGTCCACCATTCAGCTATTCATGGCCAATCAGTAGAAGATCATTCCGCTTGGGAGAATTACACAAGTTCTGGTAGACATTGCTAGATTAAAGGTATGCACAGATTTTGAAGTGATATAAATTGTGGACAATGTAGATCCCTACCTTGTAGTGTGAGGTTTGGATTGGGTCAACGATATGGGAGGCATCATCAACCTAAATTGTAGAAGCATGATCTTCTAAAATGATGGAACGAGGGTGATAGTACCACTTCAACTGGAAGAAGGAGAAAGATATACAGAGCCAATGCATGAAGGAGATGACGTCGACCATATCTCCAAGCTAACTGCGTGGGACGAGCATTGGATCAATCCTACAACTAGTGGAATGTTGAATTAGGAGCAAGATAGTTCGTGTTTCCCCTATTTGGATGGGGAGATGGAGAACTCGAAGAATTAGGGGAACTTTTCAGGTCTAAAATGGGCCTCCTAAGAAAAATGTACAACAAAAATAAACTTTATAAGAACCAATAGGATTCAAGATGATGATGTCAACCATGGGGGATGATTCACCATTTTTTAAGTAAAAGGGTAAAAAGATTAAAAAATAATAAAACAATAAAACTAATTTTTCAACTCATATTTTCAACTTATCTCCCAATTTTTTTACTCAAATTTCGAGTGGGAGCACTCATTGGATGAAAAATTTAACTCCTCATCCAAGGAGTACCCATGTTTCATACTTTCGATAAACCCTACTACATGGAAATGAGTTATACATAAAACAACGTGATTACAATCACGTTTTTCATGTATTTATCATTTTTCATGTAGAAGGATCCATCAAAAGTATGTAACATGGGTACTCCTTGGATGAGGAATTAAATTTTGCATCCTACGAGTACTCTTTCTCTAAATTTGAGTAAAAACTTTGGGAGATAAGTTAAAAATATGAGTTGAAAAAGTAGTTTTTCTTTTTTTCCCTCTAAAATTTGATGATGTAATCAAATCTTATTTTATTATTTCCATTATTATTTTATAATTTCCTTAGGAGGCCCATTTTAGAGCTCAAAATTCCCCTAATGAATTGGTTGCATGATTTTTAAGCATTGCGCTGCCTCAAGGTCACTAAAAACTTCTAATGCATCTCCTCAGAGGTAAGAGAAATACCCTATTTTTATGGTCCTATTAGTATCATAGTATTTCTGGAAGAATTGGAAAAGTTTGTCCTAGAAGAAATAAGGTTCTGGGCACTTTATCTGGCTATGCACGCAACCCCAATGCGTTGGTGGGATACACACAAGGGAGCTTTTAAGGATTGGGAGGAATGTAGAAAAATGATGGCGTTGCGCTTTGAGCCTCCCGCTGCCCCACCAACTGAGCTTTTCTATGGTTAGGGAGACTTGTGCAAGTATCTAACCATGTGGGTGGAGGTTTGGAAGGAAAATACCTAAAACTAGTGGGTTCATATGTTTATTAATTTGTTGGGGCCAGTACCTACTACTTGGTATCTGGAAATGGAGCTACACTGAGAAAATTGCCATTGGATTACAATGACTGATAATTTTCTATAAAACTTTAGCTTGGTTGGGAGATCAGGGAGATTGGATGAAGCTCTACAGGATATAGAATCTCTTGTCTTTGATGACTCATGACCTCGAAGGGAATGTGTTGCGTTAGCATGGGACATATAGATGCAAGATATTATCAATTCCATAAACCTGTCAGTAGAGGATAATGAATATGATCCATGAAATATCAACATCCCTAAGTCTGAAGGGGAGAGCGCAATTACAGGGCCCTCATTGGGAATGGTAGATGTAACTAAACCTCTGAAGTTAGAGGAAGTGAACATTGGGACAAAGAACAACCCGAGTTGGCCAAAATCAAGGATTACTAGGACGATGACAAAGTAGGGAAGGTTGCAGAACTGCTGAAAGAGTACCAAGACCTGTTTCCCACAATGTTGTCTAAGCTCAAAGGAATCGTAGGAGACCTAGGTGTTATGAAGATCACTTTGAAGCTAGATGCACATGATGTCAAGCAGAAACCATACCGATTGAATACCAAGTATAAACAGAAGGTAAAAAAATATTTGTAGAAGATGGTTGTTGCAGGCATCATTGAGCCTGTGGAGTAGTCTGATTGGGTGAGCCCCATGGGTGTTCAAGAAAAGAAGACCAAAGGGGGATAAGGATTTGTGTAGATTTTTGCAAGCTGAATGATGAATGTGTGCATGACCCCTTCCCTACTCCATTTTCAGATGAGGTCCTAGATAATGTGTGAGGATAAGAGGCTTATTATTTTACTAATGGATTTTCGGGGTATCATCAAATTAGAATTGCACCTCAAGACCGCACCAAGACCACCTTTGCAATAGAATGGGGGTCTTTCCAATAAAATATTATTCCTTTTGGATCAAAGAATGCACATGCGATCTTCTCACGCATAGTAGTTGTTGTGTTCAAATAATTCATGCACAAGTTCTTGGAAGTATATTTTGATGACTGGATAATGTTTGGGTTGGTAAAGAAACATGTGTCAAACCAACGCATGATGCTTGAAACTTGTAGGAAGCACCATATTTCTCTTAACTTGAAGAAATGTATATTATGTCTGCCTTTTGGAATTTTGTTGGGTCATATAGTGTGTGAGCAAGGATTGATGGTAGATCTAGCCAAGATAGCAGTTATCATCAACCTAGAATTACCCGCTAATGAAAAATAGTTGTGCTCCATCCTTCGACACTAGATATTACATGAAGTTCATTCAGGGCTATGCTCTAATCACCGCACCTATGGAAAAGTTATTGAAGAAGGATGTGTCATTTTTTTGGGATGAGGAATGTCAAAAGAGCTTTGAGCTACTAAAGAAGAAGATGTTCACTACCCCTATTCTGATATTCCCAGATTGGTATAAGGTTTTCCATGTACATGTGGATGCATCTGGTATAACACTTGGAGATGTTTTAGCATGGCTAGGAGAAGGAGACATTAATCACCTTATTTATTTTTCCAGTAGGTAGCTCTCCAGTCTAGAGGGAAACTACTCAACCACAGATAGGGAAGGATTGGCCATGGTGTATGCTATGAAAAAATATAGGCAATATATGCTAGGAGGACACTTCAAAATGTTCATTTACCATTTTTCTCTAAAATACTTGGTCAATAAGCCTGTGTTGGGGGGGAATATTTGCATATGGTTACTATTATTTCAGGAATATGACTTTGAAATCATTATGAAGGCAGGAATATTGAATGTTGGACCTAACCATTTGTCATGCATTGAAAATGGGGAAGAACCAACCATTCTGGAGGAGGGGTTACCTAATGCGCATCTCTTTGCTATCAAGGTGGTTGATGAGGACTTTGATGATATTATTCACTTCGTGACCACTGGAAGCACGACTGCTGAATATTCAATGCAACAGAAGAAATAGTTGGTTGCACACGCAACTAATTTTACCCTGATTGTTGGTCAGTTGTAGAAGGTGGGAGTAGATGAAGGATTGAGAAGATATGTATTGGAAAATGAGAGATGGGATATCTTGGTTGAGGCTCATGGAGGGTTGGAAGGAGGCCATTATGTAGGGAATGGTTTTACAAAGAAGGTGTTGCGTGCTGGGCTATGGTGGCCCACACTACACAGTGATGCACATGCATACTGGCGAGCCTGTGATGCATGCCAAATAATAGGGAAGCCCTTGCGCGGAGATGAAATGCCCCTGCAACTTCAAATGGCCTTAGAGGCCTTTGATAAATGGGCCATAGATTTGGTGGAACCCATCGATCCGCAAGGGAAGAAGACTCGAGCATGCTATATCATCACTGCCACAGATTATCTAACGAGGTGCGCAGAAGCTAAGGTAATCTAGGATTATACCACAAATACTGTCGTGCACTTCATTTTTGAAAATATTTTGACTAGGTTTGGATGTCTGAAGATATTGATGAGTGACAGAGGTAGGCACTTTATTAATGAAACCATTGAAGCTCTGACGGAGGAATTTGAGATCCATCACCAGGAGAGTACCCCTTATCACCTTTACAAAAATGGTGTGGTAGAAGCTTTCAACAAAATTTTGGAGAATTCACTCACAAAGATCTGTAATGAAAATTGAAATGATTGGGACACGCACATCCCTTTTGTGTTATGGGCTTATAGGGGCACAAGCAAGAAGTTGACTAGAAAAACACCTTTCAGGATGGTCTATGGGCAAGAAGCGATCGTGTCAATGGAATATATCATTCCAAGCCTGTACATCATATAAGTCTCTAATACAGTTGAGCCTGGCATCATGGAGGAACACCTTGCTCATTTGGTTGCCTTAAAGGAGGATTAATTCATTGCTAACTTCTATCAGCAAGTACAAAAGGCACATGAAAATTCTCGGCATGATATGCACATTAAACAGAAGGTGTTCAAGGAGGAAGACATGGTATTATTATATGACAGAAAGTTTTCGCGCCACCCAGGGAAGTTCGGGAAACATTGGTTGGGGCCTTATATTGTAAAGGAAATCACTGATGGAGGCACGGTGTTCTTGGCCACATTGCGCGGTGAGATTCTTCCCAGGTATTTCAATGGAATCTAACTAAAGTCGTATAGGGAAAATCTTGTGCTGACCAAATGACTATATGGCTAGAGCCTAAGTATCCATTTTTCTGCATGCGAAATAGAAGGAATGTGAAAACAAGTGCGACAGGAGCATAGAGGTGATGTGCAGGAGGAGAAACTAGCCATTGAAACAGTAAAACTAGGTGAACAAATGATATTACCATTGGATGAAATGAGGTTTATGCATTTAATGAGGTGATATTACGGGATTTTTGACCATTTTTATGAAGGCAATCTACATTTAATGGATATCTGACTGCTTTTACCTTGGATCGCCTATAAAAGGAAGGGCGCGAGTTACATTTGGTTCCTTTGATTTCTGAGTACATTGCGCCCTAAGCTTATCCATGAATTGCATCGTAAATTTGTTTGCGAGCACTGTATGTCTGGCTGAGAGACCCCATACAATGTGACTAATCCTGAATTCATCTTTCTCCCAAGAATTAAACCCACCAATCTAGAGAGCGCACCATCTGAGGAGCACTCTGCGCCTCTCATAACATCGACCGAGACAGGGTCAGATGATGTCCATGAAGTGGTACTTGAAGTTGAAGAAGTTGTGTCTACGTCGGCTAAGGGAAAGGAGAAAATGATGAAGGGGTCCTCCTCCAATCCGCAAACCTCTCCTATGAATGTGACATCTCCATGACAAGCTACGAAGGATAGGTCGCCTATGGGTGATCCTACGAAAGACCAATAAGCACCACTGAGGAGGTTGCGCTCATTGAGCCAATCTCATGGAGGTCGTCATATGTCAATCGATGCAGAACCTTAATGCACGTGCAAAGAATGTAGATACGGTGAGAGATTACCTTTAGATGTCGTTAGCCCCACAAGTTGTCCCCCTGATCGAAGATATGTTCAACAAGATTCCCCATGTCAATTTTGATGACTACGACCTTGCAAATGAGGAAATGTTCCCAGAATTAGCACCAGAATATTACCTGAAGCGTGTTCTCTATGACGATATAGTGAAGGTTGAGCCTCTGTCGTGGGCACGTAGGCTGAGCATACCTAGGTTCCTCAATCAGCTGAGGATTCCTCACTTCGAAGGTACCCTATCACCACTATGTGCGTGCACCAGTTGCTAAATTAGTGCATGAGGGATTCCTATGGATTCAAGGACATATTGCGATAGACGTCATGCTGATCCACTGGATCACCAGCATTCCCAAGAAGGGGATTCATCTTATGGCAAGTTTTGGAAAGAGAAATGAGCTCAAGGTTGCTGAAAAGGTGAAGAAATATTATCAGGTTGGGTGAGACACCCGAGGATTCCTGGTGCAGCAGATTGCAGACCCAGGTGTGCGCCTAAAAACCTTATTCCTAGGCTGCAATTTGATGTGCAAGTGTTGCCCGAAGACAGTCCCTACGCATGTGATTGCATGAGTAGGAAAATGTGAGAAGGGGTTCAATTACAATTGGTCCTTATATCTTTTCCAGGAATTTTCGGATAACGTGTGCGAGGCACAGGAAGAAGGAAATAATTTCTACTGCTCATGGTTGTTGTTTTTGACTGCGTTGGTAGCCTGGGAGACTCCAGATTGTGCAGTCCTTCCAAAATTGGAGCCTAGTGTATGTGAGGGGGCGCATTGTGCCAATCTATGGGATTTTTCCGACCCCAAGTACATAAAGGAAAAAAAAAATTGGGCACTATTTGAGGCCATGTTGGTCACAACAATCCATTCGCAGCCTAGATTATCCCCCATGGCATATGAGTATTATAAAACCATTGCAGTCTTTTAGATTACCATGCACCATGTGCAGATCAGGATGTGCAATGACCTTGTGTGTTATAACTTTCCCTTCATGGTGATTGAAGCAGAGATCGACTAGGTCATTGTGACCTGGCCAGAAATGTGGAAAGTTGGGCTCGGCCCCACCCAGCCCATTATAGCATCCTCTTTGGGAAAAGAGATAGTTCCACGAGACAAAGAGAAAGAAGCCGAGCCGTGCACTAAAAAAGATACTGAAGCAGGCGCAGAAAAGGATGCTAGAAATAATACAATGCAGGAAACAGAAAAGGACACAGATCAAGATCTCAGAGGTGAAGCTGATGTATACCTTGGAGGCCTCAATGGGTTAGATGGAAATAGCGCATAATATCCACGTGGAACGAAGTGTGGCGTATAAACCCCCTAGGGTCCTCGAAAGAAGCAGAAAGGATCCAAAGTTGGAGGCACAGAAGAGGTCAGTTTGAAAGAAGATGACCTGGATAGAAAAGCGGATGCAGTCGTACCTGCCTCTAAAGATAGATGGACCACCATGGAATAATAGTACAAGGCTGTTATCGAGGCATTATAGTATAGGTTATAGTTACTCCAGCTGAATATCGACAATATACAAGCCAATGTGAATCAAGCAAGGCCGATTCAAGTGAACTTGCCTACAACAACTAATATCACCACAACAAAAAGTAGGATCTCCCCCTTCCCAGGCATAATAGTCACTTTGGAGTAGTTAGAACTGCGCGCACAGGTGCAGAACTACTAAGAGGTTGGGATAAATCTCTCCATGTTACCGAGTGGAAAGCTACAAGCTATCCAAACCATCATCATCAACAAGCTGCACTGCAAGGAGGTGCGCATGAAACAACAGTTGAGTGAAGAGGAGCTGAAGGTTGCAACTAAAACTAAAGAGTCTATCCAAGCCCAGACAACACAGCAGGTGGCTGTAGTGCAGCGAGGAAAGCTCGAGGATTTGATTGAGATATTGTGTGGGGAACTCCTAGAGGTAGTAATTTCTACATCAACCACACCACAAGTCAAAGTTGAAAGCCTAGTCACAGCATTGAAGGCTTCCCAGTTTGAGGTAAAAATAGTCAAAGTAGAATTCAAACAATAAATTGCAGTATTGCAGGCTAAGTTGCAGCAAAAGAATCCCCCAGAGGTGTGCATGCAACGGGAAGCCTTGGTGAAGGAAGCCTCAGAAAGTATCACTACCACAGCTGAAAAGGGCTCCGCACTACTAGAAGCAACGATGGGACTGTGGACATCTATGCAAATAGACCCACTAGTTAATAATATTTTTCAAGAATTGCATGCAAAGGAACAGGCATTCGACGACCTACAAGAGGCCCTCCCCACTTTTTTCCTTACTCAGTGCATGACCTGCTTGTATACAAGTCAAATTCTACGCGATGAAGTAGAGGAGCTATAGAGGAAGAAACATATCATGAAAGAGCACATGAAGCAGTGGGTATACGAGGCAATGAAGCTATCACAAGACCTAGATATGGTTGTTAAGAATCTGAATCAGACCTATCAAAGCATCAAATCTCTTACATGCCTTACACAATATGTCTAATCCAACAATATAATTCATTAGATCTTATAACAAATCAATTAAATAAGGATCAGTTCAAGCACTTGACTGATAAATGTTATAGCACAAATCGAAACTTTTAGAAGATACCAATAGTATATGTTTTCACCGCTGGTGAACTTGCGAAATGCAATCTATGTAAATCGCACATCACAATTCATTACGATGGATACAACTTTCCATTTGGTTAATCATTGTGGAATGTGATATGCGCTTAAAGACTTAAAGTATTGCGCTTTATCGGATTTATGGATACATTTCGTTGTTCATTTATTGTCTCATTGGTTCCGACTCATCGTAACTCCTTTCAGAATGTTATAAGTTTGTCCTTTAAAGGTGGTGCAACACGATTTATACTGTAAGGGATTTTTAAGATTTTTCAACGGGGATTTCATATCTTTCAAAAAGGTTGAAGTTATTTATTACAATTTGAAAATCTTATATGTGATTTAACTTTGTTTGGCTTGTAATCTTTGCGATTTGCGCTAAGCACAATGAAATCAAAACAGAAAGAAAAATCCTTTATTCCTAAAGTTAAGACTTAACGCTAAAAGGAAATAATGCTTCTAAATTTCTATTTTTTTTTTAATAGGGTCCCCATTTATTATTAAAATAAATGGGGGGTGTTGTATAGTACAAAAAGTTAGTAGAACTAAAGTTGCAATTGAAGGAAATGCTTGACAAGGGATACATTAGGCCAAGTTTATCACCATGGGGCACACAAATATTGTTTGTGAAGAAGAAGGATGGCACTCTCAGGTTATGCATTGATTATAGGTAGTTGAACAAGGTGACCATCAAGAATAAGTACCCGTTGTCAAGGATTGATGACTTATTTGATCAGCTAAAGGGAGTAGAAGTATTCTCTAAAATTGATTTGAGATTTGGATATCATTAGGTACGCATAAGGGAAGAGGACATTTACAAGACAACTATTTGGACCAGGTATGGACATTATGAGTTTGTTGTAGTTCCATTTGCTTTGAATATTGCTCCAACTACCTTTATGTGCTTGATGAATAGTGTGTTGTGTCCTTAAATGGAAAGGTTTCTTATTTTATTCATTGATGAAATCTTGATATATTCAAAGAATGAGGAAGAACATGCTAAGAATTTAGCAACAGTGTTGAGATTGTTGAGAGAGGATTAGTTGTATGTTAATCTTAGAAAATATAGTTTCTTTCAGAAAGAGGTACATTACTTGGAGAATGTGGTCTCCAAGGAAAGCATAGTAGTGGATTCAAAAATGATAAGGGCTATAATGGAGTTGAGAGCTCCTAGAAATGTGGATGAGGTAAGATCATTCATGGAGCTAACAGGTTACTATAGGAGGCTTATCAAGAACTTCTCTTGGATTGCATATCCCATTACATCATTACAGAGGAAAGGTAAGAAATTTGAATGGACATAGGAATATGCAACAAGTTTTGAAAAGTTGAAATAGTTGTTGACAAATGATCCAGCGTTAAAAATTGTAGATCCGGAAAAAAGATTTTATAGTGTGTACAAGTGCTTGCAAGAGAGGGATTGGTGGAGTCCTCATGCACGAGGGACATGTAGTATGTTATGAGTCATAGAAAATAAATGAGCATGAGCAAAACTATCTAACCCAAGATCTTGAGTTAGTAATGATCATTCATGAGTTTAAGATGTCAACAAACTATCTTCTTGGTAGGAGCTTTGCAATAATGAGTGATCACAGTGGGTTTAGATATTTGTTTGGCAGACAAATCTGAATGCCAAGAAACCTAGATGTTTGGAAATGATCAGTGAATTTGACTTCGAGGTCAGGTATATCAAGGGAAAATAGATCAGGTTTGCATATTCTCTTAGTATGTGGGTACAGGTGAATCATATAACAACTATGAGTTCTTATGGGGCAGGCATACATGATCATATTTCACAGGGAGATGAACTGGATGAAAATTATAGAGAGCTTATGCACATGTTACAACAAAGTGCTGGTATAGTCACAGGTAGTTGTACAAGTGTAGGTATAGGTGCAGGTACAGGTGTACAAGATGTGGACTATCATCTCAGAGAAAATGGCTGGATCAAATTTACAGATAAGATATATGTGCCAAATAGTAGTGAACTCAAGAATATTATCTTGATGGAGTTTCATGCGAAACCGTATTCAAGTCACCCAAGCTACCAGAAGACACTAATGGAAGTAAGGAAGTTTTATTATTGGCAAAATATGGAGAAGGATGTGGCAGATTTTGCAGCTAGATGTTTGGATTGTCAGCATGTAAAGGGAGAGTGTAGGCATCCAGGTGTACTACTACAACCGATTGAGATTTTACATTAGAAATGGGAGGTCATTTCCATGTATTTCATTACAAGTTTGTCGAGGAAATATAGGCAACATGATTCTATCATGGTTGCAGTGGAGAGGTTGACAAAGGTAACACACTTCATTCAGTGAAGTCTACCTATTCAGCCAGTGATGTAGCACAAGTCTTCATTAGAGATGTGTTTAGGATGAATGGTGTTATGAAGAATATTGCATCAGAGAGGGATGCAAAGTTCACTTCCAAGTTTTGGAAGGAGTTGTTTGCAGGGTTAGGTAAAGAGTTGGCATTTAGTACAACTTATCATTTGCAGATAGATGGACAGATAGATAAGGTCAATAGGATATCTGAGTACATGTTGAGGATGTATGTGATGCATCAACATAGGATATGGGAGGAGTATCTTCTACTGGTTGATTTTATACAAAAATGGTTACTAAGAGTCACTGACGACGAGTCTGTTTGAGGCATTTTATGGGTATAATTGTAATACTCCCATTAGTTGAAGTGATTGGTGAACAAGGTATTGGTTATAACAAACATGTTAGAATAAATCAAATAAGAAATGTAGGTGATCAAGAATAATATAAAGGTAGCATAGAACAAACAGAAAAGTTATGTAGATGGGAACATATTTTTTAAGGAGTTCCAGGGGGACTAGTGTACTTGTGCATCAAGCCTAGGAAGAGGTCCTTGAGGATTAGATCATGTGCCAAGTTGGCACCTCAGTTTTGTGGATATTTCAAGATTCTTGAAAGTATTGGATGAGTAGTCTATAGGCTTTCATTGCATCCGAAAATGAAATTCCATGATGTTTTCCATGTGTCATTACTTAAAGAGTATGTTAAATATGTTCATCATGTGATTGACTAGTCTATATTGAAGGTGGAACCAGATGGATAATTCTAGCCAAACCCTTAGCGCATATTAAAAAAAAAAATATTCTTGTGCTTCAAAACTGAGAAATTGAGTAGGTTAAAGTGTAGTGGAAGCACTTTGGGCCCGATGAAGCTACATGAGAGATCCAATGTTAGATGTGGGCTATGTATCCTTCTCTATTTTTTTGTTGAGAGAATGTATTTGATATATGTTTTGTTATATAAACATATGTATATGGATGTAAATACTGCCATGAGCTATGTTATAAAGATCCAATAAGTGGTATGGTGTCATGTCATTTTGGTTTTCATGTTATTATGGTTGTCATGTTGGTTTTATTCTCAGTTGGTTTATCATTGTAAATACCACAACGAGATAAGTTATAAATCTCCATGGGAAGTATGTGTTGCTTTTAATGATCTTGTCAGTTATAGGTGTCATTGAACACTGAGGAAGGTGTTTTCCCAAGGGGAGTGTTTTGTAATAGATGTTGTGTAACCAGCTCCAAAAAGAGAAGAAAAGAGATATCAATGCCTTAGAAATGAGCCACTTCGAGGGGGCAACCTCCAATACATTACATAAATGAACAATTCTTGGATGATACAAATGAAAAAAACCTCCTTTCTATATATAGGAGTCCATGGGGCCATAATGTAATCCTAGTGGGGCCACAATGTAATCCTAGCCAACCTAACAATAATAATTTAAGGGCACAATAATAACAATATGGGGGTTACAAGAGTACAATAATAACAATAAGGGGGTTACACTAACAACAATAAGGGACTATACTAGTAATATAGGGACCTAACATGCCCCTCTCCTTCAAAAAAGTGTTGTCCTCAATGCTTGAGTAGCTCTGGGTGCTTCTGTATAAAATTCTCATCCTCTCATGTAGAATCTTCAGTGGGTAAGTTCTTCCACTTGATGAGATACTCTGAAATTGATCGATTTCGTAGCTGTCGAGTTCTTGTTTCCATGACCGCTTCAGGTTCCAATATGATTTTCCTTCCTCATCAAGTTCTGGCAATATTGTTTGAACTGGAAGATTTTCACCTATAACCTTCTTTAAGCATGAAACATGGAAAACTGGATGTACTCGCGAAGAAGCAAGAAGCTCCAATTTGTATGCCATAGTACCAATCTTTTGCAACACCTTGTAAGGACCATAGTACTTTGGCGATAATTTATTATCCTTCTTTGCTTGCTTGAGGGACATTTGTTTGCATGGTTGTAGCCGTAAAAATACCCAATCTCCTACATCAAAACTTCTCTCGCTACGATGTTGATCTGCCTGTTGTTTCATTCGATTTTGTGCCAAATTCAAGTTATCCTTTAAGAGTTGGAGAACTTCTTGCTGATGCTCGATGTGATCTTCCACTGCTTGAACCTTAGAATTTTCCCTTAAAGATGATGTGATGGATGGTGCATGATATCCATAAAGTGCCATAAATGGGGTCATTTTTGCTGCAGTATGGAAGGAAGTGTTATACCACCATTCAGCAAGAGGTAACCACTTGACCCATTGTGTTTGTTTATCAGATACAAAATAACGAAGATATCCTTCCAAACATTTATTTACGATCTCAGTTTGACCATCAGATTGAGGATGATAAGATGAGCTATGAGCTAATTGAGTACCCAAACAAGAAAATAACTCCGTCCAAAAATTTCCAGTAAAAATGGGATCTCTGTCACTCACAATAACCCTCGGGCTTCCATGTAGCTTTTGAATTCTGTCCATAAATGTAGTAGCAACTGTACTTGCTTTAAATGGATGAGATAATGCACAAAAGTGTGCATACTTGGTAAGTCTATCAACTACCACCATGATGACACTCTTTCCTTTAGACTTAGGTAAACCTATGATAAAATCCATTGAAATCTCCTCCTAACGTTGACTTGGAATGATAAAGGTTGTAGAAGTCCCGAGGTCTTAATTGTTTCCACTTTATTCTGCTGGCAAACCAAACATTCCGCCAAAAACTTTTGAATATCAGATTTAAGGCCATCCCAAAAAAATTCTTTCTTCACCCTGTGGTAAGTTTTTAAAAATCCTGAGTGTCCTCCTAAAGGAGAAGTGTGCAATTCCGGAAGAATCTTTTGTTTTAGTTGGGAATTCTTACAAAGATATAAGCGATCTTTGTACCATAAGGAATCATTTTTCCAACTAAATGTATCAGATGTACTAGGATCTTGCTGCAACTTTTGAATGAGTGTCCATACATCTTTGTCCTTCTTCCATTCATCTCTTGTTTCGGTTATCCAATCTAGTTGGATAATAGAAATGGCACAAAGCAATGCTTCCACCTCTTCATTCTTTCTTGAGAGTGCATCTGCAACAACATTAAGCTTTCCTTTTTTGTAGAGTATTTCAAAGTCATAACCCAACATCTTTGTGACCCATTTTTGCTGCTCTTCTGAAGATAGTCTTTGTTCCAAAAAGTGTTTAAGACTATCATGATCAGTTTTTACCTTGAAGTGTCTTCCCATTAGGTAAGTTCGCCACTTCTTTAGTGCATGCAGTATTGCTAACATTTCCTTCTCATAAATAGGTTTTCGTAAATACTTTCCTTTGATTGGACGACTTTCAAAAGCAATGGGTCTTCCTTCCTGCATTAAAACAACACCAATTCCATTTCCTGAGGCATCACATTCCACAATAAAGGTTTTTGTGAAGTCTGGCGTAGCTAAGACCAGTGCTAGGCACATTGCCTCTTTAAGATGTTCAAAGGCCTTAGTTGCTTCAGAAGTCCATGAAAATGCATCTTTCTTCAATAATGTTGTTAGAGGTGCTGCTATTCTCCCATAATTCTTAACAAACTTGCGATAATACCCTGTTAACCCGAGAAATCCTCGCAACTTCTTTATGGTTGTGGGGACTTTCCATTCCTTAATGGCTTTAATTTTGTTAGGGTCTACTTTAACACCTCCGTGAGATACAATATGACCCAGATATTCCACCTCTTGTACTCCAAAGAAACATTTGGATTTTTTTGCATATAATTGTTTCTCCTGCAATAGTTTGAGCACCCTGTCAACATGTTCAACATGATCCTTCCAAGACCTGCTGCAGATTAGTATATCATCAAAAAATACTAGCACAAATTTTCTAAGGAAGGGTTTGAAAATGGAATTCATCAACCCTTGAAATGTAGAAGGTGCATTGGTAAGGCCAAAAGGCATGACCAAAAATTCATAATGACCCCCATGAGTTCGAAATGCTGTTTTGGGAATATCTTCAGTCTTCATTCTAATTTGATGATATCCTGAACGAAGATCCAACTTGGTAAAATAAATTGCTCCATGTAATTCATCCAATAATTCATCAATCACAGGAATGGGAAATTTGTCTTTAATGGTGAGTTTATTGAGCTCCCTATAATCCGGACACATTCGCCATGATCCATCCTTCTTGTGTACCAATACTACAGGAGCAGAGAAAGAACTCTGACTAGGTTGAATTATACCCGCCTCTAACATTTCTGCAATCATACGTTCAATTTCGCTCTTTTGGAAGTAAGGATATCTATAAGGCCTGATGTTTGGAGGAACACTTCCGGGAATCAAATGAATAGCATGATCATGATCACGAATAGGTGGGAGTCCTTTGGGAGTTTCAAACACCTTGGAATGATTGTCCAAGACTTGTTGGAGATCTGCAGAAATAGATGATTTTGATGTCGGAACTTCTAGTGATCATAATTGTGCAATTATGCCTCATTGTTCTTTCTTTAGAAGCTTTGTCATGACATTAGAGCATATTATCCTTCCTAGCTTCCCTTCAATACCCCGTAATTCGACTTCCTTTCCTTCTGAAAAAAATTTCAAGAAAAGTTCTTGAAAATTAAAAGCTACCGTCCCCAAAGATTGTAACCATTGTACTCCTAGTACAACATCAGCACCTCCTATAGGAATGGAAAGCATTGGACTAGTCAACACATATTCCCCCATGGTTAGCTTGATGTTATGGCATTTTCCAGAGCAATTTATAGTTCCTCCATTTGCAACCATCACTTGACATTTTGGTGCTGGGTATAGGAAACAATTTAATTCCTTGGCTACCTTACAATGAATAAAATTATGGGTGCTACCTGACTCAATCAACACTATTACCCTTTTCTTCTTGATCTGTCCTACTATCTTGAGAGTTTGAGGAGTGGTAATTCCGGCCAGTGCATTACATGATATGGTCGTATTCATTTCTTCCTCTTCTATGGCTGGTTCCTGGTGTATATCCTCTTCTTTTTCATTTTCTTCTTCTTCTTCACAATCTATGTAAAATAATTTCTTTTCAACACATTTATGACCTTTAGTGTATTTGCTATCACAACTGTAGCAAAGCCCTTTTGCTCTTTTTTATTCCAATTGTTGTGGTGTCAACCTTGTAGGTTGTGGAAATCTAGGCGTAGCAACACTTCCTTCTTTATAGAATTGAGTGGTAGGCTTCCTTGTCGCTATAATTTTACATTCAACTTTTCTTGCCAACCTGAATGCCTTCTCCAATGAATCGGGCTCCAAAACACGAACTTCATGTTGGATGTTATCCTTTAGAGTGCCTATGAAGAGATCAATCCTGTGTTCCTCTGGAATATCAGTTACCCTTATATTCAATTTTTGGAAGTCCTCAATGTGCTGCCCCACTAAATCCTTTTGTTTGAGATTTATCAATTGGCTAAAGAAGGTGTTGCTCTTTGTATCCTCATAATGTGCTATCATTTCCTCCGTAAAAATTGATCAAGTGACAATTTTTTTACGAGAGAAAAGCCATCGATACCATACAAATGTATTTTGTTCTAAATGTAAAGTTGCAATGCGTACCTTTTGTGTGTTTTGCACGTTATGGAGATCAAAATATTGCTCCATCTGTAGTATCCATGTTACAAGATCATTTCCATCAAACTTCCTCATATCCATCTTTGGAATATGGTGGTTCTTCCTGCCAACATTATAGTTTATGAAATCACAATTAACATTTATTTTGTTCTCATCATGAGGTTCTTCTACTATCTTTTCACCATTAGGAAATGTTTCTTGTATCAACTTTGTCAAACCTTCCATGTCTGCTTTTAGAACATTCTTCATGTTTTCCATTTTCTCATCGATATTAGCTTCCATGTCATCCATCTTAGATTCCATGCTAGCCTCCATGCCATCAATATTAGATTCCATGCCATCTATCTTAGATTCCATGCCTTTCTTCAAAACTTCCATGTCATTTTTTGTTGCTCTTTGCGAGAGCGAAATTTGTTGCACTTGCTCTTGTAATTTTGATATGTCATGTTGCCATTCTTCGTCTTCATGAGTCACAGTAGAGCTTTCCAAAGGCTTAATGGGTGTTGAATTCTTTTTAGGGGCCATTTTATAATCCAATACTGATATCTATTCTACAATATGCCCTTGCAATCAATTCAACTTGATTCTTCAAACAAGACTTATGCAATTCGGAAACAAAATACACACCTTTTACTTGATTTTGAGGAGCTCGATATTGAAATTGTATTATCTCTGTGATTGCAGATTTTATATATCTTAAATTTAGCACTGAATTAGCCCTCTGAATTCTCTTTTGAATGCCACAGGTCTAACCTGATTTGGATTCTCCAAGACAAAGTTGTGTCCAATATCCCACAATGACCTAATTATGGACTAGTTTAGTAGAGCGAAATTGTACGACTTGCCACGTGTCACTGTTTTGTCCTTTGTCTCTGATATTGATAGCCAAGAAACTATAATCTGTTTTCTTGCAACCAATTTTTACGAGACTCCAATCCGATGCCCAGAGAGAGAGTTATTGAACTTTTCCCACGGTCACCTCTTTGAGATGAAATTTAGGAGCCTGAAAAAGCACTACCTTCCATAAATCATATCTCCAAAAATATTGCGAACCAAGATTTGAAATTTTTTGACGAATTTCCTCAGGATTTCAGCTTCGCACCATACCAATTTCAGATTCTGAAACTTCGTACAAAAAAAATTATAGTGAAAATTCCACGATGACCTATTTAGGAGCCTGAAAAAAGACCTAACTTCCACAGATGATATCTCCGCAAATATTGCGAACCAAGCTCTGAAATTTTTAGAAAAGCTTCCTCCAGATTTCAGCTTCGCACCCTAAAATTTTAATCTTCTGAAACCTCGTAGAAAAAACTTTATAGCGAAAATTCCACGATGATCTGTTTGGAGCAGCGAAACCCTAGAATCTAAAGCTCTGATACCAAATGTTGTGTAACCAGCTCCAAAAAGAGAAGAAAAGAGATATCAACGCCTTAGAAATGAGCCACTTCGAGGGGGAAACCTCCAATACATTACATAAATGAACACCCTTGGATGATACAAATGAACAAAACCTCCTTCATATATATAGGAGTTCATGGGGCCATTATGTTAATCCTAGGAATACAATGTAATCCTAGCTGACCTAACATTAATAATTTAAGGGCACAATAATAATAAAATGGGGGTTACAAGGGTACAATAATAACAATAAGGGGGTTACACTAACAACAATAAGGGACTATATTAGTAATATAGGGACCTAACAATGGCCCTGGTGAAAATTCCTTGAACATTAAATTTTATAAAGGAAAACTAATAACCACAGTTATGGGACACGTATTCCAAGCTAAATGTTAAGAGAAAACATCCTAGTGTGGGTGTTCATTGGTTTATTATGGCTAAGGAAATTGGGAAAGGAAATGGAAAAGGATCTGGAAAGGAAAAGTGGAATTAATTAGCATTTTATTTATGAAAATAAAGGAAATTAGGAGAAAAGGAAGGTGAAAGGTCGCAGGTTGCATGTGAGGAGGAAAATGAAGGAAAATAATGGAAAATGAAGAAAATAGAGGCCACATTCATAAAAAGGCTTCTGAGAACCAGTTCATGGCTTTTGGTCTGTTCAGTTTTGGATCTCTCTCTCTATTCTCTCTCTCACACACTCTTGGAAACTTCGAGTTTTATTCAAAGAACTTCAACGTTGGATCAAGAAAGGAAAAGAAGGCAAAGAGGAAGCAAAGATAAAGAAAGGAAGAGCAGGATCAAACAACTACAACGAGTTTACTTACAGGTATTGATATTCATGTATGAGTTCATGGCTAGATTTATCATGCACGATTATGAATGTGTGTTCTTGGTTCTCTCGCTATCATTAGCATGGGTTTTGTGAGGTGTGACAATGTTCTTCAACCTTTCATTTCCATTTCTGGATAGCCATTGTGTATTGGGTTTCTCTTTTGTTTGGTTGAGCTAGATTTCTGGATGGACTCGAAGCTGAGTGGGGTCATCTCAAGATTATTTTAAAAGGACTAGGAATCCCAGGATGAGATAAATGATAAAGCATGGATGTGAACACCTCGATTGAGCCTAGAAATTCCTTGACCGGTGAATGGTGGGTGTTACACGTCATTTTGTCACCATGAAAATTAACAATTAGAATGAAAATTTCGCCATCAAATTCATGTGTTCCAAAGCACTCCCTTGCAAGTCGCATTAGGGGAATTTTGAGGTCTAAAATGGACCTCCTAAGGAAATTATAAAATAATAGTGGAAATAATAAAATAAGATTTGATTATATCATCAAATTTTAGAGGGAAAAAAGAAAAAACTACTTTTTCAATTTGTGTTTTCAACTTATCTCCCAAATTGTTTACCCAAATTTCAAACGAGATTACTCGTTGGATGAAAAATTTAATTCCCGTCCAAGCAATACCCATGTTTCATACTTTCGATGGATCTTGCTATATGAAAGATGATAAGTACATGAAAAATGTGATTGTAATCATGTTTTCCCATGTATTTCTAATTTTTCATGTAGCAAAGTCCATCAAAAGTATGCAACATGGGTATTATTTGAATGAAGAATTAAATTTTGCATCCAAAGAGTACTCCCGCTTGAAATTTGAGTAAAAAAATTGGGAGATAAGTTGAAAATACGAGTTGAAAAAGCAGTTTAATTATTTTATTATTTTTTAATCTTTTTACCCTTTTATTTTAAAATGGTGAATCATTCCCCATGGTTGACATCATAATCTTGAATGTTATTTGTTCTTATAAATTTGATTTTGGTTGTTCATTTGTCTTAGGAGGCCCATTTTAGAACTCAAAATTCCCCTTATGACAACTTAATCACCTTGAAGAAAGTAAGAGTTATGGGTTATAAGACAAAAAACATTCTTTTTAGTGACTTGTATGCTTTCCTAGCAGGTATCTATGCATGTTTATTTCCTCCGATTGGTACCCATGTAGAATTTTGATTTGTCTTACACTATGGACCATGCACATGACTCAACAAATAGTAAAAATAAAAAGCTAATTCTAGAAGCCTTGTTGGGCGAATATATCCCAACTAAAAGCTTTAAGGTCATCGATTTTCGAGCCTAGTCCCTGACATCATGGAGATACCTCCCATTCTTCAAGGAAACCTAATCCCACCTTAAGTGGATCTCATCCTTTTGATGTTGATCTGAAACTTCCTCCTCTTGGTCTATAAATCAACTATAGGATAGAGGGTTAAGAGAGGTTGCCAATGGTATAATTATGTTGGTCAAGTTAGACTTGAGATTTTATCATCCAAGGAAAGGATTGTATACTTATGGGAGGAGCTTCACACCATCAAGACAAAGGTTGCAAGAATATTCTATATTTCTGAATTAATACAATTGGTCTCTTTTTCTCACTACATTGTTTTATGGATCTGATGAATGATTTTTTTTTATTGTTGGTTTATCCACTAAAATGATGTTGGTTAATAATCTTCTTGATCATTAGTTTGAATCCTTGAATTATCTATGTTGCATATACCTTTGATACTTTTGTTTCTATGTGTGCATGTCTGTTTCAAGCATTGAGGAGCCACATCAGAGGCATAGCGAGGATATTAATCAAGCATTTCACAATAAGGTATGGATCACATTTCCTCTACTTTTACCATTATGATTCAAGCAAGATGGATTTAGGGAAAGAGTAGTTTTATTTTATGCTTGTTACTAGGTTTTTTTGGAAATATAGGGAGTTTGATCTTGTCTACAAGAGGGATTAGTCCAATATAACAAATTGGGGACTCTACTGGGGATCGTTTTTGTTATATTATTTTTCCTTGTTTTTTATTTTTGATCCTTTTTGATAGCCTAATATGAGTCTTGTCAAGATATGTATCCTTTAGATTTCGTGATTTTTTTATTGGTTTTTTTATTTTTCTTTAAGTTTCTCATTTTTTGCAATTTTTTTCAACAACTGAGTGCAGATCTTTGTTGTTTTTCTTTAGAAATAGAGCGCATGCGCATTGAACTGAAGTTTTCACCAGCACACATCCTGGGAAATTTTGAAAAAGTATATTTTCCTCTTACCAAAGTCTAAATTTTGGTTTTTGAAACCTCTTTTAAACTTGTCTTGACCTCCAGTTAATATTTTTGAGTTTGTTTGAGTGTCATTAAGTAGTCCTTTTGAGAAATTTCTTGTTTTCACAAATTAGAGTAGGGTTTCGATTGGTTGCTTGCTGATTGGTTAAAAAATAGATTGGTTGTTGTTAGATTATTGTATCCCTTTCTTTTTTCTTGCAAATATACCTGGTTTAGCAAATACTTTTCTTATTTTTGAAAGATATTTTAGATTAGTGAAGTCAGGTTTTCCTTAAAATTTTAGTTTTTGTGAGAATTGCTTCTTTTGCTAAATGTAAAATGAAAATCATTTCTTTTTCAATGTTGAAGTTTTTAATAAATGCATTGTACACATCATTAAATTAGTGGCATTCAATAGTAAAATTTCTTTCAAATTTTTTATTGATTTCTCGATGCATTTTGAAGAATTGTGAGTGGTTGCTTGTAAAAGGACATTTTATGGTTATTTGACTCATTAAGTGAACTGAAAGTTTGATTTAATTTCTGCAATTGATTTTTTGTTGTAAGTCTGGTGGTGCCTCTCTATTCATTCACTTTGAAACAAAACAACACGTTACTTCATATATAATTCTTGGTGGCCTCAACCCGCCTGAAGGAAACCTGGTCTGTTGGCCACCTCAGAGAGTTAAAGGCCAACCAAAATTTAAATTGTTTGATTATTTCCTTCCAAGCCTTATATACTCTACTGTCTACTATCCCATTAAACATACTACTATAAAAATAGATTCTAGTCGACCACATTAGATAACCAAAAACCTAATTATGCAGTGCAACCTGTAGCTATTCATGAGATGATTCAATCGGTGTCGTGTCTTTTGCACTCAACCCAGGCATGTCCACTTGATGCAAATTCTGGACTTTTTTTTCAATTCGACTCAGATGCACATTTTGATGGTGGATCTATAACTAGATGGCTTTAATGTCTAGGTGAATCTATGGAAAACTTGGTTCTACTTTTGGGTTTCCTCTTACTTCCTATACTAACATAATGGCCTTTTCCATCAAGCATTTAATTGGATAGTATAGGTGAACTTACTATTTGAACAGAGTCAACCTACCTCTAGTATTTCCTAGTTCTCTAACTAGAGGTTCCAATTATTCATTTGGAAGGTTTTACTCCACCTTTGTGTTCAAATCTTTCTCCCATACAAAAATCATATACTTAACTTGAGCCGGAGTACTGACCCCACATGCATGTAACAGATTTTTCATATTTTATTGGTCTCTTATTCTTCCCCTATGGCACCGAGGGTTTCTTGTTGAATCTCCATTTTCCTTTCGTTTCTCCCTTGGAGGACTTCCACCTTGCTGACCGTTGCCTTTACCTAGATTTTCCTTAACCATTTTTCTTTCTTGGTCCACCTAGCAACTATGAGTTCGCTTGAATCCACACAAAGGTTATCACCCTCCATGTAAAATACAGAGAGGTATACAATATATCTGGACCCGTAGTATCAATGAAAACATCCTTGTTAATCTCTCTCATCCATTTCCAAATTTTCCTCAAGACTTTCACCCAGTTGGTCTTGCATTTGGCCACCACATCAATGCCTCAATTTGTCAGGTTACAGATAGTTTCATATTGTCTGGCCACTTCTTTTATGGTTCTAGCGACCCTTACATCTCCCAAATGTAGGTTTTAACCCTATATATAAATCATCTATGAACGAATTATTAAAAAACAGAAAATAAACAATAGCAAGAGCATAAAACATAAAACAGATATACACAGATATTTTTCCGCTAGATCCCAAATCGGGACTACCAACTTGATTTTTCATAAACCCCTATCCATTAACCCTGGATTAGAACATAATGGTAGTTCCCTTGATCAGATATACAAAATACCAAGGGATAAAAACCATCATGCCAAAAAACCATGTGCAAACCCATTCAAAAAATCATAGGTGGGTCCGCCCACCAAAAACCATGCTCGTGCGACTAATCCTGGAAAGAATATAACACATACCCAACATTATCCCACTTGTTTTTTTCTTTCTGCAGGGGGCCACGGGAGAGCTTATTCATTATTCCATCCCTACAAAACCCATTGTTTCTCTACACCAAGAGAACTTATGAGTGCTCACAGACTTCGTCAATGCATCTGCAACATTCTTCAAAGTGTCCACCTTTACCAACAACACCTTTTTATCCTCAACCATATGTCTTACAAAGTGATATTGAACATCAATGTGCTTTGTCTTTGAACGATAAGCAATGTTCTTATCCAATAAAATTTCACTTTGGCTATCACATTCTATCCTTATAGCTCACTGCACCAACTTGATACTTAAACACAATCTCAACAACCAAACTACTTCCGTTCTTGCATGAGTGGTTGCCATGTATTCTACCTTTGTAGTTGAAAGAGCCACTACAAACTGTGTTTTACTCATCCAACTGACTGGACCTCCAAATAGGCTAAACACATACACACTTGTAGATATTATTTTTTCCAGATCTCCAGCCCAGTTTGCATAAAAAAAAACATGGATGTCCAGAACTCTGTCCAATCCTGGTCTTCCTTAGTAACAAAAACCATAATCACTAGTGCTACACAACTATCTGAAAACCTGCTTCACTGTTGTCCAATGCTCCTTCCCTAGTTTTGATATAAACCTGCTAAATCCTCCCACTGCATGTGCAATGTCTGGTCTAGTACAGATCATTGCATACATCATGCTACCCACTGCACTTGCATATGGAACATGGGACATATCCCCATCTTCTTCTTGTTTCCTGGGACATTGTTCAGCAGATAGCTTTATGCCTACAGGAATAGGAACCTTCAATGGTTTACTATCCTTCATATTTAACCTCTACAATATTGTCTAGACATACTTCCTTTGGTTTAACTAGAGCTTCCTCTTTGCCTGATCTCTCTTATTTTCCATGCCCAAAATATAGTTTGCAGCACCAATATCCTTCATGTCAAATTTAGAAAACAATTGTGCCTTCAAATCCTAGATAATTTATTTGTCATTTACGATCAACAACATATCATCCACACACAAGAAAAAATAAATAACACGATCACCAATTAATTTAAAAAACACACAGTGATCCTCCTTTCTTCTTGTGAATCCAAGTCCCCATATATAGGTATCAAATTTATGATACCACATCCTTGGTGATTTTTTTAACCCATACAAATACTTTTTTAACCTGCACACTAGTTCTTTCTTACCCTTCACCATAAATACCTCAGGTTTCTTCATGTAGATCTCCTATTCCAGATCCCTGTGAAGAAGTTTTTTCTTCACATCCATCTATTCTACCTCAAAATTAAATTCAACAACAACAGATAAAAGTAATCTAATAGAAGTAACCTTGGCAACAGGAGAAAAAACATCACCAAAATCAATTCCTGACACCTGGGAATAACCTTTTTCTACCAACCGATCTTTGTATTTCTCCACCTTGCCTTCTACATTCATCTTCTTCTTAAACACCGATTTTCTCCCAATGGACTTCCGTCCAGCTGACAACTCCACTAGATTCCATGCCTCATTTTTGTACAAGGATGTCATTTCATAAATCATGGACTCCTTCCAGTTATTTCCATCCTCTGAATCCACTGCCTCCCTAATAGTTCTGGGATCATCATCAATGATAGTAAAAGAAAAAATTGAACAAAAAATAGATGGAGTATACCTTTCTCGCTACCATCTTTCCTGAACTGATCTTCTCACAACTGGAGTTTGTGGCTCTTCCTCTTTTGAATCTTGTTATGTTGTAGAGTCTGATTCATCCTCCTTTAGCTCAAACTCTATCTTCTCAGGTCCCATTGGTAGGACTTCATGTTTAACATCATATTTCAACTCTCTAAACACCACATTTCGGTTGTACACAAACTTCCTTGTTTCTGGGTTCCAAATATTCTAACCTTTTAAACCATCCTTATACCCAATAAAGATGCACCTTTCAGATTTATTATCCAACTTGGTCTTTTTCTCCTTTGGAACATGTACATATGCATCACATCCAAATACCCTCAAACGTGAAATAGAGGGTTTCTTACCAGTCCATACCTCATGTGGAGTCTTATCCTCCAATGTTAATGAAATTGATCTATTAACCAAGTAACATGCAGTCTCAACTACCTTTGCCCATAATTCCTATCCTAACCCGGTACCACTGAGCATGCTTCTTTCCTTTTGCATTAGTGTTCTATTCATTCTTTATGAAACTTCATTTTTCTGAGGTGTGTATGGAGTGGTATCCTATCCTGTTATACCATATTTCTTACAGAACTCTTCAAATTCCTTCTTGCATAACTCTCCACCATAATATGTCCTCAACACCTTTGTTTTCTTCTCTTTTTGGTTTTCCACCAGAGCCTCAAATTCTTTAAATCTATCAAAGACTTCAAATTTCTTCCTCAAGAAAATATCCATGTATTCCTTGAGAATTCATCTATGTATAAAACATAGTACATAGGCTTACCCAGTGATGGAACTGACATAGGTCCAAACATATCACTGTGCACAAGCTCTAATATCTTGTTCGCCCTTTTAGCACCAGAAGGAAAACTCACCTGATTCTGCTTCCCATATACACAATGTTCACAAAAATCGAAATCCAAAGAGGAATTAGACATACCTTATAACATACCATTTCCATGTTGTACCTGAAGGCCCTTCTCTCCAATATGTCCAAGCTTTTGCTGCCATAGCATGGTATTTTCTCTAGAGACCGCTAGGCTTTCCGATCAACTTTCAGGAATCACAGAACTGTTGCACCCATCAATAACAATGCTACCCTGAAGCTTGTATAGAGTTCCAATCCGAACTCCCAACATTAATACCAATGCTCCCTGAACCTAATTGTAGGTATATTTCTCAAACACTGTTTTTACCCCTACATCATCCATCTTTCTTATACAAATCATATCTGGCCAATGCGAGAATATACAGAACACCAGATAGTGTTCTAATCCTTCCACCTTGCAGCCTCGGCTTGATTTTTCCATGTCTGATGATTCTAGCCTTCCTATAATCTCTTAAGAATACATCACCACCATTATACTTCTCATACTTGCAGAACCACTCGCTATGGGGAGTGAACTGAAAGGATGCACTTGAGTCAATCAACAATGCCTCATGATATGCATGTGTATTTGAAGAAGAAGCCAAATACACATCCTCGCCTTCATATGAGGTGGTTTTTGCCTCTGCAAAAGGAGCATGATTAGATCCATTTCCTTTCTTAGGAGCTTTAGATCTAGAGTCCTTTTCGTAGTGCCCTTCCTTTTCTACATTTCCAACACACCTTTACATGATTTATTAGAGATTTAGATCTCCCACTCATAAAATTAATTTTGTTTCTATTCTGGGACCTTCCTTGTACAGATAACGCATCTCCATTATGGCCCTCCATATTTCTCTGTCTCAATTCCTTTGACAACAAGGCTGAGATAATTTCATCAAAATTCATCAAAGTTATATTAATAGCTATTGCAATGTATAAATTTTAATAAAAATTATGTATTTTCTGGATTCTCTTGATCTAACAATTATATCCCACTTTTAAATACATAATTGTTTCTATAAAAATTATTGTGGAAATTTACAACATGATCACCAATTTCAATATCAAGAAGAAAGATCAATAACACATAACACAAATGTTTTTACCGAGAAATCGTAAAGCTAAAAACCCCACTATCATATATTATGTGTATATCATGGATCATGAAACAATCTCATACAAAAATCTAACCCATGAGCTCTTAGTACAATGTAAAATCGTCTCACACTATCCTGCAGAAATTGGCAAATGCCTTAGCCAATTTTCTACCTCCCAACAACCTGCCTCCACTGCGCAATCCAAGATGATTACAAAGACCAATTTGATGAAATCATGCCCTCCTTGACTGTGCAATCCTCATGAGCATATCCAATGTGTGTTTTTCTGGCATGAGTGAAACCCAATATAGTAATTGATAGTGAAATGTTCGTTTCACCTACATCTCAACTGGGTATCCACTGGATCTGACATGCATGTAGTTAATAGTAGTAAATCTTTAGTTGCATGTGATATCACTACATGTGAAATAGTTTAATATTTAATTCATTGATCTCTCACTAGTATATCTTCAGTTACAACTAGCACAACTAAGTTTAACTCACTTAAATGATTTAAATTACTTTACAACTCACATAACTACACATCCAAATATGTTACAACTTTGAATCACTCAGTTACAACTAAGTCCACTTGCATGTCCCACCAACCAACCTTTGAGATTGAAATTCCTTCAGCTATTTTATTTCCACCTTGAGTTAATTGATTCCAAGTGCTCCATGAGAATAGATTAATATTTATTTTCCAACTATTATTAAGGGATAAAAATAGTTTACATGCATTTATAAATAGACATGTGATCCTCGCACATACATCTAAAAATAGAAAATCATCTATAAATAGAATTTTCTCACCATATATTAATAGACATCATCTATAAATAGAATTTGATCATCCATTCTAAAAATATCCTGAGGCTCCATCCTAGTGTAGGTGCTTGATTTTCACTAGGATCTTCTTGTTGAACCTCAACACTCTGTCTGAACAAGAAAGGGATTATCCTTCACCCCGATCCCGTCTCTATGGTATTTTAATTTTCTCCTGGTGAGCGCCTTCATCAGAATATTTGAATCCTGATCTTCCATAGGAATGTACTGAAGCAACATGATCTTCCACTGCACAAAATATATGATATGATGATACCGGATATCTATATTCTTTGACCTATCATGAAACACAGGATTAATCGAGAGTTTAATGCAACTGATTATCACAATGAATCACTATAGGATCTAAATGAGAACCAAACAAACCAACCAAGATATTTCTCATCCAAATAGTCTCACATGCAGCTTAACTTGCTGCCATGTATTCTGATTCCGCTGAAATGAGTGCCACAAATATCTGTTTCCTTCTATACCAAGAAACAACTGTAGATCCGATACTAAATATCCCTCGTGATGTGCTCTTTATTTCCGTTGGGATGCCTGCCCAATCTGCATTCGTGAAGCCATGCAACTTCACCTCATCCATCTGTCTATACCACAAGCCATACTAAGATGTGCCCTTCATGTATCTTGGGACTTGCTTGCCTGCCTTCAAAAAGAGCTTGGTAGGCTTAACCATCGCTTGACTAAGCTAGTTCACCACATAGCATATGTCCAGTCTTGTATTCACTAAATACATTATCAAACCCACTAATTGTCGATAGACAGTAACATCCACTACCTCTCCAGATGTAGCGTCCTCTTTCCTCCATTTTCCTGGAAGAGGAGTATCCATGGGTTTGCAGCCCTCCATGTGAAACTTACCCAATATCTCCCTTGCATACTTGCCTTGAGACACAAAAATTTCACCACCTCGCTGCCATATTTCCAATCCAATGAAGTAATGAAGGAGGCCCATATCCTTCATCTCGAACTCCTTTGCAAGGTCCTCCTTGCATGAGTGTATCAGTTGCTCATCACCAATCAGTATTAAATCATCAACATAAAGAAAAATGATTAAAATATTTCCCTCCACCATAATTCGGTATAGTTTTTCATCCCCGTTACTCTTTGTGAAGCTAAGTCCAGTGAAATAGCTATCTATCCGAGTGTACCAAGCACAGGGTGCTTTCTTTAGCCCATACAATGTTCTTTTGAGTCTGCACACATGGGACTAGCTACTGAATATCTCAAATTGTTCAGGCTGCTCAATGTATGCCTCTTCCTCAATTATCCCATTGAGAAACACAGTCTTCCCATCCATGTAATGAATGTGTCAACCCATCTGCATTGAGAGAGCAAGGATGGTCATTATGGAAGAATATCGTGTGACAGGTGCAAAGGTTTCTTCATAATCAATCCCCTCGATCTGTGAGAAGCCTCGGGCCACAAATCTGGCCTTATATTTCTCAACACTCCCATCAGCATCTTGCTTTACCTTGTAGATCCATCTTGAACCTACCACTAATTTATCAACCGACCTTGGAACAATTTCCCAAGCACTATTTCTGACAATGGAGTCATACTCCTTTTCCATGGCATCTACCCATGTGGGATCCTGCACTACTTCCTGAAAGGAAGATGGCTCAGTCACAATAAATTTTCTCATGAGAGCCATGTATCCAATAAATTGGTCAGGATACTATCTTTGTCTGTGATGTGAAGAGGGGCTCCTACATTCTCCACAGCATCAAGCCTCAGCCTATCAGCTTATGTGGTACGCCTTCTGTCAGCTCTGATGTTTGGCTCTGTGTGAGTGGACTCCTCCACTCTATGAACCTCCTTCTGTGGCTAATCCACATCTAGAGACTCATCTTTGGGAACTGATAGTTTCTCCTCCGCATGCAAGTCCAGCTCCCTCTCAAGCGACAACCGCATGGATTTCCCCTCATTGAATTTTATATCTCGTCGCATAACAATCATCTTACTATTCGAAAAATACACATGATAATTATGGGGTGTTTTTGTGTACCCCAAAATATCCCAACTTCAAAAGTCAGCTCCAGCTTCTTCTTGGCATTATTGATCACATGCACATAAAAATATGAGCCAAAAATATTAAAGTGAGAAACATACGGTTTCTTTCTAGTGAAAGCTTCTTCAGGTGTAGTCATGCCAAGTACTTTATGAGGACAACGATTTTTCACATAAACCACAGTTTTTCATGCGTCAACCCACAAATGCATTGGTAGGCCCTGATCATGCAGCATTGCTCTTGTTGCACCCACGATCGTTCTAGTCCACGACCCCATTTTGTTGTGGGTTATGAGGCACTATGAGTTCTCTTCAAATTCCTTCTTTTTTGTGTTTTTTTGTTGAAGCAACCTACAATGGTCTACACAAGTCTGTGTGAACTCTCTCCAGGATCACCGAAGCATGGTTCTCCTTTTCATGAAAGGTGGACTTTACATACTTCCCCATGGCGCAACCCTTGCACTGATATAACTGAGCAAGTGTTCCCATTTTAAGTCTAGTAGATATTTACTGCATGAGATTCAAGGCTCCATGATGAAAATGGCCCAATTTCCAGTGCCATAATTCACCCTCATCTTGGCTCACCACATTTTCTACCTTTCCATCATGGCAGCAAAGCCATCTACCTCCAGCTTGTAGAGATTCTTAACTCTAATCCCTATCCTCTTAGCTTGAACTATTGTTTTATGTCATAGTAAATATTTTCCATCGTCGAAAACAACGTCATAGCCTCTGTCCTCCAACATTGCGACTGAGACCAAGTTTTTCTTCAGACCCGGAACAAGCATAACATAGTTCAATTGAAATTTTTTACCTAAAATCCTCTCAAAGGTAATGGTATCAATTCCGGTCAAACTATATATTCCATCCTCACCCATCTCTATGTGCATTTGGAGATCTTTCTCCTCCAAGTTACTGAAGATCTCCTTATCTCCCGTCATGTGGAAGGAAGCACCACTATCCAGATACCACACCGATCCCAATGCACTTGACACCATGCATGAGATTAAATAAAAATCAATTTCAAATTGCGAGGCAAGGGCCTCACGAGCTGCAACTCCAGCAACCTTCTTGTTCTTCTTCTTCTGCGGACAATTACTAGTTAGATGCTCATGTTTGTGACAGTGAAAACACTTCACCTTGGACAAATCTAGCATATTGCCTTTAGACTTGGATTTTGAATGGAATTTCTTCCCCTTCCCTTTCCTTACCTTGGAATCCAAAGAAAAATCCTCTTCATCATCATGATTTGATGAAAATCCATCTCTGGTGTTCTACCTAAACTCCTCCTGCACTAGATCTGATCACAGTCATTCCCAATCTGGTAGATTTTCCCATTCGTTGAAAGAGTCTTCATAAATGTGCCAAATCTTATGAAGTCGGAAGAAAGCCAAGCTCACTAAATCATCATTAGCAACAGTGATTCCCACACTCCCCAGTTAATCCTAACATTGGACAAACTTTGTGAGATACTTTGGAATATTGTCGCTCTTTTCCATCTTGATCTTTCTAAGTTTATCCTTCAACACCAATTTCCTATGGTCGCTGCTGCTTTGGAAAGGATCCATAAAAGACTTCCAAATAGCATATGGTGTGGATTTCCCATGAAGGCTTGATACAATGTGGTCTCATACACCTTCCAATAGAATCCTTCTCGCCTTCGCCACTTTCTTTTTCCATGCATCAAGTAATGCAGCATCTGTCGAACTGGGCTTAGGAACATCATTGTCGATGAATTCCTTCAAGCCATTATCTTTGAGAACTGCCTCCATCCTTTCCTTGCAGGAAATGTAGTTTGATCTTCCCTCAAGTGAATACTCTAGCCACAATCCATTGAAATCCATTTTGATTTTTACTCAACTGTAGCACCAAGAAATTCTTGTAGCAAATTCGAATTGCTTCCACCAACAAACTCATCTCCTGCTTCAAAATTGAAATATTTTGTGCTTTGATACCTTGTCTTGCCTAGATTCTCTTGATATAACAATTATATGCCAATGTTAAATAAACAATCGCTTCTACAAAAATTCTTGCAGAAATTTGAAACACGATTGCCAATTGCAATATCAAGAAGAAAGATCAATCACACATAACAAAAATGTTTTTACCAAGTAAGCATAAAGCTAAAAACCCCACTATCATATATTATGTATATATCATGGATCATGAAACAATATCATACAAGTCTCCAATCCAAGAGCTCTTAGTACAATATACAATTGTCTCACATTGTCTTGCAGAAATTGGCAAATGCCTTAGCCAATTTTCTACCTCCCAACAACTTGCCTGCACTGTCCAATACAAGATGATTAAAAAGGCAATTCGATGCAATCATTCCCTCCTTGAGTGTGCAATCATCATGAGCATATCCAATGTATTTTTGGCTTGCATGAGTGCAACCCAATATAGTAAAACTAATAGTCAATTGTCCCTTTCACCTACATCTGAACTAGATCTAACATGCATGTAGTTAACAATAGTAAATATTCGGTTGCATGTAAGATCACTACACATGAATTAATTTAATATTTAATTCACTGATATCTCACTATTTTATCTTCAGTTACAACTATCACAACTGATTTTAACTCACTTAACTGAGTTATACTACTTTACAACTCACATTATACATAACTACACATCCAACTCTATTACAACTTTGAATCACTCAGTTACAACGAAGTCCACTTGCATGTCCCACCAACCAACCTTTGAACTCGAAATTCCTGCAGCTATCTGATTTTCCACTTGAGTTAACTGATTCCAAGTGCTCCATGAGAATATATTAATATTTATTTTCCAACTATTATTAAGGGATAATAATAGTCGACATGTATCTATAAATAGACATACGATCTATAAATATAACTCACACATACATCTAAAAATAGAACATCATCTATAAATATAATTTTCTCACTATATTTAAATAGACATTATCTATAAATATAATTTACTCATCCATTATAAAAATAGACTTCCACCTAAAAATAGCCTGAGGCTCCATCCTAGTGTAGGTGCTTAATTTTCACTAGGATCTTCTTGTTGAATCTCAACATGCAATAACCAGATTGTCCCACGAATTTGGTAGAGAACACTACAAACTGGTGCACTTATCTTCATTATATTTTTATATCAACAAATGACAACTAACTTACCACAATATTGAAGGTGTTCAGATGCTCTGCCACTGACTCTCCATCCTTCATCCTCAGGTTATACAACCTTTTCCACAGGAAAAATTTATTCACTAGAGACTTAGATTGGTAAAAAATCCCTAACTTGACCCACGAACTCCTCACCGTAGCGTCCCGGGATACATTTAACAATACCAAATCTGAGATACACCATTGTACAATGCTCTTTGCGTTTTGATCCAACTTCGCCCAGTATTCATCTAACATTGTCATTGGTTTAGTACCCAGATCTACCATGATCCACTGATATTTATGCACCAATAGATCCTCCATCTTGAGCTTCCATAACTCAAAACTCTAACCATTAAATGTCTCCATATCTATCTTTCCACTACTCGCCATCTTCTTTCACCGCAAGAATCGATCCTCCAGATCTCCCACTGAACAGGGTACACCACAGGCCCGAGAAAACCCCCTCAGCACCAAAGACATCCCCTTGAAGCTGAAACAACTGTAATACCAAATGTAGGTTTAAACCCTATACATAAATTATCTCCAAACTAGTTCTTAAAAAACAAAAAATAAATAACAATGAGAGCATAGAACATAAAACAGATATACACAGATATTTTTCCCCTGGATCCCAAATTGGGACTACCAACTTGATTTTCCATTATATTCCTTTTAGTGTTACAACGCATATATATACATGCTGAAGAATTCATAAACCCCAATCCATTAAACCTAGAATAGAACATAACTATATTTCCCTTGATCGGATCTATAAAATACCACAAGCCAAAAACCATCATTCCCCAAAGCCATGTGAAAACCCATGCCAAAAAACATAGGCAGGTCTACCCACCATAAACCATGCACGTGCGACTAATCATGGAAAGAATATAACACTTACCCAACATCAAATCCCCTATGCAAGAGCATTGCAACCCCTGGTTGGTCTTACCACCATCCACTCGTCAAGCGAAGAGAGGCCACAGTTTGAATAATTTGCATACTATACTAATCAATTTACAGACAGTAAAAAAATTGTAAAACCAATGCATGCCCATTTGGAATAGAAATTTTCCATGCAACAGAGAAATTCACATGACTTGGTTCAACAAAAACAAAGTAATCGTTGTTTTAGCAATCAAGTGGTGAAATTTCTATGAAATCTTCAACTCAATCACCTGACCCTGAGACAAAATCCCCATTATCGCTATCAAAGTAGCCTGATATAAATACTTAGATCATTGCAGCTTGGTTGCATGGTAGTATTCTTTGACAAGCCCTTGTACCAGCGTTCCAGTTAACAAAACAACATTATATGCAATCCACAATGCTCTGGAATAACCCTTAACCAAACTTTGCATACAACATATCACCGTTGCCACTTGTCTCAGCATGTGACCTGCATTCCCATCCTCCATTGCCAATCCTTTACTGCCCAGCCTATTCTCATTTACTCTTGGTGTGTGATGGTCTTGAGAGGGATGACCACTAGCCATGCCTCGTGTCGACTCAATCATTTCCATGATCCACATGTGGATCCACTCCTACATCACACCCTGATCAGGGGCCCTGATTGAGATTCATGTCCCTATCTAGGATCCCCTACAATGGTTCAGGTCCTTCTTCCTGAGTTACCCTATCCCAATAACCTTCTAGCTGCTTATTAGGGTGACTACATCCCCAGATCGCTAGAAAATATGTTGCAGTGTTTCCTGCTCTGTTGACATGGGAGGGGATTATGTATTCTATCTCAAAAATAAGATCCTTTATTTCCTAAATTATCCTCACAGTTCTCCAGCTTCTATTAATTTTTTCCCAGTTGGATCCCTACTGGAGTTTTTGGATGATCCCTGTTACTAGGGCAGAGTCTCCTTCCACAAATAATTTTTTTAGTTGCTCCCTTCTTGCTATTAGTAATCCTTATTTCACTATGTTTAGTTCCAATTAATTTTTACTTGCTATGCCCAAATCCATTGCGTATAGCCTTATAACTCGACCCTAAGGATATCGGACTAAGGCACCCAAGCTTGCCGCACACAGATTCCCTTTGGAGGCTCCATCATAATTCCATTTCAAGAAATCCTGTGGGGGACAGATTAACATTGATGGTGATATGCTGTAGGGATTTTTTAGTTTCCGTGAATGAGGTGCCAACATCTATGGATACAGATTCATCATTACCAATATTATTTCCTTCTATGGTGGGGCTTTCCCGTCTTCTTGTTTTCAACTGTCTGCCAAGATGGTTTTGCGAATTTTTTGAAGAATAATTTTCCATATATGTACCATTGATTGTAGTTGATATTTGAATATCCTCCTATTTATTTCCTTCTACACAAACCATAGGAGAAATTTGAGTCATATCGGCTAGGCTTTGTTAAGGATTGGGATTTGGAAGCCTCCTTTCCTCCATATTTATATGTTTGTCTTAATGTTGGACCGATCTCTATCTATCTTTCCGAAGAGGAGGCCCAAGTGCTACCGCAACAATTCGATGAATGGGAAATAATTCAACAGGTGCTCCAATGTTTCTTATTAGGATCCACACATCCTCACTCAGATGGGCCTTTAACACCTCATTTCTGGAGTTGGTCCCATGTAAGTGGACATCCATGAATTACAAGCCAAAGGAAGAACGTGATTTTTGGCTATTGTTTCCCCAACCAGATCTTAGTCCAAAGAGGGTGTATTTGGTTCTAATAATTTTTTTTGCTTTCAATTGGTAGCCTTCCTGGATTGTGAACATTTATTTCATTTTATACCCCCATCTAATAATATCCATGTCTTCAAATATTGTGATCCTTCTTTATTTGATTTCTTTTTCATATTCTTTCCATTGTTGTGTGACTGATGAATTAGGCCATTTCTCTCATTTTTTCCAATCTCTCCATAGGGATATTCCCCTCTTTCATAGAACTAATTGACTATCAAGTTCATTTTTCTATTGGAAAAAAGGAAAATCTCTGCTAGGTCACGTCTACTAAATATTTTCTCCATTTTTTTCCATGAGTCTTTCTAGAACAATTATTTCATTCCATCTCTTATCTATGATAAGTTGTGATTCCTGATTAGATCCCTATTTACCACTGCTAGGTTCCAAATTGAGGATCCTCTTGGAGTTCCTTGTACATGCGGTCTCCCTTTTGTGGATGCTACAATATTGTATTTTTCATTCCCAAATGAGTTTCCATAAATATATTCCTCCCTTCACCCAACGCCACCATATTTTTTCTCCCATGACATGATTCATTGGATATGGGTCTCGAATTCCCAGACCTCCTGGCAATTTTGGTTTAGACAATATTTTCCATTAGAGGAACGACCATATTTTTTTCTTTTTGGTCCCCTTTCGAGAAGAATTTCTTGAATATGTTTTCCATTTCTGCACAAGTGGTTTTAGGCGCTACAAGACCTGAGAGTTGGTATATGGGGATTGATTGTAGTACTGATTTCACCAGTACTTATCTGGTAGCTAAATTAAGGGCTCAAAAAGAATAGTTCTAGAGATGAGATTGAATAAGATCAAGGAGATATTTCCAGCATGATACTCTAAGGGAGTTGAGATAGAGGGGCCTACCCAAATATTCAGTTCGCAAGGATCCAATGTGGAAGCCTAATGTTCTAGCTATAAATTATTGGGATTGGATCTTAGTGTTGAAGAATAATATACTAGAATTTCATTATTTATTTGAGTTCATGAGGCTTTCATGAAATCTTGAAGTATAAAAACTATGGATGTGGCTTCTTTGAGAGTGGCTTGATATAAAAGCATAATGTCACCCACAAATTTTTGGTGAGTTAGGGTGATGTCATTTCCCCATAATTTGAGGCCTTTGAGATGTCCTTCCTCGACCTTTTCTTTGATGTATCTCCCCAGAAATTTGGTTGCTAGGATGAAGAGGAAGGTATAAAATGGATCTCCTTGTGTGAGGTCGCAAGAGGCATTAAAAGGAGTGGAAGGGGAACCATTGAGTATGATGGAGAATACTAGAGAGGAGATGATAGAAGAAACTCATTAGATCCATCTAGGTCAAAGCCCAAAGCTTGGAGAATATTTTGGAGGTAAGACCATCTAAGTTAGTTGTAAGCCTTTGATAATTCTAGTTTTATCATCATACCCTTAGATTTGAGAGTTTTAAGAAAGTGAATGGCTTCCTAGGTTGTTATAATGCCATCCAAAATTTGTCTACCTTTTACAAAATCGATCTGCTCTGGGGAGATAAAATCCGGTAGGATGGGATTAAGGGGATTCACTAGGATAATGGAGATGATTTTATAAATTACATTGCATAATGCTATTTTTATAAACCCTTTGGGGTCATCAAAGTGCTGATATTTTGGAATTAAAGCTAAGTTGAGTTTAGAGTAGGGTGTACCTTCCTTATTCTTCTTAATTCCTCCACGACTTCTATAACGTCTATGCCCATGATTGGCTAGGCTTCCTCAAATAATTCTACAGTAAATCCATCTGATCTAGGTGCTTTATTTTTTGCTAGCCCTTTTACGACCTCCTCTACCTCCTCTATGGTGACAACTCGTACGAGTGTCAGATTCTGGTCTCTACTGATGAGCTGAGTAATATGCCTCTCTATCATGTTAATAGCCTCTGTCCTATCAAGGTTTGGTTTTGACAACATATTTCTAAAAGGTTACATCATAAAGCTTTCCATTTCCTCATGTTGTACTAGTTGGTTTTTGGCTGAGTCTTTTAGCGAGAAGATTCTATTGTTTTGTCTATATTCGATCATGGCTTTATTGAAAAAATGAGTGTTTTTTTCAACTTCTGCAAGCCATTGGATCCTTGACTTCTATTTCCATAATATTTCTTCTTTCTTTCTTCTCTCCTCTATCTCGGTTAGTAACTTGCCTTCTTCCACCACAAGGTTGCATTTGTTTTGCCACATTATCATCTGTTGTTGTACCCATTTCATGTAGGCATAAAGCTATTATTTATCCTATTGAATGTGTCCAAGCTCTAGTTTTTTCCACTTCTTTATATGTTGCTTCAGCTCTTTGAGGCAGAGTTGGAAATTATGCATGATGTTTCTGCCTTGTACTGAACTTGACTTCCACCATTCTTTTAATTTTTCGATGAAGGATGGGTCCCTCAGCCAAAATGATTCAAACCTGAAAGATTGTTTCTAATGCCCTTTCGTCATGTATACTTCCGGGAGGATAGGCCAGTGGTCTGATCCAAGACATGGTAATATCATAGCTTCATCATAAATATCTCTTCTTATTAGGTCTTCAGATGCTAAGAACCGATCTAACCTAGAGGCCACTTCATGCACTCCTCCTCTCCTGTTGTTCCATGTATAAGTTACATTGATAGTCAGGATATCTACCATGAAAATTTTAGGGGCTAATATTCGCAGGTGGGCTAATTTTCCATGGTTTTTCCAAAAAACGATTCGCCAATTTCCATTTTTTATAAAAGTGATTCGCCCAAATTTTACAATATAAAATTATTTTACCTTAAAAATTGGCAAAATTACATAAAAAATTATATAATATCATTACAAAGATGAATAAATTTACAAATACATCAATAAATATTTTATATTTTTCATATTAGGGACTAGTGAGATTTGCCAATTTTTTAAACTTCAAAATAATTTTCCATCCTTGAAATTTTCCCTGATATCTACTAGTTGCAAATCAGCTTTCATGTTTTGGAAGAGCTACATTTCTGGTTCATGTCTCCTGATTCCACCTTTATTTTCCTCTAGTGATGTGATCATATTGAAATCTTTGCCCATCAGCCAAAATTTTTCACTATGCCTTTGTCCCAGATTTCCTATACTATATAGGAAAGCTTCTTTGTCTCTTGGAATATGAGGGCCATAGAGTGATGAGATCAAGACCCACTCACGTGTCCCAATATGTATAAATCTCCCTGTGAGGATATGAGGTAGGCCGATCTATCCCTATGCAAAGATATCTGAATGGTTCCAAAGAATATTTATGCCTCCCACACTTCCTCTTGTATCTAGGGTTGCTGCTTCATACTTTTCCCTTATGAATCAAAGCATTTCCTATAGATTTTCCCCTAGGACTTTTGTTTCTTGGAGAAGCACTAATTGAGCTTCTCTTTTTTCAAATTTTCTTGTAGGTATGTCTTCTTGACTTGACTATTGAGGCCTTTCATAATCTAGGATATGACTATCATTCATAAACTTTATGCAAGTTGTGGAATAACACTACGAGTGGTATTACCCTTCCAGATTTAACTAGCATTTCTCCCACCATTTGAATTGATCCATGAAGATTCTTCCTACCTATTTTCTTAGCCCCTTTTCCTTGGGTGTTTGGATCTTTAGTACTTCCCTTTTTTGAGTGAAAAGTATCCCCAAAATTTGGATTCCTCTGGCCTTGTTTTATCATATACTATTGGATTGTTTCTTGATACAACTTCTGTTGGTAATCAGGGATGAATCTCTCATCTAGGTTTCATCATTCATTTATAATAATTTTCAATACTCTATATTTTGTGCTTACATACTACTTGGATTATCTGAATTTGAATGTTAGTTATTGTTGTGCTAATTTGATTTTCAGATATAAAACTTATTCACTGATCTTATGCTTGATGTGCAAGTTCCCTTGTTGCTTATGTGTGTCAAAAGAGGAATTGAAAATGAATTTTATGTTTTTTTGAGAGCATAAAGCATGAATTTAAAATTATGAACAACAACATCATAAATGATAGCAAACCACACAAACTGATACAAAAAAAATATTTTTGATGAAGGTGTTCACCCCTCCTGGGTTATATCTCCTTGGTCTAGCTCCATAGCTTGGGCCCCTGTATTAGCTAAAATTTTCTAAAAAATTTGTTTACATGCATCAAATTAGTTTGGAACCTATTCCAATGAGTTTAAAACATTGAAATATATCATAAATGACTATTTTTTAACTCAAATTGGTTACCAGATGCTCTAGGCATGGCCTTCCCTCCTGGTGGCCCTCAGCTTCAAAAATCTTCACGGCAACAAAAACCTATGTAGATGAATTATTATGCCTCTGAAACCTATTCCAATGGCTCCAAAACATCAAAATATGTCTACAGTGAGTCTTCTTGTACCCAATTTGGTTGAATATGGCCTCAGTTATGGCAAAACTAATTTTCCCTATTTTTTCTCCACTAAATCTAGAAGTCCACCAGTTAACTCCACTAAAAGTGGAGCTGCCTCCGAATTTGGTGGATCCTCCAAAGGCGCCGCCAAGATAAGTATGTGACTAATGTTAACATAAGTGGTGTTTAAGTGGGGTTAAGCATGTTTAGTGCTAACATCACTTATCCATTAATGTTAGATTAACATAACATAACCACAAATTATTGTATTAATACACGGCTTAACACATCTAAATCTCTGCAGATCACATTGTAGTCACTTATTGCAGATTGTAGATCACAATCCAGTCACTTATCACAGATCAGAGATCACAGCCCCGGTATAAATCATTCTATGTTGCCTACTCTATCTTGCGATTGTGATACCCCGATGCAATATATTGCATCACAATTCGCTACCTTGTTAACGTTTTATGTTTCCTTCTCCTAAAAAACCCTGATGCGATTGGTAGGACCCACCTTATCACCATGTCACTTACTGCACAATCGCAAATCGCAAATCATTTTGTTGTTTCCATATGTCCTCCACTTCTAAACTACCAATGCGAGATGGTTGAATGCAGTGACTGATTAGATGGTTTATTAAAGTTTTGAAGTAGGTGATTAGATGGTTACGCATATACATGCCACCAACTAAAGATTATCTACTGATTTCTTTGGCTCTCAGTTGCACCATATGGCCCTTCCCCATTAGCCTATAAATTCCACCAATAAAATAATCCACCATAGTAATAATTTCCAAACTTAGGAAATAGGAGAAAAATTCAACTTCCCCAAGCAACATTGGCGAATCTGGAGATGAAATCTATCATAGTGTCAATGGCTAAAAAACTAGAGAATATTCCTTGAATATTCCTGAGGTGCTAACTAGACTGCCAAGTCATCATTCTGTCACTGTTCTACACAATTTTTACATGTTTTGGAAAATGAACAACAGATCATAACTCACTCATATGAACTCTGATTTTGACAAAATGAGCTGCATGAGAATCCTGGTGACAAGGTCTATCTAGTCATTCTAGTCTGAAGAATTTCTAAGCACTTTAAATTTTTGGCTAAATATTGAGCTCTTGATCATCCTCCCCACTAGAAGCCTTTTTACCCCAAAATCTCTCTTGGTTACAGATTATGTGGATGAGGGGACTCTTACCTCAACCTTCTAGTCTCTATCCATTGAAATTTTCCCAATTTCATCATTTGGAGCTTTTCACAAAAATGAAATTTTCTCCTTGATTATTGCAACCTTCTCTTGTTGTCATTGACATCCTCATGCTGCAATATTTCTAAATTTTCAGAACAACAAGCTATTTTATTAGAAACCATATTTTTCCTACATTGGTCAACAATCAAAGAAAACTTAGAAACTTTCTCACCTTGTACACTGTCACCATGGCGATTTTTAGCTACTTTTTCTTTCTCCTTGCATCGAACCTTGACTAGGTATCTTCGCCACTACCATGTACCTTTTGGAAACCATAAAATATCATTTTTGGAACCCATGCCTTGTTTTTGAAGATGCTTTGTCACCTTCTCTTTGACCTTTTCACTCTCTTGCACCGAAATCTTGTTTCCAACACCGCTCAACACTACTGTTTACTACTGCAAATGTTTTTCACCTTCTTTCAAAGGAAACCTATTAACATCCTACAAAAAATCATTACAAGCATAAGCATCTTTATGAAAAGTGTGATTCAATTCATCTCTTTATTTGATCATTAGCAATGTTAATTTCTGACTTTCATTCACTATCCTCTTCATTTCACTTGCATGTACAAGAGACAAACTTGTCTTCTTCTTATGTGCTCTAATTATGTCCTCAGTACCACCCTTAAACAAGTGGTACTTGTTCTCATGGCGATGAAATAAAAATTTCATATGATATAGATAAGGGCTTCCCAATACAATACCTGATATTTCAAGTGACACCACATCAAGCTCAACTTCGTCAAGAAAGTTTGAGTTAATGGCGAACCTTAGTAAGCACTTCCTTGTAACCTACAAGTTTGCATTCTTGCATATCCAACCCAAATGATATCGTCTTGGATGTCTAATAGTTTCAAGGCTTAGTTGCTTAACCAAATCTTCGAAAATCAAGTTAGCTCATGACCCACTATCAGAAAGTGCATCTATCTTGATATGTTCAGAGACAACTATAATATGGAAAAGTTCAATTCTTGTATCTTAATTATGTGTATCATTTGACCAATTTGAAGAACTAGTGCCTGCAACATGTTTAAATTTCAAACCCATGGTTGTAATGTTTGTCTCATCTCTTGAATCTAACCCTAAGTCATTTTCAACTATAGCAACACTTTTCCTTTTCTCTTTTACTTTTACTCTATTTGTTTTCAATTATGGATGAAGTTGCCAACAGTGGTCTTCATCATCGTAAGTCTTTGAAAAATTATTTCATGTGAGTTTTTCCTTCTCTCTTTTTACAGAATTATTTATTTTTCCTCTTCCATAAAATTTTCATTTCCCTTTACCCTCACTTTCACTTTTCTCATTTATGCTTTGTTTTCCCCTTGCCTCCAAGTGTGTGGCTTGTACACAAAATTAATCTAAATTTCTTGGGTTTAAAATGAGAATAGTATGATTCAAATAGGAATGTAAACCCCCAATGTATTTCAAAATTTTATCTTGGGAATTCAAATTTACTCCTAGCAACAAAGCGCCCTTTCTAAACTCCTTGGGTATACTCTTGAACTGTTTGACCCTTGAGCTGATTAAAATTTTTCCAACTCATAATAGCTTTTATCATATAGGCTAATTGATAAAACTATATTTTAATGGAATAAATAAAATCAACCCATGAAATGGATATCTTACCATGGTTTCACATTTCCTCTTGAGTCTTTTCTTCCCACAAAAATATTGGAGATCCTTCTAGCCTTAATGAAGCCAACTGAATCTTTATGTCATCTTCATGAAGGTTTTGAATTTTGTAATACGCCTCCAATTGACATATCCAATCATCAAGCCTCTCTGCATTTGCCTCACCATTGTACATGAGTAGTTCAAACTTAATGTCCAATTTAAGTAATGGATTTTTTCCCTTTGTGGCTTTTGAGTGAGTGTGGCTAGTCTTTATGGTGGAAGTGGAAGATGATGAAGATGGGGATGATGAGGAAGATGAAGATGGTGGTGATGGAGGTGGCTTTCCTCCGATGCCCTTTGAACTCTTCTCTTCATCCTTCTTACCATCTAAAGTTCCTTCTCCATATGGAGGCTTAGAACCTCCTCCTACTCTTTCTGTAGTGAATGCATCAAACATTATTTTAAACATTATTTGAATATCCTTGAAGAATCTCTCAAAATCCTCCTCTTTTGAATGTCCATGAGTCTCTCCAACACCTGACATAATAGCTAAGGATTCAAGCTGAACTTCTGACGCTTGTACCTCTTCAATCAACTTAGCTTCTTGTACAAATTGCACCTCTTCAATCTCAGCTTCTTGAGACAAAACTTGAGGTTCTTCAAGTGCATCTATGAGTGGAATTTTGGGTGAGGATGATGCTCTTTTGGATATCCTTCTTCTGGTCCTAATATATGACTTGTAAAAAACAACTTCCTTTCACCTCTCTTCAACTTTAACCTTGTCAACATCACAAAATTGCAACCATTAAACTTGCAAAAAACTTCAAGAAACTATCAAGCAGATAACCTTGCCTTTCAACTAGGATCTGAAACCAACTTGATCTGAATTTGAATATTATTTATTGTTGTGATAATTTCATTCTTAGATATAAAACTTATTCACTGATCTTATGCTTGATGTGCATGTTCCATTGTTGCTTATGTGTGTCAAAAGAGGAATTAAAACTGAATTTTATGAGTGTTTTTGAAAGCATAAAAAATGAATTTAAAATGCTGAACACCAGAAACATAAATGACAACAAACCAAAAAAAATGATACAATAAAATAGAGTTTTGATGAAGGAATTCACCCCTCCTCAACTACATCTCCTTGGTCCAGCTCCATAGCTTGGGCCTCTGTATTAGCTAAAATTTTCTCAAAATGTTGTTTTCATGCATCAAATGATTTTGGAACCTATTCCAATGAGTTTAAATAACCTTAATATATCATAAAAAACTATTTTTTTAGTCAATTTGATTACCATATGTTCTGGGCATGGCCTTGCCGCCTTCTAGCCCTAGGCTTCAAAAATCTTCACGGCAACAAAAGCCTATGTAGATGACCTCTTATGCCTCTAAAACCTATTCAAATGTCTCCAAAACATCAAAATATATCTAGAATGACACTTCCTACACCCAATTTGGTCGAATATTACCTTAATTATGGAAAAACCAATTTTCCCTAGCTTTTCTCCACTAAACCTGGAAGTCTGCCAGTTAGCTCCACTAAAAGTGGAGCTGCCTCCGAATTTTGCAGGTCCACCAAGATAAGTATGCAATTAATGTTAATATAAGTGGTGTTTAAGTGGGGTTAAGCGCTAACCCACACTTATCTGTTAATGTCAGATTAACATAACATAACCACAAAGTATTGTATTAATATATCGCTTAACGCATTTAAATATCCACAGATCACATCAAAATCACTTATCGCAGATCACAGATCACAGTGTAGTCACTTATCGCAGATCAAAGCCCTATTATAAATCATTCTATGTTGTCTACTCTGTCTTGCGATTTCGATACCCCGATGCGATATATTGCATCGCAATTTCGCCACCTTTTAATTCTTTATGTTGCATGCTCCTAAGAACCCCCAATGCAATTGGTAGGACCCACCTTATTTCCACGTCACTTACCGTTGCAAATAGTAAATCATTTTTTTGTTGCCTTATGTCCTCCACTCCTAAATTACCAACACGAGATGGTTGAATGTAATGACTGATAAGATGGTTTATTAAAGTTTTGAAGTACATGATTAGATTGTTACACATATACATGCCACCAAATGAAGATTATCCACTAGATTTATTTGTTTCTCAGCTGTGCCACATGGCCCTTCCCCATTGGCCTATAAATTCCACCAATAAAATAATCCACCATAGTAATAATTTCCAAACTTAGGAAATAGGAGAAAAATTCAACTTACCCAAGAAACACTTGTGAATCTGGAGATAAAACTTGTCATAGTGTCACTGGATGAAAAAATGGAGAATATTCCATGAGGATTGATTAGGTGTTGACTGGACTACTGAGTCATCAGTTTTTCATTGTTCTGCACAATTTTTACATGTTTGGGAAAACAAACAACAGGTCATAACTCACTCATACGAACTCGGATTTTGATGAAACAAGTTGCATTAGAATCCTGGTGACGAGCTCTATCCAATCATTCTAGTCTGAAGAATTTCTGAGAACTTTCAATTTTTGGCTAAATACTGAGCTCTTGATCATTAGATGTGTTAATATCCATAGCTGATAGATCGACTAATTGTGCTTACCGTTCTTTATCTGAGGGTTCCAAATTCGGTTTCCTCTTAGATTCTGCAACTATTTTTGGTGGATCTTGGCTTTCGTCTCCTTCATTTGGTAGATCTGCCTCCTTGGAGGTTTCCCATATCCCTTGCAATATTTCAAATCTACTCTGGTTTCTCTTTTTCCTTGTTTGGTTTTGGTTTTGTTGTTGCTACATCTTAGTGTTCTTTTTTTTGTCTGAGAATTCCTTGAAACCCTCGCTATTATCTGGGATTGCAACTTCTTCTTGCTATTGTTTCATGTCTGCCGGATCTCCTTGGTTTAAGCAACAGGATTTGAAGAGATGGTCAATTCATGGAAGCACTAGCACCTAAATGGAATATGTTCATAATCTAGTAGCTACTGCCAAACTTCTCCTTGGTATTCTAATTCCATAGTTTCTCATAAGGGTTCTGTAATATTCATGTATATGCAGATACATGCATAAGAGGTGTACTTGCCTCTTCGTTTGGTTTTAGCTATTTTCACATATTTTCTTATTCATCTACCAATTCCTTCTAGGATCTAAGGGTCCTAGAAATCCACCGTAAGGGCAAACAAATAGACCCAGAATGGAGCCGCCAAACAAATTTCTCAGTCTTGGTTGTAGCATTCCTCCTAGTTCCTCATAAAAATATAGGCATTATAATATAAATATGCATTGACTTCAAATATCCTTCCTTTTCTATTAGGTTGGAGAATATCACTATAAAGAAGCCTCTTATGCCAAAATTCAGGTCAATATGACCCTTGGGATGCCATTTTTTCTGAATCCACTTTATTAAATCCTTCTTAGTCAGCTAGATGTCAATAAAATTACATATTAGGGCATGATATTTCATGTAGCTATGGTAATTGTCCAACTTGTTGGAGGGAATCACAAAACAATGTTTCTTCATGGCTCTCAGTAATCATTTCCCTTGGATTTTTGCTTGCCATTGAGTTCCTAGCACTGGACCGATGTTAGGGCCAGCACTCCCCTGTGATCCTAACTTCATACCACTATTAGCCCCTATGGTCACGCTTCAGTAGAGGAGATCGCTCCCCCCCAGTTCAGCCTATCAATTTTGCAAATGACCGATTCACCTACAGCTCAATTCGAGTGATGCCAAAAATTTGGATAACTCAGAAACCATAGTAGAGATCTGCATCGCACGATGTTGTAAACATCCAATTTCTGCAATTGAATTGTTTTAAAGTGAAATTTACATTTTGTGGGAAAGAATGTTATTGGAGTATGAGTTTTTGCATTTCATTTGAAAATCAAAAAGACCCTTGGTCTCTATTAACTAGGAATTAATTGAATGAAAATGTTACAATTTCATATTTGACTGCATTAGAGTTTTTGAGTTCATTCAAAATACCATCAGTTTCACGTCTATCACCTATTGATTAAAAAAAATCTTTATAACACGACGTTAATAAAATTAATTAGCATTTTTTTTATTTTTAGGGCTCTTTCCACCTACATAGATAAGGTTGTAGGGATTTGGAATAGGGAAGTGAGTTAACTTTCCAAATCTATAGAAAAATAGTAGAATCTTCCGATGCGGAGTAAACCCATTTATTTCAATTTTTCTCTGGGAAGCTCCTCTTACAAGGGAGTGAAGCAAACAATAATATCATACTTGGTGAAGTGATTGTACCTGCTTCATTGGTTCTAAAGGTACTTGGGGTCACTTGGAGGTAAACCTCAGATTATTCATGTTGAGGAAATCTCAAGGGGATTGAGATTTTTTACTCTGCACTTGCATGTACGTCCATTCTGCGACACTCCCCCCAGGTTGAATTGTTGTAGGTGGTAAAATTACAGACCATAATATTAGGGCTATTTGTCGACGTGAAAGTGGAGGGAAGGTCTCTACTGTACCTGGAACAAATTTTGAATAGACTCACTTGGACATTTTGAAGGGTAATCTTCACTTGAGATTGTATAAGCAGAGTTAATTGCACTAGATTGTTTCATTAAGAAGATTTTCACAGTAATTAGTTACATTTGCACTATCTATAAATACTTTTCACCTTGATTTCTACGACATTGGATTTTGTCACCAACTAGTGATTTTGTTGTGAAAAGGTTTTTTGTGTGGTTTGGCTCCTAGATTTTTTAGCGTGTGTTATTTGTTTGATTTTACTTTTTAGAGGCCTTAGGTGTGATTTTTTTTCATATTGTTTGGATTCTTAATTAAAATTCAACTGGATGATGTATTAAGACATTCATGGAGAATGCGGGCTAAACCCCCTGATTTTATACTAAGTCAATTGGAAAAAAAGAAAGTTAAAAGGTCAAACTCAATAGGATCTAGTACTTCAGATCAACCTGAAACATGTACCATTGTAGAATCTGAAACATAAGTTAATCAACCTCATGAATTTGAAAAAGAATTAATGAAATCTAGACTAGTAGTTACTGATGATCCAGATGGATATCGGTGGCCACCCACCTATTCCATTTGGACCAGCACCATCAATTCTTGTTGTTTTTCACATTCAACACAACTTACTATTTTTAGCAGGTTTTCGGGTCCTCCACTCCCAGAGTCATTTTGGGGCCTTAATGATCCAGGTGGATATTGGTGGCCACCCACCTATTCCATTTTAACCCCCACCATTAGTTCTTTTAGTTTTCAAGTTGCAGCAAAACTTACTATTTTTAGCAATTTTTCGGGTCCTGAACTTTCGGAGCTGTTTTGAGGCCGTAAACGACGTTTTTTGGGAAAACGGAGAGCAATATGGGTCCATGGACCAATTTTTCTCGTTCAAAAGTTGTACTCCTTGGACAGATCTTTCTAACAAGCTATGGAGTGCGTCAAATGGAGATCGGATGCCAAAGTTACATCCCTGAGAATTTGAACCACCAATTTACCCAAATGAGGCCCATAGTTTTGGTGATTCATCTCCTAGGGTCAGGTTTTTGGAATTTTAGAGTTATTCATTGTTTCTCAATAATAAATAGGCCCTAGAGCCTCATTGTAACATAGTTCAGAGGTCTGTAGCCATCACATCTCTTCTCAGAGATTCGTTACTAGCACCCTAGCTAGTTTTATTTCCATTATGCATGTATGCTTATTTCAGTCATTCTTTTATTAATGAAATGAAGCATTATTTCCACTACATCTCTATGTTCATGGTTATTTCTGTATTCTCTTGCATTCCTACATAAATCCAGATCAACCGAAGTTCTTAGATCGAAATATGATATTGGAGAAGTTTCAGATACACAAGTAAATGAGCCAAAAATTTCTAAACCTGAGCCTGATTTTTTAGAACATGAGTCTCCTTCAGATGTTATAGCCCCTACTCCAATGGTCACATAATGGTAAAATGAGGTAACTTCAAACTAAAGTTTCAATAAATATTTTTGTGGTCTGAGGGTCGTTATATTTATAAGAAAAAGTTCGATCAAACTCTTTTAAAAGTTTGGTTGAGCTTTTAACACCATTTTTTCAACCTTCAAAAAAAAATCTGGTTACTGGCATTGTCAACATAAATGGCAGAATAATTTTAGCAAACCATGGAAAATGTTCAGCCGAATTAATTTCAAAAGTTTGACCAAACTTTTCAGAAGTTTGACGGAACTTTTGGGAGAGTGAAATTTTCGAGTAGGTTTCTCACAAAAGTGTAACTCACCTTCGCGTTTCAACCTGTAATCTAATAGATGATAATGTGATTCTCAGATAAGTATGAGACCCCTATGCTCAGATTTATTATTTAAACCTCTAGAATGCATATTTGTAACATTTTTGACAAAATTCCTGTCATGGTTAGTAGGGGTCCAACCAATTCTCTGTACCCTAATATTCATTTCTATCATTATCTCTATATTTCATTTCATTTCTGTAAATTTCATGAAGTTATGGGTAGTGGCTAATTCCTAGCCCTAGAATTCAGCCTTAAAACACGCAGTCGTTGGCATAGCACTCGCAGAAAAAAGTGACAATCACACTCATCTAGGTTCATGGTAGAGAATGGGACCCATAGTCAATTGGAGGGCTTGGCAAGGGAGCGATTGTGACTCTAGGAGCTTGAATTGTTGAATTTCCCCAGGGGTTGGTCACCGGCAATGGTGGGGTATCTCCTAGAGGTTCTTTTGGTTGTGTGGATGATCAATTTGGCTGTGTTTTGTTGGTTCCACTTACTAAAGGCAACTTAGGAGGTTGAATCAGATCATAGTAGCCTCTCGTCACATGTTTACCCTGGTTGGCTGGTTACATGGGTAGATGTAGGAGGAGGGTGTTACATTATTAAATCTTGTTGGAAGTTGAGTAAAGATTGTGGCACACTCTTCACATTTTCCACTATTGTGACAAATGGTATCAAATATTGTCAAGAGAGGAAGTGGGGATTCTTTTGAGAAGTTAGGAGATATAGTAGTTTGCTAGAAGGATGATTCTTAGAGAACTAGATTGTAGTAATTCCTTGATGAACCAGTGAGGCTCATGGAAAGGTGGGATCACATAGAAGGAAATATGGTGAAACTTAGGTGCTCAAGCACACTCAAGGCAAGTCGATTTTTATTGAAAAGTTTCGAAGAGGAGTATCAATGAATCAACAAGATGAGGCACACCTAGCTTATATGAGACATTCCTAATCTAGATGAGACATGCCTAGCTGAGACGTGGCATAGCTAGCTAAGACAAGACATGGCCAACTAAGATCAGGCACACTCGACTAAAGTGAATGAGTGAATTGGATGATTTTTTAAGGTGACAATTCAAACCAAATACAAGTTAGAATGACCATAAAAAGCTAACAAAAATGCAACAATAATATTTGGGGTTTCATATGGTTTTCTCGAGAGGAATATAGGTCAACTCAACCCAAGTGTCATGACCTATGTAAGAGTCAGACCCCTTAAAGGGATGAACCATATAAGTAAGAAGAGAAGGGATTCTATTTAGGAAAGAAGATACAACACAAACATATCATAGAACATGTGAAGAAGGAGAATATAGAGTTGAGTCTCATGAAGTGAGCTCGCTGCTCAAGTAAGCCAAGGAAAAAGTGAATCGATGAAGTCTTTTTATGAGTTTTGGAAAAAGGTTATAGCTACATTCTTTTTTTTGGTACACCATAGGATACTGTTGCAGGACGAAAGACCACAAAAATGTATGCTTATTATTTTGTATAGATGTGGGTTGTAATTCAAAGGACTAAAAATTGGTTTTATTGTAAATATTATATTTGTGAAGCATTGTGGAAATTATCTAGTTAAGATCTCATCTCAAGCGAATCTAAGTTTTGATGTGAAAAAGTTAAACAAATTTTGGAGAATTGTTTGAAAGTTTCCCCTCCCATTATATTTGTGTATGGAATTAGGCATGGTTATGGATTATCGTTGTTAATGTTACAAAGTAGATGTAATTAGATAACATCTCACATACATAATTACTGTTAACAGAAGAATGAAGTTAAGTAAAGTGGTTTTGTACATGATACTAGATTACATATTAATTCAACAACCTTAATATGTTTATCTTGCTACAGAAGTATGCGTTAGAGGTGTATTCCAAGTGCTAGAAAACTTAGGTTGGTATTTCCATTGAAAAGAAACCAAACTAATGTCACACAACTCAGGGACATGGAAGCTTATAGCTTAGAGCGCGCCAAGAGGGATTTAGATTAACGATTCTAGATGATGTAAATCACAATGTTTTAAAATTTATTATTCATATTTAAATTATTTTATTTTTATTATATTTTATCAATAATGATAATGATTTACATTCACTAAAATTAATATATTTTATGCAATTTATTTTTTATTAATAATTATAATGACTAATATTCACTAAAATTAATATAGTTTATTGAATTAAGAAATTTTCAATAATGTCAATCATAATGTTTTAAAATTTATATTAATATTTGATTTATGATGTTTTTAAAATTTATATTAATATTTAATTTATGAGATCAAGAAATAAATTTAAAAAATATATATATTTAGAAAAATAAATTTAATGTGAGTATAATATAATATGAAAAATTTAAAGAAAGTAATTTTGTTTTTAGAATTTTATTTATGAGATGAAGAAAGCAAAGTAAGAAATATTTAAAAAAATAAAAAAATAAAAATTATTTTTATTAATAATGATAGTGATTAATATTCACTAAAATTAATATAGTTTATCGAATTAAGAAATTCTAAATAATATCGATCATAATGTTCTTAAAATTTATATTAATATTTGATTTATGAGATCAAGAAAGCAAGGTAAGAAATATTTATATTTAGAAAATTAAATTTAATGTGAGTATAATATAATATGAATAATTTAAAGAATTTGTTTTTCATCATTAATTTGTTTTTAAAATTTGATTTATGAGATGAAGAAAGAAATGTAAGAAATATTTAGGAAATTAAATTTAATGTGAGTATTATATAATATCAATAATTTAAAGAAAGTTCTTTTTATCATTAATTTTGTTGAACTCACAAATGGGTCTCACAAATGTGTCAAAATGATTCATCCTATTGTGTTTTGGGAATTGATAATGGTTCATTTCACAAATGTGTCAAATTCATTTCATGAATGTGTCAAAGTGATTCATCTTATTGTGTTTTGGGAATTGACGGGTCCTCATATCCTATTCATATCCTATTGTGTTTTTGGAATTGACCATCTCTCATTTCACTATAAAGTTAACGAGAAATTATTTTTGTTTTCAAATGTTTACTTTCTTTTTGAAAATCAATCATATCCTATTGTGTTTTTGAAATTCAGCAACCCTCATTTTACTATAAACTTCATGAGAAATTATTTTTATTTTCAAATTTTTACTTTCTTTTTGAAAATTAATCAGGGCAAGTACATATTTAATTTTTGAAATTGGCATTAATTAACTCTTTCTATTTTTCTCAAATCATTTATCACTTCAAAATTTAAAATTAATCAAGGCAAGTAGATATTTAATTTTTGAAATTAGCATTAAATAAATCTTTCTATTTTTCTCAAACCATTTATCATTTCAAAATTTAAAATTGATGGTGATGGTGGTGGTGGTGGTGTTTAACGTCCACTGAGACTAAGACCAATCTTTGGTCTATCGGACCTAAAGAAAAGAGTTATTTAATTTGATTTAAGATTTTATTCCTATGCTAAAAAAACTTGGAGAGAAGCCTCTCGAGCTCACTATAATTTTGACATCTTAAAAAGCTATGAAGGTCAGTATTGCAACAAAGATTATAAAATTAATCAAGGCAAATAAATATTTAATTTTTGAAATTAACATTAAATAACTCTTTCTATTTTTCTCAAACCATTTATCACTTCAAAATACAATTTTTAAATTTTTAAATACCATTTTTAAATTTTAAAGTTATTTGCAAAATAATCTACTCCACCCTCCTCTTGCCTCTTAAATTTTAAATTTATCATTTTATCTTAAATTTTAAATTTATCACTTCAAAATAAAATTTTTAAATTTTAAAGTTGTTTACAAAATTATCTGCTCCATCCTCCTTTCAACTGTTTTTAAATTTTAAAGTTATTTGCAAAATGATCTACTCCATCCTCCTCTTACCTACTCCATCCTCCTCTTATCTCTGCAAAATGATCTATTCCATCTTCCGCTTACCTCCTCTTAATTTTTAAAGTTAAAATTTTCATCCTCCTCTTACCTCCTTTATAAATCCTTATCCATTTTATTTTAAAAAATATCTCTTTCTTTATTCCTAATTCCTAATGATCCCAACCATTCCTTATTCCTATTTATTCCTTATTCCTAATGATACCAACCATCACACCAAATTAGATATATTTTTGTCATTCTCATTTACCCAAAAGGTGGAGGCCTTTCTTTATCTCCAATGACCAAAGTATATGTATGCCATTTCAAATATAAAAGTAATATTTTTGTCATTCTCATTTACACAAAAGGTGGAGGCCTTTCTTTATCTCCAATGATCAAAGTATATGTATGCCATCCTCAAATAAAAGTTTTAAATAAACTTAAAAGTAATATTTTTGTCATTCTCATTTAAACAAAAGGTGGAGGCCTTTCTTTATCTCTAATGATCAAAGTATATGTATGCCATCCTCAAATAAAGGTTTTAAATAAACTTAAAAGTAATTTATTATCTAATAAATTATAAAATATTGGTTCTATTCTTTATAACGTAAACCGCTGAATTTGATAATTAAATATTATTTATTAAATAATTTAGAAAAATAAGTTATTTTTAAATTATTTCACAACAATCCACCATAAACCCGTTAAATTTAATTTGTCATTATGCCTTATAGAAGTTCAACATGCACATACCAAAATTGAAATTAATGTTAATTCGTTTTCAATTAAAAAAATATATGTTAGAATATGTTATATAACATCACTTAAAAAAAATGTAAACTCTGAACTCTATAATCAGCCAGCCCCATTTAAGATATTTATCACACAGATAAGCCACCACCATTCAATAAACACACAACTGACTGCCAAATTTGATAAAACATTCTCTATCGAGTTTTTGCTTTTTCTTGTAATTACTTACAAACGACATACAGTTTATGAAGATACCAGGATTGGTCAGTCATACTGTGCACAAGCAATAAAACTTTGTCTGCAGATGAAGTGGAGAGCTTTATTTTTCCTATAATTAGAACCCAAATATGAGTAATAACAAACTCAGGATACCATAAAAGGATCTGCAGGTTTGTTGAAATTCTTAGAAAATTGATGGGGATATTATTATTATTATTTCTCTCTGATTCACAGAACTAACCAACTCTGGGAATTCGTGACTCTTACATATTTAAAAGATCACTTCTGGTTCACAGAACCAACTCTGAGAATTCCTTTAATGCGTGGAGGGATAATATTACTGTTGGAGCTCACATACTGCAGTTATCCTTCTTTGAGGAGGGAACCGATGACAGCCATAAGAGGTCCTGTTTCCCTCTGAGCAAGAAAATGGTTGAGACCTCATGTGCAGGAAATAGGCCCGAAAGAAGTCCTTGTTCTCTTTTACCAACCCTTTCCAAACTGCCATTACCCATTGTCACAGAAAAATAATCAGTTATATTAATGTTAATGTGAAGCAGTAAATCATAATGTGACGGGGCTCAATGAATGAAGGAATGAGTAGGGTGAAATGGAGTTACCAGTGAGAGTGACGAGAGGATGAATGTTGGCGTGTTTAGCCAGAGCGCGAACACAGTCACGAAGACCCATGTGAAATATGAGGCATTTCTCGATCAAATGTTGAACCATGCGAATGTACATGAGGCGCTGCTTGTATTTACACGATGACGAGCTCTCCCTTGAAAAAAATTCATTTTCTTCTGCACTTTCTCCATGGCTTTGACCTTCAATCCCCTCCTCAGTCTCAATCAGGCCCTTTTCTTGAACTGTCATTTTGCCAACTTCGCTCCTTGCAGGAACGAAAGGGACGCTTCGTGAAGAAAATAACTAGAAAATGACGATGAAAGGATATATTGGGCAGAGAATGGAAGGGAGAAACACTAGATATATAAGGAGAGTGAAAAACGGATGAATATCATCCAAAGGGTATCCTAGGGAAAGGCTAAGAATGCCGGGGAAATCTCAGAGGATTTCACCTCATTCGTTGAAGAGGAGGATAAGATGAAGTGAATGGATGGAGAATAGAGAGCTGCTGTACTCTTTCTGTCATTGGTCACGTGGCACCCGTTTCCAGTGGTCTTGTTGCATGCATGAGATTCTTCCGACGCGTCACCCTATCTCTGCTCTTCTTTCGTTATATCATCCATCTTTGGTTACTGTGAGTTCATAATGCGTAGGCACAATGTTGTCTAGAGGTAGCGATTGCAAGGAAGGATCATAATGCCACTCACAAGAGTTTAATTTTTCTTTCATTAACCAATTTAACTAACCAGGGGTCTATTATATGTTTTCCTTGGAATTAGTTGTTTTAGTTTTGTTTTTTTTCTTTTATTTATCGAAGTAACGGATAAGAGTTCAATTTTTCTTTCATTGACCAACATAACTAATCATGGGTTTGATCATGGTTAAGTAGGTTTTGTATGTTTTCTTTGGAGTTAGTCCTTTTAGTAGTTTTTTTTTTTTTTTTAATAAATGGATATTTTTTTTTTTAATTTAGTTAAAAATGGTGGGAAAGAGAAATTTAAGTTATTAAATTTATGCAAATTGAGTAATATAAGAAATTTTAAAAGTTTTCAATCTCTATATATATTTAACTATCACCACTACACAAATTAAATTCTTGGTACAAGTTGATAGACAAAAAATCATAATAGATATTTGTTGGAAGTTATTAATAATTGGAGAGAGCAGGAACGCACAACAATTCACACACAAATAATTATTTTCTATATTGCACTAATTAGATACATCAAATATATAGGTGAACTCATACTAATCTTAGAGAGAGAAGTTGAGAGATTCTCTCAACTTCCTCAACAAACCCAATCCATGATCAATCTAAAGTAAGCATGATCCTAACTAAATCTAATACCTTCCCTTAATGCTTACTTTACAAAACATATAATTAATCACAATTACAACACTTTAAACTTTTTGTGTCTTTGTCTGATCTGGTCTTCATTAACATCTGTACCCACTCTGAGATCTCATAGGAAACGCTCTTTTCTCCACCATTTTCGAGCTACCATTCAATCCATTTAAAATACATTGTTTCTGACCAGCAATAATGAACTGTTGCAAGATCAACAGTATTGACAACTCGGCTCGTCGGGGCTTCCGCGATAGAGCTGACAAGTGATGAACCATCCTATGGACCAATCACCATCTGATTTCGCTTTCGGCTCTCCATCAGTGGCTAGGCAAATGGTCTGAATACTGAATGTGTTCAAGAGCTAATCTAACAACTTGACCTGCTAACCTGTAACTGATACTCCTTGGCCCGTAGCTCAACAAGATCAGCATATAACAAATTCACACAATTAGATTAGCCAATTGTTCTCTCGTCCCTGTAGGACGTCAAGAACGACTAATTTAAATAATGCTAATTTGTTCAATAATTGGTTCTCTAATACATAAATCTCATAACAACAAATATAAGCTATAACCCAAGCAACCCAACCAACGGAGCCATGTCATCTATTCTCTTGTAATTCCTTCTCTGACTTTAGATTTCACTTTCGTCCTCCGGTCTCAAATTACATGAGTCTAACAACGTGATCGACCGTAGGTGCAACAGCGGAGACAGGAACTTGATCAACCCCAACAATCTAAACATCATAACCAGAAGAATGCACGCGTGGATTGTTTTCTTCATATTCATGTCTCAGCACTTCGAAGAATAAAATATTGATCTTATTGTCTGGCTACCTCCGCAAATCTCAAGATATAACAAGGCTTAAACTGAAGTCAAGATGAAAATGGTCATACAAGGGTATACATGATTAATACACAATATACTTGAATAACAAAGGGACCTAACACTGGCATAACCAAAGAAAATGCATGGGATGGATCACAAATCTTCCAAAACCAGACCGACATGTTAACCACGCCAACACATGTGATACAAACTAAGCGATGGGGCCACCAGATGTATGATCTTCAACCTTTCCACTTTGACAATTTCCAGCGAGTCGACAACCTGGCAAACCAAGGCACACGTGTAGAGCAAGGGGCGATATTATTAGTGAACGGAGAAAGGAATTGGGTGCATATACCATAACCCAAGTCATTTAATGGAAAATATAGGGAACTCGATCAAGGCGGATCCGCTGACAACATAATTAAAAAGACCAAAGATGACAGGTCCAAAGTTGTAATGCATTTCGGTAACAACAAATTCCCCAAAAAGGCAAGCCACTATAAATATTTGGATCGCAATTGCAAGGAAGCATGGCGAAACAGAAATTTCACAAGATATTCTTCTTCACCGATTTTGCAGGTACAGATTGATTTAGAAGTGCCTTACAGACCACGTATCAGCGACAATTCAGTCTCTTCACAGATGTACAAGCCGTCCGCACCAAATATACGACCTGAAATTCCTACCAGGACCTGAAATTCCTGTTAATGGCGTCTACCAGGAATATACGACCTGTTAATGGCATCTACCAGGACCTGAAATTCCTCCTCAACGTCACGAGTCCCACGATTTCAACAGAGGTTTCTTCTGGAGATCGAATTCTACTGCGCCTCCTCGTACTGCCCTTTTTCTTTCTGCTCATGCTCACCCTCATACCGCATTACATCTGGTTAGCGAGAAGATAAATAAAAAATACCTTCACACAACAATTAAAATAACAAACACACAAAAACTGAACTATCTACTCTCCTACAGCAGCGGTATTGCTCTCACATCTTCCTGGCTATCCCGTGAGGGATTTAAGCCAGTAGTGGCTCTGATACCATATTAATAATTGGAGAGAGCAGGAACGCACAACAATTCACACACAAATAATTATTTTCTATATTGCACTAATTAGATACATCAAATATATAGGTGAACTCATACTAATCTTAGAGAGAGAAGTTGAGAGATTCTCTCAACTTCCTCAACAAACCCAATCCATGATCAATCTAAAGTAAGCATGATCGTAACTAAATCTAATAGAAGTTTCACAATACTAAGAAGGAGGTCGGGGGTGAATTTGTATTGTGCATGATGGACAACTTTTACTAGTTTTTTCCTTTCCTTACATTAACTAATTCATCAACTAATTAGCAACACAATATAGCACATAACATAAGGATGTAAACATATAAGAAACTACCACAAACACAAGTAACCATAACAACAATGCATCAACACACATGAGAACATAGGATGTAAGGTACAAATCATTCTCAGATAAAAAACACCATCTGTTTTGTTTTCTTCTTCTGCTTCTATTATATAAAATCATATTTTTACATAATCACTAACCACCACCATTGTGTAAGCCGTAATTTTTTATCATGTGAACAATAATTGCTCCAAGCCACTACCTGACAGAAGTCACCACTTCTTGAACTTTGTAGGCTACCACTTGTTGGAAGCCACACTCCCACAAGTATGTAGGCTACCACTTGCTAAAGGCCACCACCTTCAATAGTTTTTTCAGCCACCATTGGAACGAAGCCACCACTGCCATGTTCTTAGGCCACTACTTGAAAAATGTCACTACACCCTGAATCAACAAGCCACCACTTGCTTCACTAAAGGCCCCAAACTTCAAGCTCTTGTGGAACTTGTTTCAAAATGTTCCATAATAGATCCACCATACAAAATCAAATAACTGTGGCCCTCGTTTCATCCCATTTTCAGACTGGACCCACTGAAGACTCTTTCACTTAACAACTGAATCAAACACCTCAACACAGTCCAAAATCTCCTCACAAAAAAATGTTTCCAAATCGTAGTAGGTCAACACTCTCAATCAACTTAGGCATTAACCACAATACATCAGTAGAATGCAACTCTCATAGGATAACAACTACACACTGACCAAACCACTGTCCAACACAAAATTTGCATATACAAGCAATTTGCTGTCATATACAACTCGCTACATAGAAGCAGATAATACAAGAGTTCTATGAATAGTACAAGGAAATACACCCATACATAGAATTCAATAACCCAATAACCAAGAAATATTTGTATACAGTTAGCTAACACCAAACTCTATCCAAAACATGTGCACTAACTTCTTTGGCTTCTCGGTCAATGACTAATACATACAAACCATTCAGTGCAAAACAAGGCCATCATAACACAAAAAGATGTACAATAGTTGTGAACTCGAATATTCTTTGCACACATAAGCTTCAAAGCACTAGCATTTGTACCATACAGCTACAACTATGCACACACCAAAATTCAAGCGAGCTCAACTACAAGTCTTCTAAGCACATAGGTCACTCAATTGGTCTCCATACACACAACCTTTTAATTATACACATTCTCTGTAACAATAAATTGATCAACCTCTTTCATACACATTTACAAGCAGCTAATCTCCATTAATCTAAGTGTGCATGAAAAATATTGTTATCACTCCATCACATATGCACTCAATCGTTTCTCAATGCATGCACACAAGGTTGAATTATCTCTCACTCTATCTTTGCATCGAACTATCTATCATACACACATAAGAGATATTTTCTCTTTCTCTTGTCACTACATGCCTACACGACTCAAAATCACCTCATCGAACCATATAAACTTATCTCTGTTTGTAGAAATATCTAAATAGATTCAATTGATCTTGTAATGTACTAAAAAAAAATACTGAATCACTTCTACAAATTATGGAAACCAATTTTGATCGCACAATCACGTAAACAAGTAAGAGAAATAATTATCAATCGAACAACACAAGAAGTATCTAGGGAAAGTAACTTCTCAAAACCCCGCTATCTGTATATTGCAGAAAGTCAAGATCATGAAACAACACAATGCTATTTCCCTTCCTGAGAAACATCTACACTTTGCTACTTGTCTCACTATGATCTAGGCAAAATCGATCAAATACTTAACCAATTCTCATCCTTTGTATAACTAGCCTTGTTTACACATTCTTGGAGGAATTGTGGCCCTATTAATAAGGAAATTCCCAAGAATTTATTGCACAATTCCTTCAAGGCAACATGATGACGTCATGCATGACCTCTACAATTTTCTAATTATAGAACTGATAATTTTCTTCGTTGTAACCCCAATTTCAACTAGGCCTTCATTATAAGTTACATGAAAAAACTATTTATAGTGAATTATCAGTTAGTTGATTGATCACTACTTTTGAATTAAATTAGATTTAATTCACTAGTCCTATCACTAGCTCATCTCTCAGTTATAACTAGTTAAACTGATTTTAAATAAAATAATTGAGTTAACTAATTACAACTCACAAATAACTATAATTGGATGCCCTAAAACTTAGAGTGGAATCTACATGCATATAATTTGACCTCCAACTCGAATTACCTAAGCTAACGAAGTCTTTCTAACTCAATTAACACTTACAAGTTGTTCTGAGATGGAATTACAATGTTTCTTCTAAATTAAGGGAAAATTAAATTAGAAGCCCCCTTGGGGTACCATTTCTTGTTGCCATTTCAACACTCACTCTCAACAAGAAAGGGATTATCTACTACCCCGATCTTGTCTCCATCGAATTCGAATTTAATTCTTGATAGTGCCTTCGTTAAGATTTTTTCATATTTCTCCTTCGTGGGAATGTAATATGATGAGATTATCCTCCTCTACACAAAATCTCTAAGATGGTGATACCAGATATCAATATGCTTGGACCTGTCATGAGAAAAAGGATTAACCGAGAGTCTGATGCAAATCTGGTTATCACAATACGTCACCACAGGATCCATCTGTCAACCAAACAAACCAAAAAGTGTCTTCCCCATCCATATGGCCTCACATGCTGCCTGACTAGCCACCATGTACTCTACCTTTTGCTAAACTGAGTGCAACTAATCTCAGTTTCCTGTTGTACCAAGAAACTGTTGTTGATCTTATGCTAAAGATTCCCCCGGATGTGCTCTTCCTACCGGATGAACTCCCTGCCCAATTTGCATCGATGAAGCCTTGAAGCTTCACTCCCTCTGTCCATCTGTACCATAGCCCATACTCTATAATTCCTCTGAGAATCTCAACACATGATTTCATGCCTTCCAAAATAGCTTGGTAGGCTTAACCATAGCTTGATTAAGTTGGTTAGCTGCATAGCATATGCCTAGTTGTGTGTTCACCAAATACATGAGTGAACCCAAAATTTGCCTATTAACAATAGCATCCACTACTTTTCCTGAAGTAGTTTCATCCTCCTTCCTGTAGTTTATTGCTAGAGGAGTCTCCATGGGTTTGCTTCCCTCCATGTGGAATTTCCTGAGGATCGTGTTGGAACACATTTCCTGAGATACAAATATCTCCCCATATCTTTTCCATATTTCAAATCCCAGAAAATAGTGCAAGAGCCCCATGTCCTTCATCTCAAATTCTTTTGCAATATCCTCTTTGCAAGACTTGATGAAATTCTCATCACCTGTCAGTATTAGAGCATCGACATAAATTACAATAATCAAAAGCTTACCATCTACCACAATATGATTAAAATTCTCATCTGCTTCACTCTTAGTGAAGCCCAACCTGGTGAAATAACTTTTGATCCTGGTGTACCAAGCACGAGGTGCTTTCTTCAGCCCATACAGTGCTCTCTTGAGTCTGCACACATGTGAATCCATGTATAAGGTCTAAAAACCTTTTGGATGCTCAATGTACACATATTTCTCACACTAATAAAAATGAATAATTAGTTACTAAAAAAAACACCTAAAATTTGTATATAAATGACTAATTTTCGGTCCGTGACCAATAGTAGCTAATTTACAGTATTTTATAACGCGACCAAATTTTAGTCAATTTTAGCTTAGTCATTAATTGGTTGTCTCAATTTTATTGTCTAGTAGTATATTTGGTCATTAATTTAGTCATTGATTTGGTCATTAATTTAGTCATTAATTTGATCATTGATTTGGTCATTGTTTTTCATTAATTTAGTCATTCATTTGGTCATTGATTTAATCATTGATTTGGTCATTAATTGTCACAATTAATGACCAAATATACAACAAAATATATTACTAAATGATCACCTGAGAAAACCAATTAAGGACCAAAAAAATATGACCAAAATGTTGGGCATGTTATAAGATACTGTAAATTAGCTACTAATAGTCATATATATGCAAATTTTAGTGATTTTTTGAAACCAATTAATGACTAAAGAAATATGACTAAATTTTAATCGTGTTATAAAATACTGTAAATTAGCTACTAATAGTTGTATATATGCAAAATTTAGTCACTATTTGCAATCACAAATTTATTATTTGCAGTAGTCATTTATCTTTTTTTTGGTAGTTTCATATTCATTATATAAATGACTACTTTAGTAGTTTATATTCATTTCATTTACTTTCATTAACAATCGTAATAAGCTACTAATTTAGTCGTATATTAATTTTATTTGTGTCCATCATTAATAACCATAAAAAAATACTAATTTAGTAATTTTAGATTGATTTTATGTGTTCATTATTAATCAACATAAATTAATTAGTATTATTTTGCAACTAAATTAAGAAAATAATGTCATACAATGTACATGTTCATCTAATATGAAAATGCGAAGTTACATATGTTAATTACAATACTAAGTAATATTAAGTGCAACTATAAATAATTTCAACCACATAGATTATATTATATAAAATGACATGTATTACAATATGAGTTTCCAAATAATATTGGTTGGAGTACAATTTACACATGAAATATTGTTTCATCACTTCAAAACATTATCATTTTTTTTCCAAGACATTGCAGATGAATTCACCAACTCTGAAAGCTTGGCCATCAGTCTCTATGTGTGTGTCTTATGCGGGATATTGGCTCTGCAGATACCACTATACCAATTTTCTTCTCTCTCTCTTTAATTTTCATTTCATCGCTCTAGTGTTATTGTTCTCCTCTTTCTTCAATTTCTACTTCTTACCATCAATATTGAGTTCCTTTTATGGAAGAAAAAAGATACAATGCAAAGTATAAGACATGAAAGTTGATGAAAACTAGAATATAAACTAAAGTAGACTATAAAATATTTATATGATATATACCTCAACATAAGAAATATTTTGAATGTCAATTTTCCCCATAAAAGCAAGAAACTCAAACAAGTTTTCTTCAGTTGGGCAATAGTGGCTACTATCTAGCCAAATAACCTGTATAAACAAAGAAAATAAAATGTCACCATAGAATAACTTTTTTACCTACTATGTTCTTAGTGTACAACATTTTTTATATTCAATTAAAGTAATAAATGCATAGAAGGACACATTTCTATCTCAGTATTTTGAATTATCATGCTTATGGTAGATTGCAATTTTGATTTTATCCAACATAATCAAACACAATAGAGTTAGCAATTTCTACTAAGAATGTCTCATGTTCTACTTTTGTAGTTGTATCATTTCCTCTAGTTACCTTTAAGAAGTAGTCACACTTCAACAATAAAATTTGTCAGTAGAAATATAATGGGTGGAGAAAAGTTTTGCTGACACAAGATTACAACAAGAAACTAAAAAGGAATAAGACAATACTTTTGTAAATTCAATACTAACCGGAAATATAGCTTCAACATAAAAATATTCAATCGTCATCGTACTATTCCAGGGGAAAAGGAATCCAATTCCTAGAATCCAACAAATATCTAGAGAAAAACTAAACATGTTAGCTCCACATTCAAAGGTAAAGTAATTGGGGACTAACTATATCAGATACTTTTTATAGTGTATGGGTACTAACACCATTAAAAAGAATTTTAAAATATATCTTCCATGTATGACCTCAAATGTGGCAACAAATTTGATATAAGCACAACCTATATACATTCCAAAATGCATTGCAATGATATAAGAGTATCAAAATAAACTGCACATAATTACACATTAACTATCCAATTTTATTCCAAAAAAACATTCAAATAATTGTTATAACTTACCCTGAAAAATATACTAAAATTTCCATTTGTTGTCATGAATATCCCTAGCTCTCAGTTCCTAGAAAGGTGGTTGCTAAGTGAAATCCTACCCCAAACAAACAAAACTTAAAACGAGACAAATATGAAAAATACCCTTACCTTTTTCTCCTTCAGTCTTCTCTTAAAAAATGTCTAAACTCCTAAGCACTTATCTATTAAATCATAAATATAACAACAATTATGGGAAAATAAGAACCGCACAAGTGTAGGACAAATTTTTTCTGCAACGCATCATAGCACATAAAACCTATCATCGATGCTAGTGTTACTTGCAGTCAATGTTTTACGAAAGTAATTATTCGATCACTTGCTTGGTGTGCCAAGGTCAAAACCAAAATAACAATATTTTTTCTCTTTTTGCACAATATCATCAATTTTTAGTTCCCTGCACAAATGGAACTAATACCAAATCATTTCTCACCGGAATTGGCAATTACAAGAAAGCACATAGAATGAAATTTAAAATGTATTACAACATTATAGAATGAAATTGAATTGAAATTGCATTTTTTATGTGCATTCTGCACTTGCATATAAAAGGGACTTTGTTTCTGTCCTCTTCTTCAAAAAAGAAAACTAGCCAAAAATTACATTTCTTTTAAGTCCTTACATATTCCCATAAAATTCACCCAGTTACCATTCTTTAAGTCCTTACATCTTCCCATAAAGGTCACCCAGTTACCATATTCTATATAAGCAAAAAAAACTTAGCAGAAAGAACTTTAGCAAGCCCTACATATGATTCACGATGGAATAAAAAAGTTGTGCATAGTGACCTTAACAAGAATGAGAAAGAAATGAAATTGAAGGCTAAGGTGACTGTAAAGGTGGAAGCTCTTCCTCCTCTAACCTCTTCCAAAATCGTACAACCTTCTGCCATTTGTACATGTTCCATTGACAAGGCATCTACCTCCACGTTCATCTTGCATTAGTATTGTGTTGATTCTGGATCAAAATGCATCCTATGCAGTTATAATTTGTTTAAACAAGTACGGAATAGGTAGTACTAGAGAAGAGGATGTTACTTTATTCCATAGGATGAAAATATTGTTATGCTTTCTAATTCCATCGAAAAGATTCCTTCCTAGGTATCTCAAATAAGGGTGTTGTAATATGTGCATACATTTTTATAAAAAATTGATAATATCCCATAAACTCTTGGAATCCTTGCAATTAGACATTTTTTTTGGGTTTGGGTCGACCTTTACACGACCTTTTGATATTATATGGTTGATGTACTAAGTCACTTTATTTTCGCCAAAAATTCATTTGATACTTTTTGCATAAAAATGTTTTTTTTTTTTTTTTTTTTTTTTTTTAACATAGAAAAGACCTAATTTATGTGATTGATTTGTTCCTTCAAGGTTTTACTGTAGTGTACATGTGTATATAATAAAATATAATAGGCACAAACTTGTTAAGAATATTTCACCCAAGTTTTGGTCAAGGCGAAGGTTTCCCTCCAACTTCACTATTTGATGGTGAAGGTGGTGACCTGACATTTCAAACATAGCTCAGGAAAGTTGGAAATGACCTTCCAAGTGTGCTGATGCATGTCCCAAATGTATTTTTCTTTCCTATCAAAAAGTGTTTTCAAGTTACATATTTCTTGTGTAAAATTGTGAGAGAAGCACCACCTAATAGGCCCATATGAGGTCAAGCCAAGTTTAACGTGAAATTGATAGGATTTTGTGATAAATGTGTGAGAAAATGGAATTATATGTTTTCATAGGATGTTATATGTCAGGTTGTAGTGAATGGTAAGATGTCCTCTCCCTCTACCCTCCAAAGGTAACCGAGTAAGGCTGAATTTTATTCCATTTTGTTGATGTACTGTAAAAAAAATTATTGGATACCTGTTAGAAAAGGATAATGGGATTTTGTTACCAAATGTGTGGTCTTCAACTCCCATTTTACCGAAAACTTTTCCACTCTAATCCGTCAAGAGGAAAAGGAGTTGTAAATTTTTTTTTACGGCCTTTGGATCAATCTTCGATGAACACATGCGTATCTATATAATTATCAAATAGAGATCCCTCCTACATCCATTAGTAAAAAATAGAAAATAATAAATGTAGGGAACATAACTATGCACCTAAGGGTTCCCCTTCATCGAACTGTATTGCTTAAGAAGATATTTTAATGGTTGCTTCTTAGGTTACCATATCTTTTGAGAATACACTACCACATGAGATTCAAGGGAACACGTTTTTAAATATCTCAGGGACCATTTGGAATTAAGAAAGATAGTTATCTACATGTAGTGGAAAGATTCATGATCACCCTATTGTTTATTAGGGTATGCCCCAACCCACTTTATGTACTCCTGATTCATTCTCTCTCTTTCTTCGATTGTTAAATTCTTTGTCCAGTCAGGCTGGAATTCTAGAATCATGGTTTGATATGCTACATACTCTTGCATCTTCCTCATCCGAGTAATTCTTAACTCTGAAAACCTATAAATATTCCGAAGCAAGTATATGATATTGATAATCCTTTGATCAACATGTTTCATTGGTGAGGAAACAACCAACAAATGTAGATAGCAATTTATTTTCAGTTTGTTAGTAACTCTTATGGAACTAGATGGACAACAACATTGTTAACCTACCAACAACTTCTTCAATGATATTTGTACATAAAGATGATGCATTTTGGATTCATGTTTTTAAAATAAATTGGAATTCTTTATTTTCCCAAGAAAAATGTGTAATTTCTATCCTAATTTGAATTGAAATTACATTTTTTTATGTGAATTTTTCACTTGCATGTAAAAGGGACTTCGTTTGTGCCCTTTTCTTAAAGAAAGAAAACTAGCCAAAAAATTACATGTCTTTTAACTCCTTACATCTTCCCATAAAGGTCACCCAGATACCATATTCTATATAAGGCTTGAAGTACTTTACAAATGCAAAGGCTTTGAGAGAACATGTGCAACAGAAATACATGTGAATTTTGTGAGTCAACAATTGAAGAAATAGATCAAAAGGGACATGCGATTCACGAAAGAAAAACTTGTGTGGAGAGAAGAAAGCATCACTTCAACCACTTTCAAATATTTACTAAAGTATTTTATTGATAATTTTAACAATTTTTTGGTTTGTAATCTGTTTATTAATTGCAAATTTCTCTTGTATGCATCTACAACATATGTATAGGTTGTTTTTTGTGAGCCTGGTTGTTTGAAGTACTTTACAAATGTAAAGGATTTGAGAGAACATGTGCAAGAAGATTACAACATTGTTTGTTCTGAAGTTTGATTGATTTTTGTAGTTCCAGCTAAAATACTTGAATCTGTTTATTAATTGCAAATGTTTCTTTTCTGCAGCTACAACAGATATACAAGTTTTTTTCTTGCTATGGTTGTTTGAAGTACTTTACAAATGTAAAGGCTTTGAGAGAACATGTGCAACGAAAATACATGTTGTGAATTTTGTGAGTCAACAATTGAAGAAACAAATAAAAGGCTACATGTGATTCATGAAATCCAAACATGTGTGGATAGGATAAAGCGCCACTTCAACCACTTTCAAAGATTTACTAAAGTATTTTATTTATAATTTCAACAATTTTTTGGTTTGTAATATGTTTATTAATTACAATTTTTTCTTGTATGCAGCTACAACATATGTATAGGTTGTTTGTTGTGAGCCTGACTGTTTGAAGTACTTTACAAATGTAAAGGCTTTGATCCATGTTTGCTGTGAAGTTTGATTGATTTTCATAGTTCTTCATTGCATAATTTCCTGATATGTCTTATGCTCAAGGATGGAATTTTGTGTTGATATCAACTATTGAAAAGTGTTGGCTTTCTGAAGAAAGCATATTATAATTTATACCTTCCATCAAGGATAGTCTGATACAAACAAAAATGGTTTCTTTTGTTCTAGATGGTGAGTTAAAAGGAACGAGAAGTGTATTCAACAGTGAAATGGACAAAGAAGACAATGTGAAAACTCTTAAAAAGAAGAGGCAAATGGCCTTGAAGCTTGAATGTACCCACTGAATAAATGTCTCGCAAGAATAAGATTTATTTCATCTTCCTTTTGGATTGCATCTAGGTCAATTGAAATGGGTGGCTTTGTATCTCTGGCATTTGGTTTTGCCTTTGATTTTGGCATTGATGTTAATCTTACCAAACAATGGAATGCATCTCATTTATGTTAGAGGTGAGTGCATATCCGTGGAACAGTCATCCCCAGTTGTAGCTCCAGGTTCTTCCATTGTTTATGTTGGAGTTGTTGAGTAAAATTACAAAAAGTTTGATAACCAAATGGGACTTGGAGGGAAATATGGGTGCTAAGCCATGGAGGTATGCTTGATCAGGGAACTTATTTTATGCCAAAGGAGCTAAGGATATATCTAAATATTTATCATATTGTATGTATTTTCCACTTCATAGTTGCATTCACCATAATATTCTTCATGTTGATAGGTATTCTACTGAAAATACCGATCTTGATCAGCTTGTAAATATGTTTTTTGTTTCCAATGAGGGGATGATAAAGTGGAAAATGTTGGCATTGAATCTAGAGATTTATAAGTCAATGATATGTCTCAAATTAGTGATACATTCTCATTTGAAATTGGAACAAGGAATGTTCCCATTGTAGAGGATATTTATGGCTTAGTCAATTTCACCCAATATGGTGAGATAAACAAAAAAGTTGGATGCTAGAAACCCTTTCAAACTAGCCAATCAAGTGACGTGATTTAGAGAAAGGCTTCTAAAAGATGCCAAATTATTTCCACCCATATATTCTTTACAAAAATATTAGTAAATATCATATTATTTTTCTTATCATCTATGCTAAGATGAACTACCAAAATAATTACAGGTCTTCTACGCGAGAAAATAAGAATAGAAAGCACTTTTATGAATCCCTATACCCCTCAGGTTACCTCAAATGTTTTAGAAACAACATTTTGGTGTAACCTGTTAAGAAAATCCCATTAAATCACAACATTTGACCAATCAAAACCTCTTAACTATGGCCAAAAATTCCTAAACATAGTAACTTTAACCAAATGAATGTCATACTGTATCATGATTCATATCCTCCTCACTCACAGAGAACACCACTATTTGAATGAATGCCCTCAAAAGTACCAAGAAATGGTTGAAAGTGAATTTTAGAAAGAAGTTATAAATGCATGATTCATTGCCAATCAAAAGCAGTTTCTGAAAACCAACACAACACATTCAAAAGAAGACTTCAACTCTTAGAATAAGATTACATAAAGGACTCAAAACCACTTTTTTTTTTTCTTCAAAGAAGAAAAAAGGAGAAGAGAAAAAATTTACTCTGTAATCGAGCTATAACCTTCAACAGATTTATGATTCAAGAGTAACTTCCATGATCATAATTTAGACAAGTCTCAACCATAATGTCATTGGAATGAATTTTCCACCGCTGCCTATTATGAACAACTAGGAATCTTCAATAACGTCTTTTGTCCTCATCAAACTCTTGAAGAAGATGAAGCATTCTCCAAAGACCATAAATAATGCATGTTGTCAAACGAGTAACTTTGATGCACAATTAATTTGGTATTTACATAGTATCATTTACATTATAAAAGAGTTATTTATTTCTATATTATTCATGTAGATTCTCATGTTATTTATTCAAAATAAATAACATGTGGTGGTTGATAATATCTTCAAAAAGAGATAGAAAAACTAAACCATTAACACTTCCACAGGGATGTTGGTTTGCAAGGATTCAAAATATTGTCAAACATAGACTTCTGGGTTGTTTTCTGGTATTTTCTTAAAAGAGAAAGGCATTTAAAAATGATATAAGACAAAATATAAATTTAGCATTTGCAAAGTTGTTGGGACAAACTCATTCCATCAATCCAAGGAGGAAAGCACTGCATTGCTACCTCTAAAATTTTTGCTTCAAAATATAGATTCAATTATCAACTACAAACACCAAAGTTACTTGAGGACATCACCCATTGTCACCTTGGTGATCATCCTTCTCACATAAGGCTAGCTCTCCTCCAACATAAGGGAGGAACCCATGATAAGCCTAGAGATCTGTCCTTTAAATGCTAAAAAATAGATTTGCAATATAACACCCTTGAAACCATTTCCATCCTGACACTTCCACCATATTTGTTTCGTCTTTGTCTTCGTTTACATCCCACAGTAAAATTCCTTACATTAATGTTGTGAGGTGACCTATTTCCATGTAATATCCTGGAATAAAAATAGGAAGCATATGATTTCCCCATTTAATATCCTATTTCTTTCCTTTCCTCCCTTGTCTACATCTTAGCTCCTCTTTTCTCTGTGCCTTCTCCAGATCCAATGGTTTCATGGTTTTGCAGATGAAAAGGTGTAGCATCTTTACTCCCAAATAATTACCAGGACATGTTGACATGCATCAGGATAAAGCAGGACCAATTCACTTTGGGAAGTGTTTTGGCTCTGTGTGTTGCACATGCAACTCTACAAAAAGGTAAGGATGTCGATGCCCACTTTATACCTATATTGGATCACGTGTTACCATGGGGAGTGCCCTTGTTGAAATGTATGAAAAATGTGGGGATATAGATGATTCACTGAAGGTTTTTGAGAAAATGCTTGAAATAAATGTGGTTTCACGAAATTCCATAATTGTTGGATGTGCTCAGCATGTCTGAGGTATAGGGGTTCTAAAATTGTTTGGGTAGATGATGCAAGCAGGAATATGTCCTGATTCTATCACCTTTATATGTGTTCTCTATGCATGTGGCCATGCTGGTCTAGTAGAAAAAGGTTGTAAATATTCAATTTGTTAAGTGCAGAGTATGGGATCATTACTGGAGTAGAGCACTTTGGTTGCATTTTCCACCTTCTTGGCCATGCTTGGCACTTGGATGAGGTGGAATACTTTATCAACAAAATGCCAGTTGAAAATGATCCTCTTGTCTGCGGAGCATTGCTAGGTGGGTACATAATTCATGAAAATATGGAAATAGGTAGACGTGTAGCAAATAGCCTTCTTGCATTGCAACTACAGAACCATGGGACGTATGTCCTCATATCAGATATTTTTGCTTCCAGTGGCATGTGGGATGAAGCAAAAAAGATAATAACAATGGTGCAATACAAGGGCTTTAAAAAGTCACCAGGATGTAGCTGGATTCAAGTCAAAAACCGAACGCCCATATTTGTTGTAAGAGATAACATGCATCGACAAAAAGAGGAGATTCATTCAGAGCTGAAAAAATTTGCTGGGCAGATTAAGGTAGAAGGACATGTATCAAATCATGAATATTAAGAATGTGTTGCACTATGTGGAGGAGGAGAAAAAGTAGAAAATTCTCTAGAAGCATTGTGAGAAGCTAACCATTGCTTTTAGACTCATCAACACATCACCTTGAAAAACTAAGACCCTTGAAGAATATTTGTGTTTTTGTTGATTTTGACACCACTGTCAAGTTATCTCTAATATTTCCAAGTGAGAGATTGTTTTGAGGGATGAAAATTATTTTCATTATTTTAAGGATTGGAAGTGTTCTTGCAGATATTATTGGTGATCCGAGATGAAAATGGAATTCATCTATGATTTTTTTTATTTGTAATAAAGAATGTACTTCATCTAAAAACTACTGATAGCTCAAGAAAGATAGGGATCAAATATAAACATGTCATAATGCTAATTCAACTAGCTTTTAAGTTTTCTACCAGCATGGGTTCAATTAAATAATTTTGTGAAGGAACCAACTCTTTCAAATCTTGTCATGTTCCAGGAACTTATTTGAGACCCTGTTGGCCTAAACACTCTTAGGATTGACCCGCAGGCCCTATGAACCATTTTTCTTGCTTTACACTGAACCTACATCCTTGACCTGGTCTTGTTAGGATTTTGAGGTTGGATTTATTTTATAGGACCCTTGAACAATATTTAACTTTAAGTGCCATACCCAACAGATTCAATGTTCTATGCAAAACACAAAACCACATGAAGCAAACATACTATTATATAATTATTTGAAAAGAGGGCTTGGCCTTTGATTAGTTCCCTTATCACCATAACGCAATGGAGATAATTTACCCTTCCATGGCTATTTGTTGACATTAAATAGAAAATATTACCTTATCCGATATGATGTGCCTATGCTTAGTAGGCTTTATTATAACTAAGTTACATTTATTAAAGCTTGTGTGAGAAGATTTATCTTTGATAAGTCATTTTGTTTTGGCTAGATCCATGAAAACCAGAAGATCCATTTCCATATTCAATCTCCAATTATCATATGATTTTGTACTTCATGTTATTATTTAATGCTATAATAGTGAACTCAAATGATTTAGCTCTCCAAAATCCTCATTTTATTTGTGGGATCATATTACTCTAGGTACAAAATATTCCTGATGACTCAAATTTGACACAACTAGAATTATCAAGTAAACTAGTCATTCAACACCAATGTCTCGGCATTACAAAGGTCTCAATTATAATGTAAGATGTTATGATGGATAAATAAATCATGCATACTATTGGGTATGCGTGGCATGGCATATCATACAATGGGATGCCTCTACATATGACAGAGAAATGTAATCAGGTTCTACAAAAGTGACTCATTAATTGCTAGATAAGCAGTACAATTTCTTTTAGTTATAGGAAAATCTTAAACAATAAATCTGATATGTGGTGACTATTCTTATATATTTTTCTGCTTTTCTTGTTAAACATAAGGAGGAACCTCAGAAGTATATAAATAGATGCCAAAGAAACTAAACTTCAGACCTAGCCCCAAGGAGGTCTAGTCTACGCACACGGAGGCACCCAAAAACATATAGCTACATTTTTTATATTCTGAGGAGAATACTATGTTCATTTTGGCTTGGTTTGAATTGTTATTGTTAGCCAGAAATGGTACGATTATTGGGAATCCTTAGGGACCTCACTTACATTTGGGTAGGTAATGGAATAAATAGATTGTTAAAAAAAAATATTCCTAGATGAAGTAAATCTTGGATACATATAATGTAGTATGTACATGCCCTTAATTCAAGGGTTAGCCTAAAACTTGTAGTCTTTGGGTCCTTGGACCAATGATTTGGCGTTAGATTTATGGAGTGACAATACTGTGAAGCTGACTCACAAACTTATCATATACAACAACATCATTTTGTTGAGTGTTATTGGCATCAACAATCATTACATAAATAACAATTACAATAAAATAAATATTTTCATAACAACACCTTTCCTGTTAGGTTTTTGGAGACACAATACAACAAAAACACCATTTTGTTTACTGTACTTGGCATGAGAAATCATTACATGAAACCAAATTATAGTAAAATAAATGATGTCATAATAGCACCTTATAACTAGCAAGGTGACACCCTGTAAGTATGCAGGAAATGCAATTGGAGGCCACAATGTTTGTTTACAAACTTTCATTTTCATACAAAAGAAGCCAACCGTGAGTACATTAATTAGTTTATTTCCATCTTGTTTTCTTTGTGCGCAAAAGAAGCTAATAGATATTTCTAGAATTCAATGCTAGGGTATAACCCAAACTTCTACTCGGAACCTCCCAAGGAGAAGGTTTTGGTAACTCTATTTTATCTGATACTCAATGAATTGAGGTGGCATAGTTAAGATAGTTGAAGATAAGATGGCTTGCAGGTCAATATCCCTCAATATAACCTCTAGGAAAGATTAAGTCATGTTCCTACCCAATAAGTACTAGGATACGTAATGGTCCCTTAACATAATTATACAATACTTCCTATGGGCTCAGAATCTGAGGCTCTCATAAATCCTCACATGTCATTTTTTCATGGATGCATTATGCAGTGTTTCTTCTCTACCATACATCTCTGTCTCATAGATATATCATTTTGTATGGATAAATTACACACTTTAAATAATACATCATATGTCTCTCCTCACTCTACAAGTCTTCTGCATATGTGCAAGTGCAATTTTGATATGGCAATGATGGCAAGCTGCAAAGTTAGCATTGAGGAGGTCAAATCCCTAGCTAATAATTGAGATAAAAAAAAGGACTCCAAGTCACCAAGAAGAGTTTCACACTAATGAAGTTATCCTTGAAGAACCACATAATGTAAGTCTAGTACCAACCACCAACATGACCTACCAAAACTGCACTGGCAGATACTGAGTACTTTTGAGTTACAAGCATTTATGAAGTGATTTAAGCATTTAATTCACATTTATTTTCTTTATGAATGCATTTTCCAATGGCACTCGTCTACCTTACATCTCTCTCTCATGGAGATATCATTGTGTATTGATAATTAAACATTGAATACTATATCAAACGTCCCTCCTCTCATTAGAAGTGTTCTGCATATGTGCATGAGCAACATTAATATGGTATTGATTCTAAGCTACAAAATCAGCATCTATCACATAGCAATAGAGGAACTATATAAATGTTGAAAATTAAGTGCTAGGGACTAGAAGCTATGCATGTGGATAGTCTAGGAAATACATGAGTACATCTTCCAACATACAGTTCCAGAATAACAATGGGGTGGGACCCACAAGAAACACTAAAGTCCATACACTCTTTCAATGATTAGTATATATTCCATTTTATATATCAATTTTTCGCTAAGTGCATGATGCATAGTTTTGCTGAGACCCACTACTGTTTCTCTGTGTACAATGAAGGTGATAAAGTACCTCCTTTCTGCAGTTTCATTTTTTTTTTCTCATAACTCTCTTTTGGCTAGTGCCCATGCACTATACATAAATGTTTCTCCCACCCAAATTAAAAAATCACCCCACTTTCATTGGTGAAACAGTGCAAGTAAAATAATTGATGATTTAAGAGAAATATGAGTTCTTTTTAATTAATAATTTTAGTATATCAACATAGAAATCTTCCCAACCAAATGATGCAGATGTCACCAATGTGATCTAAACTAATTCATACCTCACGAATTTGTTTTCTTGCTAAGCTGCTTTAAGGGAAACTAAGATAGAGCTCAATGCTCAACATCAAATCCATTCTCTGCACCTCCTTGATATTCTCTTTCAGATTTCCCTCCCTGTTATGTTTCATTTTCTGTCCCGTGTTAAGGTATTTAGGGTCTGTTTTGTATAGTTGGGTTTTATTTGCAGGTCTTTTCATTCTTTAACAAGATTTATATCAGATTAGAAGCTTAGAGCATCTAGATCTGCCTCAAGTACCCTTAAAACAACTTGACACTAAAACAGATTGGTGAAGTATGCATAATTTTAGAGAAAATGGTGAGATTTGCATCATTTGCTGCCTCACTTCTACTTCTCTAGATGCAATTATCAGAATATTTAAAGCTCAATGTTCTAAAATATTAAATAGCAAAGATGTTAATTTTCATGAACTAGATGATCAAACTCATTCATATCTTTATATCAATATATAAGATGGCAGAATATTATTAAAGTATATTATAATTTTATGAAAAAATAAATATATTATAATTTTATTAAAAAAGGTTAACGTGAAAACTCCACCTGTCATCATATTATTTGGTTTTTTGGTTTAACGATTAAAAACACGAGTAGTCTAATTAGGTAGAAATCTTCCCTGTTTCTATCAAAATCCTGCAACCCAAGAAATTCAAAATTTTGAGTTATATTTGTAAAGGAATCTAAGTTTCGGAACTTCCGAGTATGTTATCCCTCACAATGCTTCATATATAGAGTGGAGTTGGGTTGTTTTGTATTGAATCATATTGGTGAATGAATTTTAATGCATGTGATCAAAATTCCTAATATAAATCCAAGTTATTCTAAGAGATCTGGGCTATTTCCTATTTTCTTGGGAGATTTCACAAAAGAAAAGTGGAAGAATTCAGAATCTTTGAATGTGGCTAACCGCTTTTTGACTTCAACAAGTATGTATGCAGTGGGTCATTGCTTCTATGCATGTGAGTCTATGATCAAAGGGCTGGAAGGGCCAGAGTGATGTATCTCCTTTACATTTTCTGTGCATATGTACACTAGATATCAAATTCACTTGTTTTCTACCCCACTTTTTGATTTGTTGTCCTTTGAAACCTCAAAATCTTGATGAAATATCAATATTTAACTACCCAAAACCAAGTATTTTAATTAAAAAAATTAATGGCTTGGGTACCTTGTTGAAGACCCGTGTCTCATCCTTTGGTCAAAGAATACATCCCCATAAGAAAAAGGTTTGGAGTTCCATTTCTATTAGTTATCAGAAACGATTCTATTGGATCATTTCAATTCAAGTATATGTTGGATATCATGTACAGTCTATGCTTCTTTGATTATTGCATAATGACAAGTTATATACAAATAAATGTGTATAAAGATATAGGTAAGAAAATCTAGATCCCTTGAATCATGTACAAATGTTTTATAACTAAGAGAATTCTTAGGAGTGAAATCTCATCCAAAGATAAGTATTAATATCGCCTATATTATAACTCTAAAGATCCCTTGGGAGTTTTGAGTTTAGAAAATAAAATGGTCTCTCAATTATAGCATATCCTTGCTAATGTGAAATATCCTATGGTCCACTAAACAATAACTTTCAGTGGTTCATTTAGTTCTACAGAGGGCAAATACTAGAAAAACATAGCTTTTACAACACCTTCCATTGGCATAGTTTCGTGGTATTATTTTGTATTGATGATTTGTTTCATTCTAAAGTAACGCTCTTCTGGTTTGAAATATTAATTCACAAAATCTTACACATATAGATCAAGTGAGATATCTTTGGAATCTAGGCCTAAATGAGCAGGGATACATCTACTAATAGGGATTGTCAAACTCCCCCTTTGCTTATATGATATTTATATTGTTACTGAACTCACACTAAAATAACTGAACTCAAACACTAGAATAACATGAAATCAAAATAAATGAAATAACTGAACTCACACTACTTGGCACTCTCTAAAATAACTAAAATCACACTACTTGGCACTATAACATGTGTCACCAAGCATGTGAAAATCCAAGAATAAAATAAATAGTTCATTATAAGGGAAACACCCCTTCTACCAAGAACTATCATTGTCAACTATTAAACGTACGAGCCATAAATTTCCCATAAATTCTGGGGATTTGTAGTTTTGGACATGATATTTCCAAAGGAAAACCATATTTTATGTTTCAAAGCTGCATTGGGGGAAGGTACCAACCACTGGGTAGAGTTTAAGTGCATATACTTCATCAGAAACTATTAACAAGCCTAACTTTTTTTCCATTTCTTCGACCTTGGATAAATTCTCATGGATGGAATTACTATTGTGTTCTTTTCAGCTATTATTTCAAGGTGTTTTAAGCTAACTTCCCAATTCCTTTCTATAATTAAAATTATATTTCCTAGCTTCAATGCCATTGTAGCCAGCAATGCTTCATAAAGTGGATACCCTCAACTTGGAAACAACATGTTTGTACTTTTACAAACCAAGACTATAATAGTTACATACACATCTTGTATACAACCATAGGTTAAGTAGACATCATCTACAACTAGCTAGTAAGAAAGGCCACGAGAGAGATACCCTACCACTGCCACTTGTCGTCACTCTAGACCCATTTTGTAATAGTCTGTTCTAAGCATTGTTTGAATTTATCACACATATTTCATGGGGATCCACTGTTTGTGGATGTTTTTAACTTTGTTTGAGAAACTCTTCCCTAAGAAGTGTATGACAGTTAGCATAGAGGTTTACTACATTAGAAAAGGGTCCATTCTAAGCATTTTTCTTGGCAACAGAGGACAACCTGTAGGTGAAGCTATTTTTCAAGGTATCCCCTTTAATATATTCATGAGTATGGGAACATAAATAAGTATCAAGACCTTGAGTATGGAACACCTACTTCCTGATGAACCCTTAGTTAAACTGAGAGCGGGGGGGGTGAATCAGTTTAATACATTCATGGTCTTTGAAAATCTCCTTTCAAAATTATTTACACCTTCATTTCATGATCAACTTAATATATAATGAAACAAGAATCTTAATATGTGAACAACAGGTATTAAGAAGATTAAATACATAACATCAACACATAATAATCATGCACATGGACAATAGATATAAGTGGAAACCCATAAGGGAGAAAACCACATCTTATTATTGTTGTGATGCAAAGGCGAGCTCCAACTCCCTCTCACCACTGAATTTCTATAGGCTCCAACCTATAGGAGGCTACTACCTCAAATTCTGCAAGCTACAACTTGCAATGAAGCTCCAAATCCCATCTATTTTCTGTAGGCTACAACCCAAAGGAGGCTCCTACCTCAACCAGCTACAAATGGACATCTATCAAGCTACAACTTGATATGGAAGCACCCACTTCCTCATACTACAATAAAATCATATGCTGATTTACCTGGATATCAACTCTGTTTTACTTCTTCTTCACTGCTACCCTTCAACCTTCAAATCTGATTCATATCAGATCTAGATGTGAACATAAACTCTATTTTCTCTCTCTCTCTCATTCGTCCACTCTCTAACCTCTCCATGCATATTACAATAACATCATTTATAGAGATCACTTCATGGCTACTTGCATTATATATGGGAATATGAAGTGAACATGCATGACCCTTGCCTTCCACCCATTCATTTCCTCACTGAGCATATTCAAGATGTTACAAATATATACAATTATGACAGTATCAAATGGAGTTTTGCTTTTCCTAGGAGACTTGCCTTTGCATCAAAAAAAATATAAACCAAATAATACATTTACAGTTACATTCAAATATTTCAATCAGCCCTTTCAACATCTTAGATTTGTTGTGTTTTTGTCCTTTTCTGCTTGTTGTCACTTTGTCTTTTAGCTTCTGCAGTTACATTCCAACAATGCTGCATGACCTCCTTTTTGCTCGACTCGACCCTTGATGTTGCACTTTTCTGCACGAGTTTTTGCATATTTTTTCTTACCAGATCCTTTTCTTTCACATTCAGCCTTTTATTTTAACCAGACCTGTGGATCTGTGGGTTATGTCCCACATAGCTCTCCTTTTACATACAATAGAATACCACTTTAGAGTTAAATACAACATACATACTTTAGCATTCAAACAATGCTACTTTAAACCAGACTACACAAAAACCCAAGTTTCTTGCATACAAGCAAAACACAGTAGAATACCACTTTGGAGTTAAATACAACATACATACTTTAGCAATCAAAAAATGCTACTTTAAACCAGACTACACACAAACTCAAGTTTCTTGCATACAAGCAAAACACAGTAGAATACCACTTTGGAGTTAAATACAACATACATACTTTAGCGATCAAACAATGCTACTTTAAACCAGACTACACACAAACCCAAGTTTCTTGCATACAAGAAGAACACAGTAGAATACCACTTTGGAGTTAAATACAACATACATACTTTAGTGATCAAACAATGCTACTTTAAACCAGACTACACACAAACCCAAGTTTCTTACATACAAGCAGAAAATACTATTGGAGGGTCCCACAATACCTTGAATCAATCATGACACATCGCATTTTGACAAAATTACCAAACGACCATAACATCCAGCTTATAATTCTGCCGATGCGAAGTTGCATTGTAATCTCTGCCGTAGATCTTTGCCAGATCTAACGGTCTTACTATACCTCTTTGTCTTATCACAATCGCTCACCCACAATTTTAAATCTTATCGATAATGCTAAACCATATAAACTGCGATGTGTGCTAGTTCGTAGTGCTGACATGCGGCTCCTCCCTCATCACATTGCAAACATCTTACCATACCGTGCGAACTCTTAACAGTAACCTCTAAAAACTACGATGTGCACTAATGTGAAATGCTGACACGTGGTCGCCCCTCATCGCATCACATCCTTCCACCCTTATCACATTTCAAACTAATTAACATACCTTAGCACTATCCTCTATCATTTTTGATGTGTGAACTTGTGATTTACCATCTGCCATTGATCTGCGCCCAGAGCTAACGGTCCTCACTTGATCGCATTTCACACTTTATAAGATTTACTTTGTGGCTACCCTCTATTTCTTGCAATATGTGATATTGCGTAGTTCTAACACGTGCCCTTCTTTACTTCACATCGCATACAATTTAACTTACCTTGTGATGGCCTTAACACTATCCGCTAACATTTTTGATGTGCGAATTCACGATTTTCCATCCATTGTTGATGTTTTTCCTTCACTTCTACGATCTAATCCTAAGCATCTGATCGCTTCCATTGGAATTATTCTAAGAGTTATTTTCCTTATTTTATTTCTATTCCTATATACTGTTGCTGCTCTGCAACACTGGTTCCTCCTTGCTACTCCTCTTGAACTTGTTCTGTATTCTTCAACGTGAATCTCTCCTGAGCTTTATTTAGTTTCTAAACACGCTGATTGTTAGGGTCCTGTGATTTGGAAAATTGGTAGACCAAATGACAGGGTAACATGGAACTAGTATTTGGGGTCCTAGGACCTAGCCTTCCTAGATTTAGAGAGGGATCTCTCTATTGGATGCAAAGGATGTGTTCTTTTTCCCTTAGGGTTTTGATTTTAGGCTAGTTGTTAAGTGTAGGTTTTTTTGATTGTTTTGGTTGGGTAAGATGGTCAAGTGGAATAGGTGGAGTGAGATTCTTTCAAATCCATTGGGCTATGGATTCAATGAAAGTCATGAGGGTCTCAATGATGAATAAGAGTGTGTTGCAGGGCCGATTTAGCAAGGTTAATGGATCCTTAAGGTAATGTGTGAGGTGTAGTGAACATCAATTTTGGGAAAAAATAGGAGGTATTAAATACATATAGTTAAAATTTATAACTCATGAGGTAGGGAAATCCATTAAGCTCAATGAAAAATACCTAAACTGATAAATATCCAAGATAAAAATTCCAGTGAAACATAGAAAGCATAAGAGCTTCTAACTTTAGTAAATTCATCTTTAGAATTTGGGAAAACATATAATATGACATAAATAACTCAATCTATGAAGAGAGGACTCCTAAACATCATAAATCAGGCTATAAAGAACTCTGAAACAAGTTGGTAGACATGGAAAAAGGGAAAGATCGAAAGATACCTCTTTGACTTAACCTAGCAAACAATATTCCAAATAGAGGTTTTAAGACGGAGTTTGCATAGCTTCAAGTAAGAAAGGCATACCATGAATCATACTTGTAAACTAGCATACCAATCCATATATGAAACAAAAAAAGTTTAGGTAAACATAAGGAGCAATCAATAATTCCTTAAGATGACCAAACAGAGGAAAACATCAAAGCTATAACAAACAGGAGCACTAAGGTGCCTCAAAGAGCATGTATCGACCTCTACTTTTCTGATTTATAGCAACCAAGAAGGATGAAACATAAATGATAACAAGAAAACACAAAGAAGTTAAGAATACATCACCAGTCACCAAGCTAAGGAATCTTGCAAACAAGCTTCTCCATCATCCATCCAAGCAAGCCATTCATCAACTTCACAAAACCAATTTCTTCTCCAAGCTCATAAAAACCATGTATTGCTCTCCAAGTTCATCAAAAGGCAACAAAATACATGAGGGACTCATGCTCTCTTTATGGAGAAAAGGAGGACTAAAACCCTAAATATGGTAGGAAAATGTCAAATGCAACCATAAATGTCATTTATGGCCAAGAGACCATGCAAGGCCCAAGCCACATAATATCCTATGAAATAAATTCCAAAATAACTATTTGCACCTAATTCTAGAGTGTTTTGCCTCAAAAAACTCAAAAATATCAATTTGCAATAAATGAGTGCGTTTTGTTGACTTTTGGTCCAAAACACACTTCGACAGTCTTTGTGCACAACACCACTTCAGCAGAAAATAGGCTCTTTTGTGACTAAGTCTTGGACCCCTTCCCAATGCTATATTTGGATCCGTGATGGCTCGTTGGAAATCCTGATGAGTCTACTTTCCAGAAATGTTTGAGATTTCCTGAATTAGTACCATTTTCCTATCCAAAAACCCATTCTCCCAACACTGCACTGTGCACAGCACCTTTCTTGAAAATGAGACAGAATGTTCAAAATATTGGTGTTTTTTGACCTTTTGGGGGGTCAAAACTGCTCCAAATGATCTGAAATTTTGTGAGAAGACTTCTGATGATGAGAGGAATCTAAAAATTTAAAGTGTGTGAGCTCAAGATGCACCAAATTTGTGCGTAGCACCAAGGGTGTTGCGCACAGAGGCCTTAAAAATTCAAAAACACAAAATTTTGTTCAATTTGGCCCAAAATTTGTGGAGTGGCCCCTCAAGAGGTCTTGGACACCTGTTGAGAAGCCTTAGCCAAAAATCAATGTCTATCATACCTTTTTTCCTCTTTTAACTTTTTTATCTCCATGAGGGCCTCCTTCATTTTGGCACAAGCAAGCTTGTTTTTCTTTACATAGTGCTTGGTCATTTTCTTCTAGAGAGCAAGGCCCCTTTTCAGCTTCTTGAAGTTCTTGTGCTTATTCTTTTAATATTGAATGACACATTGTTCCATATCGAAATCTCTTTCCCACTCCTTAAGTTGTGCATCTTTGGTTAGGAATAGTAATCTGGTGGTCATCTCCTTGTCCTCATTGTCACTGTCTAGATCAATGAATTGAGGCTCTTGAGTAGCCCTCTTGATTCTCTTACTTCTCCTCACCTTTACCTGTTTTTGACTCCTTTCCATATTTTCCTTTCCCTTGTCCAATGGTTTGATATTTGGAGAGGATATATCCCTTTTCCTTTTTGAGGCAGCAAATAGATCTCTATTCCCCTTGTGATATGAGAAATAAAAAGGTCTAATGATTTCTACTCTAGGGTTCTTGTCATGAATGCTATCATATTCTGGAAAGCCCTCTTTCTCACCTTTTGGACTATTGTGTGTAGCCTCATTTTCCATTTCACCTTCACTACTAAATATCCCATCACTGTGTACATCATCATCTTGTTCATTGAGAAAGCTATGAGCCTCACTGCTGCCTTCAACACCCTCACCATTATCACCCTCCTTGCTATCTTCAGTGTTGTTACCTTGGTATTGTATTTGATCATCCACCTCTGCATCAATTTTAATTTGGCCCTATTCATCATTAGAAGGTTGATCTATGTCATGATTGTCATGACTGCTGTCATGACAGTCATGACTGCTGTCATGACAGTCATGACTTTCTTCTTGCTATTTTTCTTATCACTGACTATCCTATCAGTGTCATTTCCTTAGTCACTGCTCGCCTCTTCAAACTCTATTTCAGATTCATTATTTCTTTGTTCTTGATCTTCTATTTCCTCATCATCACCTTCTGTTTCTTCATTTTCATGATCTTCGTCCATATTGTCACTGTTTGCACTATGACTAGGCTCATTGTCATGTTTATGCACATTTTTCTCTTGACTGTCATGTTCACTTTCTTGCTGACTGTCACCCTCATCATTGTCTTCACTACCTTCTTGGTCTTCATCTTGCTCATCAACACCACCTTTTTCTATACCTGGGAGTGATTAATTGGTATCACTACCATCACTATCTTCCTCCAAGTGCTCACTGTTTTTGTCTTCATGATTGCCATGTTCATCATCCTCCTCCTTGTCATCATCATCCTCCTGCTCTTCCTCATCAAACTCTGTGTTTGCCTCACTGTTTTCATAATTTCCGCCATCATCTTCTTATTCATCATTGCCACTGTTAACCCCCTGTCCATCATTACCACTGTCATCCTCTTTTTCTTCATTAAACTCTATCTCTGCCCTACTAATTTCTTCATATCCACTGTCATATGCTTGTTACTCATTATCATTGTCATCATATTCATTTGATGCATCATGAGAAGAAGTAGGAGGTAAGTTTCCTTGTGGAGAAGGCATAGGTGGAGGTGATGGAGGAGTGGAGGTAACTGAGTGTGAAGTGGAAGGAAAATTTTGTTGAATGAAGGCTTGGGGATTTGCAAATATATCATGTGAGATGAAAACTTCCCAAGGGATTCCCTACTACTCTGGCTAGTGCAAAACAATCATCTTAACCGAGGACTGGTGAAAAAGGCTTTGCATTTGGTGGGCATAACTCCTTTTCTTGACCACTGAAGCCATTTTGTCTATGCTCCGGTAGAGATAGTATGGTAGGTTTAGCAATTTAACCCTGCTGAAATGCATTAGCAGCCTTATGTGATATGAATAAAGCCTGGAGTAACACCCCTCACAAGTGAAGTACTTGATGATCTGTCTAATCAGTAACGCATATCTCTCTAGCAGGTAGGAGATGGGGAAAATAGTCTTGCAACCCTGTTGATAACTAGGTTTGAGGAAGGGATCATAGTAGCTTAAGGCCAATTTCTTCTGCTTGAACCATCTCTCACCAATATCTGGTATTCCTGTGGCTTTAGCAATGGATTTGGATGCTAGTTCAAATTTTACTCCTGCTAGGTTGACCTGGTGGTTTTATAGGCTGAGAATGAACAACCTAGTCAAAACTGAGTAGTTTTGGACCTGTTTAACCCTCTCACAGAACTGAAAACATCCAACATCTTGAAAACATGAAAGGATCATGGGAGAAGAGGTGATTTGAATGGTATCTAAAGGCTCAAACCTATTAGTCCTTCCTCCCTTGGGTTTTGGCTTGATAGGCCTTTGGCCTTCATCATTACTAGAATTTACCTCCTCTCGAGACATAGTGGTTGATTGTATCCTAGAACAAAATGATTTTTAGCTTGGTGAGAGCTTTTAAGTCCAGGGAGGAAAAATGAGTGATGGTGAGGGTAGATTTTAACTAATGGAGGAAAAATGGAAGAAGTTTAGGAATGCTTTCAAAGTTTTAGAAAGAGGCTTAGCTTGTACTGAGTGTCTTTACACCAATGAGTACTTTCCAATTGGTAAATCCTTGCCCTAGAAGGTTAAATGTTTGATTTCCATGAAGATTAGGGTTTAGCCAATTTAGGTTTTTGATATTCTCCTTTGATTATGTATTCAAAGAAAAAACTTTGGAGGGAAAAGAAGAGTGACCACCAACCTTTCCAAACTTTGTGTAGGAGCCAGAGGAAAATCTGAGGAGAAAAAAGTGATTTTGGCCACTTTTTTCCAAATCTGGCCAAAATTGCTCTGTGTGTAATGCCACCTGGCTGGCCGTTCCTATTGGGCCTTCCCTGTGCACAGCGCAGGGTCAGGTCGGGCTGTTGGCAGGTCTATGTGCAGTGCTGTTGAATGGTGGGCAAGTTAGGCTCGAACTGGGTGTGTGCGTAGCACCAAAACCTGTGTGTAGCGTCGACCCTTCAGTGCATAGCGCAGTGCTTTTTTGCATTGTATCTGTCTCCCTTGTGCGTAGTGCTGAAGGCTTTGTGCATAGTGCCTCCGCCTATGCACAACGCCAAAAAATTTCAACCAGTTCTTCAAAAAAAGGCCCATAAATGCTCCAACGGTTCTCTATCTCTCCTTCAAAGACAAAAATGAGTTGGGAAGAGGGAGAGAAGACTTTTATACTCCTTTTTCAAAAATGATTTCATAAGAAAACCCACTTTCTAATGTTTGTTTCCCTTCTCACCTTTTTACTATCTTTTTGGTCTTTTGTGCTGTAGGTGGAAGAATTCAAAAAAAAAAAAATATGGTTTTTTCCTTAGCTGGAGCATCTTGGTGTTTCTCTTGGATTTACAAACCTTTTTAAATAAACTTAAACTTTTCCTCTTATCCACATTTTGGAAGCATGAACCTGTTTTTGAAAAGCAAAGGTCGGTTTGACAAATTTTGGAGGAAAAAGTAATTCAGTGATATTAGTGCTCTTTGAAGGTCTTCTTCACTATATCCCTTTCATGAATTTCAACACCTGTAAACAGTAAGCTTGTGATCATTTTGGCACCTTTGCCCTGGAATCTTCAGTCATGTATTTTTGATGCCTTTGATTGCTTGGTGGATGAAACTGAAGAGAATAATTCTGACCTTCCTTTAACTGATATTATGTCATGTGTTTACTATGAAGTAATGAAAAACCTCTTGGTGTGAGAACCCTAGCAGTTGGCATCAACAACTCCTTTATTCTTCATACGTGCCACCATTGTGAGATACATTAGGTTTTTTTGACCTTATCAACCTTCCTGTAGGTAGCTATTTTTGACAGTCCTGCAGAAGTGTCACTCATGGCCAACTATCTCTTGCAGAATATAATTTTGATAAGGAAACCATTTTTGGAGGCTTCTCTTCCTTTTATACCAATTACATGTTTGTTCTTTTGATCATTTTGACAGTGATATATTTCTGGTGGGAAAATTTAGCAGTTTAAACCATTTTTTGTCTCCCCTTGGCCACTTCTGTTTTTGCAGGTGCCTACACAACTTTTTCCTTTGTTCCCTTAGTTCCTTTTTTGGAATTTTGACACCTTATTTTTCCAGTAGTAAACTCATGCTCAGTAATGATTTTATCCTTTGGCACTTTACCTTATGTCTACCTCATTTTGATCCTTTTTAATGTCTCTGACTATAATTTTGAGAAGTTAGGCCCTTACACTGATACTCTTTATCATTTTGTCCTTTTGGTGAGGTGGAATCAGTTCTTCTTTGTCAAACCCTTAGAGGGCAGCTTGAAACCCTTTGAATGCCATTTGCTATTATGAAGGAGGATTTATCATCATTTTTTGACCAGTTTTTCATTCTTCCCAAACTCCTAGGTTTTAGGGCTTTATCCTTGTAGCCCATGTACTGATTCCTTGCATTGGTTCACTTGTTTTGCCAAATTAGTCACAAACCCTTATTTTCTTCAAACACAGGTCTTGTTGCCTTCTTCTTTGCTTTGAGTGCCTTCAATGGTGATTTCACCTTATTACCTTACCTCTTTGCTAGGTTGATGGCCATCCTGATCTTCTTGTAGTAATGTGAGCAAGGGCAACTGTCCCTTGCAAAATTTGTGCACTAGGCTAAGGAGGCCTTTCTTGAATGACCCATTGATTAGTTTTGGACAAAGTCACTTGTCCCTTTTCTTCTTTGAATGCAGTCTTTTTACATAGGAAAAACAGAGATTTTAGGATACCAAATCCACCCTATGACTTTTGAAACCCTAGGTGACCTAGTGGAAGGTTCCTTGGACTTGGCTTTGGACTAAAAACTTAGATTTTGGGGTCATCATGTGTAAAACAGAGTTTATGATAAACTGATGTATTTGAAGATCCAAAATCCAATGTACTTGATTTATCTAAAAAGCCTACAGAGACAGTTTTGAGGCCATCAATGTTTGGGGTATTTTTGGGAGACACAACAAAGCAGTTTGACTGGTGGCCTTAGGTAGCAATGAGGGGTTTAATCAAAATAAAACAAAGGATTTGGGCTAAAGGTGACAAAATATAGACAAAATGAGTGACATGAGCCCCTAATGGGTTTTCTGGGATTGGTAAGCGGAGCTTGACATGATGGGATGATGAGATAGTGAACAAATTAACTTGAGGATGATGAAGGAAGTGAGATTTCTAGAACTCACAATGTTCATGAACCTTTTTTCTAGAAATATAGGGAAATAATTTAGTCGTCTATGAAGAAAAAAATTACTGATGACTAACACTGATCTCTCCTAAGCTTGTTCTTCTATTCGTTATTCACTCTAACTCGGTATTATTACTCTTGATGCATGCCTTACTCACTACATTGTTTCATGCCTTACTTACTACTGCCTTGTCTGCCTTAGATGCCTTTGCTGCCTTTACTGCCTCTTCTGCCTCTGCTTCGTTTTTGCCTTTGCTCCTTGTTTTCCTTTGCTTCATGAATATTCCTTTACTCCTTGCCTTAACTGCTTTTTCTCTTTTGCTGCCTTCGATTCTAAATTTGCTCCTCTCTACTACTTTGCATTTGATAATGGTCTAATGTTTCTCCTTGCCTCTCTGCTGCTCCTCTGCCTCTATGTTATGCTTGCCTACTTCATTATTTCTTGATCTGCTTCTTTACCTTATTACTACTGCTTTGTGCTCCTTTGCCATTAATGAAAATATTTCCAACAGTCTCCCCCTTTGGCATTCTTCGAAACACTTCTTCCAACAATCCAATACTTCCTCCAAGACTTCCGCCCCCTTTCATTTTGAAAAGCCTTTCTTCTCTTGGTTGCATTTAGTCCTCCTCATGACTTCTCTCTGAGTTGTGTATAGGCCTTCTTCTTCTGAATTTATACTTTTCTGCTCCAGGCTAGTGTACAATAGTTGTTGGGAGAACACTTTGAAAATTATTGAGATTGCATGAATGGAAGGCATGTCAGCATAGAATTTTCTGTACTTATATCCCTTACTGCTTGCTAGAGGTTATATGTGCTAGACTTTTGATGTACTTCTGTCATAATAATCTGATATTGCGGACCTGTACCATACCATACTCAGTAGATCTTTACCAGCTTCATAGCTCTGTAGGTTTTAACCCTGTAGAAAAATTATCTACAAATGAATCTTAAAAATAGAAAATAAACAGTAGCGAGAGCATAAAACATAAAATAGATAAAAACATAGATTTTCCCCTGGATCCCAAATTGGGATGACCAGCTTGATTTTTCATTATATTCCTTTTAGTGTTACAACACATATATATACATGCCAAAGAATACATAAAACCCAATCCATTAACCTTGTATTAGAACAGAACCATAGTTCCCTTAACCAGATCTACAAAATTCTAGGGGCCGAAAACCATCATGCCCCAAAACCATGTGTAAACCCATGCACAAAACCATGGGCGGGTCCACCCTCTGGAAAATAAGGACCAAAAAAATTTTCTGGGGCGTTGTCCTGGACCCTAACATGGGGGCCTACTGCCCCCCTTGTGATCCCCCCACACATGATTAGTTGTGGAAGGAATATAACACAAACCCAACATTCTCCCACTTGTTGTTTTCTTTCCGCAGGGGGCCACAAGAGAGCGGAGTCATTAGTGTAGCTTTGCAACACCCATTGTTTCTCTACACCAAGAGAAATTTTGAGTGCTCACAGACTTTTTCAATGCACCTGCAATATTCTTAAAAGTGTCCACCTTTACCAGCAACACCCTTTTAGCTTCAACCATATATCATGCAAAGTGATATTGAACATCAATGTGCTTTGTCTTTGAATGATAAATAGGGTTCTTAGCTAAGAAAATTTCACTTTTGCTATCACAGTCTATCCTTATAGCTTGCTGCACCAACCCCATACTTGAACACAATCTCTGTAACCAAACTGCTTCCTTTCTTGCATGAGTGGCTGCCATGTATTCTGCCTCCGTAGTTGAAAGAGCCACTACAGACTATCTTTTACTCATCCAACTGACTGCACCTCCAAATAGGATAAACATATACCCACTTGTAGATCTTCTTTGGTCCGGATCTCCAGCCCAGTCTGCATCAACAAAACCACGAAAGTACAACACTCTTTCCAATCCTGGATTTCCTTGGTAGCACAAGAAATAATCACTAGTGCCACGCAAATATCTAAAAACCCTCTTCACTGCTGTCCAATGCTCCTTCCCTGTGTTTGACGTAAACCTGCTCAATACTCCCACTACATGTGCAATGTCTATTCTAGTACAAACCATTTCATACATCAGACTACCCACTGCACTTGCATAACGAACATGGGACATATCCTCCTCTTCTTCTTGTGTCTCGGGACACTATTCAGCAGAGAGATTTATACCTATAGGAATCGGAACATTCACCGGTTTACCATCTTGCATATTGAACCTCTACAATATAGTCTCGACATACTTTCTCCGGTTTAACCAAAGCTTCCTATTTGCCCATTCTCTCTTAATTTCCATGCCCAAAATATAGTTTGCAGCACCAAGATCCTTCATGTCGAATTTCGAGAACAGCTGGGTATTCAAATCTTGGATAATTTCTTTGTCATTTCCAATCAACAACATATCATCCACATACAAGACCAAATAAATAACATGGTCACCAATTAATTTAAAATAAACACAATGATCCTCCTTGCTTCTGGTAAAGCCAAGTCCCCGTATATGGGTATCAAATTTATGATACCACATCCTTGGTGACTGTTTTAACCCATACAGAGACTTATTTAACTTGCATACCAGCTCTTTCTTCCCCTTCACCATAAAGACTTCAGGTTGTTTTATGTAGATCTCCTCTTCCATATCCCCGTGAAGAAATGTTGTCTTCACATCCATCTGTTCTACCTCAAAATAAAATGCAACAACAACAGATCAAACTAATCTAATAGAAGTAACTTTGGCAATAGGAGAAAAAATATCACCAAAATCAATTCCCACACCTGGGAATAACCTTTTGCTACCAACCGACCTTTGTATTTCTCCACCTTGCCTTCTACATTCATCTTCTTCTTAAACATCCATTTGCTCCCGATGGGCTTCCTTCCACCCAGCAACTCCACCAGATCCCATGCCTCATTTTTATGCAAGGATGCCATTTCATCAACCATGGCCTCCTTCTAGAGATTTCCATCCTCTGAATCTAATGCCTCCCTGACGGTTCTAGGATCATCATTAGTTATAGTTAAAGAAAAATTTGAACAAAAAGAAGATGCACTATACCTTTCTAGTTTTCTTCTTTCCCAAATTGATCTTCTCACAGCTGGAGTTTGTGGCTCTTCCTCTTCTGAGTCTTCTTATGTTGTAGAGTCTGATTCATCCTCCTTTAGCTCAAAATCTATCTTCTCAGGTTACTTTGGTAGGACTTCATGTTTAACAATATCTTTCACCTCTCTAAACACCACATCTTGGCTGTACACAACCTTCCTTGTTTCCGGGTTCCAAAGCTTGTAACCCTTTAAACCATCCTTATACCCAACAAAGATGCACCTTTTAGATTTATCATCCAACTTGCTCCTTTTCTCCTTTGGAACATGTACATATGCATCACATCACATCAAAATACCCTCAGATGTGAAATATAGGGTTTCTTACTAGTCCATACCTCATGTGGAGTCTTATCCTCCAATGCTGATGAAGGCGATCTGTTAACCAAGTAACATGCAATCTCCACTGCCTCTGCCCAAAATTCTTGTCCTAACCTGGTACCATTGAGCATGCTTCTTGCCTTTTCCATCCGCGTTCTATTCATTCTTTTTGCAACTCCATTTTCTAAGACATGTATGGAGTAGTCTTCTTCCGTGCTATACCACACTTCTTACAGAACTCTTCAAATTCCTTCTTGCAGAAATCCCCACCATTATCTATCCTCAACACCTTGATCTTCTTCTCTGTCTAGTTTTCCACCAGAGTCTTAAATTCTTTAAATCTGTCAAACACTTCAGATTTCTTCCTCAAGAAATATATCCATGTATTCCTTGAGAAGTCATCTATGAATGAAACATAGTAAACAGACTTACCCAGTGATGGAATCGACACAGGTCCAAACACATCACTGTGCATAAGCTCTAATATCTTGTTCACCCTCTTAGCACTAGAAGGAAAAATCACCTGATTATGCTTCCCATATACAAAATGCTCACAGAAATCAAAACATAGAGAGCTACTAGATATACCTTCTACCATACCATTTCCATGCAGTATTCGAAGGCCCTTCTCTCCAATATGTCCAAGCGTTTGATGCCATAACAGGGTCTTTTCTCCAAAGACCATTAGGATTTCCATTCCACTTTCGGGAATCACAGAACTGTTGCACCCAACAATAACAGTGTTGCCTTGAAGATTGTACAGAGTTCCAATCCGAACTCCCCGCATTAATACCAGTTCTCCCCAAACCATATTACAGGTATATTTCTTGAACACTGTTTTTACACATGCATCATCCATCTTGCTTACAGAAATCAGATTTTTGGCCAATGCAGGAATGTTCAGAACACCACGAAATGTTCTAATCCTTCCACCTTGTAGCTTCAGCTTTAATTTTCCACGTCTGACGATTCTGGCCTTCCTATCATCACCTAATAATACATTACCATCATCATATTTCTCATACTCGCAGAACCACTCCCTATGGGGAGTGAAGTGAAAGGATGCACCCGAGTCAATCAACCTTGACTCATGATCTACATGTGTATTTGAAGAAGAAGCCAAATACACATCCCCACCTTCATCCGAGGTGGTTTTTTCTTCTACAAAAGGAGCATCATCAGATCCCTTTCCTTTCTCAGGAGCTTTAGATCTGTAGTCCTTTTTGTAGTGCCCTTCCTTTCCGCATTTCCAGCACACCTTTACAAAATTTCCAGCAAATTTAGATCTCCCTCTAGATTTAGGTCTCCCATTCAAAACTTTATTCTTGTTTATGTTCTGGGACCTTCCTCGTATAGATAAGGCATTTCCATCCTGAACCTCCATATTTCTCCGTCTCATTTCCTCCGATAGCAAGGTTGAGACAATGCCATAAAAATTCAAGGTAGTTGTATTGCTACCTATTGCAATAACCAGACTGTCCCACGAATCTAGTAGAGAACACAAAAAAATGATGCACTTATCTTCATCTAAGATTTTAATATCAATAGATGACAAATGACTTACCACAGTATTGAAGGCATTCAGATGCTATATCACTGATTCTCCATCCTTCATCCTCAGGTCATATATTTTTTTTCGCAGGAACAATTTATTCACCAGAGACTTAGATTGGTACAAAGTCCCTAGCTTTTCCCACAAGGTCTTCACCGTAGCTTCCCCAAATACATTCAACAATACTGAATCTGAGACACACAACCATATTGTGCTCTTTTACTTCCGATCTAGCTTCTTCCATTCTTCATCTGCCATTGTCGTTGGTTTAGTACCAGGATCTACCGCGATCCACTGATCTTTATCCACCAGTAGATCCTCCATCTCGATCTTCCACAACTCAAAACTATTACCATTAAATTTCTTGATCTCTATCTTCCTGTTTCTCACGATCTTCTTTCACTGCAAGAATCAATCCCCTAGATCTCCCACTGAATAGGGTCTACCTCAGGCCCAAGAAAAAAACCCCTCAGCAGCAAAGGCATCCCCTTGAAGCTGAAAGTGCTCTAATACCAAATGTAGGTTTTTAACCCTGTACAAAAATTATCTCCAAACCAATATTAAAGATAGACAATAAACAGTAGCAAGAGCATAAAACATAAAATAGACAAACATAGATATTTTCCCCTGGATCCCAAATTGGGACGACTAGCTTGATTTTTCATTATATTCCTTTTAGTGTTACAACACATATATATACATGCCGAAGCATACATAAACTCCAATCCATTAACCCTGGATTAGAACATAACCGTAGTTCCCTTGAATGGATCTACAAAATACCAGGGGCCGAAAATCATCATGCCCCAAAACCATGTGCAAACCCATGGGCAGGTCCGCCCATTGGAAAATAAGGACCATTTTTTTTTTCGGGGCGCTACCCTGGACCCCGATAGAGGGGGCTACCACCCCACCTATGACCCCCCCGACGTTGCGCTCAGTGCAATGTACAAGGGGGGCTATCGCCCCCCCTATTCCCCCCCCCCCCCCCCCGCGCGTGATTAGTCGTGGAAAGAATATAACACAAACCCAATAAACTCTAGCTCTTCTGTGACAACATTTATGGGCTGCTCACCCCCTAGAATGATGCTTTCTTGTTTGATACAGACTATCACTTGTCTACTGCATTTTTTCTGTTCCTTATATTGCAGCCTTTGCTGGTGTTTTTCCATTATCATATATATATATATATATATAATTTTATTTTATTTATTTATTTATTTTTTAATTATTATTATTATTATTATTTATTTATTTTATTTATTTTATTTATTTTTTATTTTTTTTATCATATCAACGAGTATTATTTGCAGACACTACCCCTAGTTTGTCTCTTATATATTCGAATGAATCTCTAGCAAGAGGTTTTGTGAATATGTCTGTTGGTTGTTCCTTTGTTGGTACATACTCCATATTTACTATTTTCTCCGCTACTTGTTCTCTGAGGAAGTGGTACTTAATTGGGATGTGCTTGGTTTTCGAATGAAGTATTGGATTTTTTGATATAATTATTACACTTGTGTTGTCACATTTGATAGAAATAGGTTCACTGATGCTTACCTTCATCTTGGAGACTTTGTTTCATCCACATTACTTGAGTGCAACAAGTTGTTGCTGCTATGTTTTCCGCTTCTGTTGTAGATAGAGAGACATATGTTTGCTTCTTTCTTAACCATTCCACCAGAATTTATCCTAAATAAAATTCACCTCCACTTGTGCTTTTCCTGTCATCCACACAACTAGCCCAATCTGCATCTGTATATGCTGTCAATGTGAAGTCTTTGCCTTTCAGATACAATAGGAAATAATGTGCAGTTCCTTGCAGGTGTCTAAATATCCTCTTGATTTCTAGCAAGGGATTTTGTTTTTGTGCTGCTTGATATCTTGCCACAAGATCTACTTCCAACATAATGTCTGGTCTAGATGAAGTTAGGTATAGCATACTTCCTATCATACATCTGTAGAGTCTTTGATCTACATCTGTAGATCCATCATTAGCACATAACTTGCATTCAGTGATCATGGGAGTTGACGCAGGTTTGCAGTCTTCCATTTGGAATCTTTTTAACATATCTCTTAAGTATTTTTCTTGTGAAATGAATATGCCTTTATTCTTTTGTAGAATTTGATGTCCTAGGTAGAAGGTAAGCTCTCCAATCATAGACATCTCAAATTTTGACTTCATCTCTTCTGCAAATCCTTTTACTAACTCATCCTTGTTGCTACCAAACATGATGTCATATACATATACTAGTACAACTAAGAGTTCATTTTCATCAGCCTTTATATACAGATTGCTATCTACTCCTCCCTTCTTGAAACCTTGTTTTTGAAAGTACTTTTCCAACCTAGAATACCATGCACGTGGTGCATGTTTGAGACCATATAGGGCTTTCATTAATTTTCACACATAGTCGCATTTATCTGCTAAGGAAAATCCTTAAGGTTGTTCCATGTAGACTTCTTCCTCTAGATCTCCATTCAGGAAGGCACACTTTACATCCATTTGATATACCTTGAAATCATGATAGCATGCAAAGGTCAAAAACATTCTAATTGCTCCCATTCTTGCTACAGGGGAAAAAGTTTCATCATAGTCAAGTGCTTCGATTTGAGAGTGTCCCTTGCATGCAAGTATGGCTTTATTTCTGATTATCTGACCTTGTTCATTCATATTTTTCTTGAATATCCACTTTGTTCCAATGAAATTTTTCCCAGCAGGTATTTCCATTAACTCCCAGGTCTTTTTCTTTTCAATTTGGTCTTCATTCATAGAATTTACCCAATTTTTGTCTTTGCTGGCTTCATAAAAATTCTTTGGTTCTATTTGTGACAACATGGCTAGGTAGACTTCCTCGGTTTGTTCAACTAGTTGTCTTCTAGTTTGGACTTTTTTACTCTTGTCTCTAATGATTTAATCTTCAAGATGGTTCTTATGAGTGTGCCTCGAGGGTCCTTTTGAGTTTATTTCTATATCTTTTGTTGTCTTACTATGTTCTTCATTTTCATGTTTCTCATCTTCATGATCATCGGAGGATTGGCACAATTTATGATTATGGTTATGTCTGGTAGATCTTTGTCGAATCTCACATCAATGCTTTCCACAATTTTATGCATTATTTTATTGTAGCACCTGTATCCCTTACTCTTGGATGCATATCCCAGAAATATTCCTTCATCATCTCTTACATCATACTTCCCTAATTTTTCGTCATTATTTTTTATGAAATAGTTATTGAAAAAGACTCTAAAGTTCTTGATTAATGACGGTTTACCATGCCATAATTCATATGGACTCTTGTCACAATGTGGTCTGAGATGATATTTGTTGAGAATATGAACAAATGTGTGTACTGATTCTGCCCAATAGCTTTGGGGAATGTTTCTTTCTTGCATCATTTCTTTGGCAATCTGTTGTACTGACCTATTTTGTCTCTCTGCCACTCCATTCTGTTGAGGTGTGCCTACAACTGTAAGTTGTTGCTTTATTCCAAATTTATTGCAAAGGTCTGTAAAATCATCGTCTATAAATTAACCTCCTCTGTCTAATATGATGCACTTTATTTTACATCTAGTTTGATTTTCGGCTAGTGCCTTGAATATATTGAATTTATCAAGTGCTTCGGATTTGTATCTGAGAAATGCTACCCATGTTAGTCTAGAAAAATCATGTATTATCAACATGAAATATGAATCTCCACCTGGTGCATTAGTTCTTGAAGGACCGCACAGGTCCATGTGTACAAGATGAATAGGCTTACTTGTAGATAGATGGTCTTTAGATTTGAATGATGTGCGAGTTTTTTTTCCCTGTTGGCATGACTTACATATGGTATTTTGTGGATTATTTATTGTAGGAAAATCTCTAAAAACTTTCTTTTTGTTCAGTTTGATGATGTGGTCGAAATTTAGATGTCCCAATCTTATATGCCATAGCCAAGATTCGTCAAGTTTACAAATGTGGCATGCCTCATTCTCTTCTTCTACTATATAAAAATTACTCTATGTTCAAACACCTTTGTCCAAGGTTTGTCCTGTGGTGATTGACCTTACTTCACAACCTTGGGCTCTAAAAAGGACCTCACAGCCTTTATCATAAATTTGACTAACACATAGCAGATTGGACTTTAGACCGTCTACAAACAGTACATCATGAGCCTCTCCTCTTCCATTATTCAATCTGATTGTGCATTTTCCTTTGATTTTCCCTACTCTATCATTACCAAATGTTACATTCCTAGATTTATTTTCATCAAACGTTACAAAATTGCTTCGGTCCCCAATCATATATCTTGAGCACCCACTATCCACATATCATTGAATTTTCTGATATTGAGAAATTAGAACCAGATCACACTTATTTTTCTTCTTTTTCCATTACATGCGGTTGTTTTTTTGGTAAATTTCCTGAGGATATGGATCACAGTCTTTGAGAGAACAATCATGATACTTGTGCCCATTTTTATGGCATCAAAAACATTTGATTGTATTTCTGCAGGGATTACGTACATGAGTGAATCCACCATTGTTCCTAATTCCCCTTGAGTTTCCATACTCCAGTCTCTTTATATACACTCTACATTCCATGGCTTTATGAACAAACCATTTACAAAAAAAACAGTAGCCATGGAAGTACTATTTGTCTCTAGCATAGAAAGTTGTGTGAGGTAGTCTTTTCATTTGATGAATCTTTTGGTGGTTGGACTGGATTTTATTTTTCTTATAGAATGCTGCAATATTTCTAGGTTTGTGGTAGGAAAAGCAAGTGATACTTCTCCTAGGAGGAAGGAACCTCCTTTGACATCTTCTGAATTTGTTTAATTGATCGTTAGGAGTGTATGAGCCTTTTGTAATTGACTGATTATTCATTTCTTTCTTCGTCACTTGAGGCTGTAGTTTTTTTTTGTTTGTTTCATTATATGTCATGGTCTTGATGGCTTCTAATTCTGTGGATTCCCTTTTGCTGCTTCATTAGCCTTTTCATATTTTACAAAAAATATATTCTTGTTGTCTTCTACTTTGGATTTTTTGGTTTCTCCTTCATAGCCTATCCTAGCCTTTATATGAGGATATATTTGAGCATTTAGAATATTTTTCAAATGTCCAGAGCTTTTAATTTGAGAAATATTCATAGTTAATTCAATTTGGGTCTTTTCTAATTTCTTGCTTAGGCTTACCACTTCTTCTTCCATCTTTTCATGCTCCTGATTTTTTCCCTCTATTTCTCTTTTCAGAGTATCCTCTATTTTCTTTGGTTCTTCTAGTTAAATTTTCAATTTCATAAGATCTTCTAAATCTGGTTCTGTCTTTTCATATTTCAGAAGAATCTCCTTCTATTTCTTACTCTTAAGTTTAATTCTGTTTATTTCCTACAGGGAACTAATTAACTTGCCCTCAAGATCTACCTCACCTTCTTCTTCAAATTCCAGGAGATATTCCTCAAGCTCTTCCTTGGCCATCGAAATGAATTACAATGTTCCTTCTTCATTGGGGGATTCATCTGAGCTCTTATATGCTCTACTATCTTGTTAAGCATAAAATGTTCTTCTATTAAATCTATTCCCTTTTGGCCTATTTCTGAAATTCGTTTTCTCTTTCCCCTTTTATTGATTTTCTATTTTCTTATGAGGACATTTTGATGCATAGTTCCCCACTCTTCCACAGTTAAATCATTTTAAAGGAAGTTTAACTTTATACTTACCTGTGCCTCTATCTAATATTCTAACAAATTTGGCCTCTTATTCATCAGAGAAGGAGCATGTACCTTCCTTCTTTTCTTTTCACTTATCTGTCTTAAAGACTACCTCCCTTACATTTGACTTCCCCTTTGGAAGTCTCATCTCATAGGCCGTCAAGTTTCCAAGAAATTGGTTCATGGTCAATGTTTCCCAGTTTTTTGTTTATTCTATGGCAAAAACCTTAGGGTTAAAAATCGATGGTAAAGTTCCCAATATATTTTGTACAATTACACATTCATTAGTGGTTTCTCAGAGAGCTTTCATGTTATTCACAATTTCCGCAACCTTTAAGAAGAAACTAGATATATCTTCATCTTCATTCATTTTTACATTTTCAAACTGAGCTCTATAGGCTTGTAGTTTAGGCATCTTCACCTTTTTATCTCCCTCATGGATATTTTCTAATGTATCCTAGATATATTTTGTAGTCTCACTGTGCATTACTTTGATAAATTATGTTTACATAGACCGCTCAAGAGAGCACTCATGGCTTTTGAATTAGGTATGAAATTTTGCTTGGCTTCTTTCTCTGTGTTTGTATCCTTTGGAGCATATCTTTCTTCCAAAATAGCCCAAACTTTTATTCCTAGAGACATTATGTATCTCTTCATTCTTATTTTCTAGAAGGCATAGTTTGTGCTAGTAAACAATGGGGTTTTATCTGTTGAGCATCCTTCTAGGCTAGCCATTTTTGGGGCCTAGGATCTCCTTCCAGTTGTTAAAATGATACAGAAGGAACTAGCTCTGATACCAATTGATGAAACCTTAGTTAAACAAAGAGGGGTGGGGGGGGTGAATCAATTTAATACATTCATGGTCTTATAAAATCTCCTTTAAAACTTATTTACACCTTAATTTCATGATCAAATTAATATATAATGAAACAACAATATTATTATGTGAGCAATAGGTATTAATCAGATTTAATACAAAACATCAACACATAATCATCATGCACATGGAAAACAAATATAAGTGGAAACCCATAACAGAGAAAACCACATCTTATTATTGTTATGATGGGAAGGCAAGCTCCAACTCCCTCTCACCACTGATTTTATATAGGCTCCAACCTACAGGAGGCTACTACCTAAAATTATGCAAGCTACAACTTGCAAGGAAGTTCCAACTCCCATCTATTTTCTACAGGCTACAACCCACATGAGGCTCCTACCACAACCACCTACAACTAGACATCTATCAAGCTACAACATGATATGGAAGCACCAAATCCCTCATACTACAATAAAATCATATGCTGATTTACCTGGATATCAGTTTTGTTTTACTCCTTCTTCACTACTGCCCTTAAACCTTCAAATTTGCTTCATATCATCTCTAGATGTGCACAAGAGCTCTATTTTCTCTCTCTCTCATTATTCCACTCTCTAACCTCTCCATTCATATTACAATAACATCATTTATAAAGATCACTTCATGGTTATTTGCATTCTATATGGGAATATGAAGTGAAAAGGAATGAATCTTGCCTTTGACCCATTCATTTCTTCACTGAGCATATTCATGATGTTACAAATATATACAATTATTACAGTCTCAACTAGAGTTTTGTTTTTCCTGAGATACTTTCCTTTGCATCACAAACAATATAAAACAAATTATACATGTACAGTTACATTCAAATATTTCATTCAACCCTTTCAGCATCTTAAATTTTCTAGGTGTTTGTCCTCTTCTACTTGTTGTCCCTTTGTCTTTTAGTTTCTCCAGTTATATTCCAACTGTGCTGCATGACTGCCTTTTTTCCTAATTTGACCCTTGTTGTTGCACTGTTCTGCATGATTTTTGGGGTCCTTTTTCTTACCAGAGCCTTTTCTTGCACGTTCAGCCTTTCCTTTTAACCAAACCCATGGATCTTTGGGTTATGGCCCACATAACTCTCCTTTTACACACAACGGAATACCAATTAGGAGTTAAATACAACATACATACTTTAGCGATCAAACAACACTACTTTAAACCAGACTACACACAAACCCAAGTTTCTTGCATATAAGAAGAAATTCCCGTTGGAGGGTCCCACAATACCTTGAACTAATTAAAACACATTTCATTTCAAAAAACTTACCAAACGACCTTAACAGTGATCTTATCATTCTGCCGATGTGAAGTCGCACTGTAATGTTCGCCATAAATCTTTGTCAGATCTAACGTTCTTGCTATACCTCTTTGTCTTATCGCAATCGCTCGCCCGCAAGTTTAACTCTTAGCAATAATTCTAAACCATATAAACTACGATGTGTGCTAGTGCGCAGTGCTAACACGTGGCTTCTCCCTCATCCCGTCACAAACATCTTACCATACCGTGTGAACTCTTAACGGTAACCTCTAAAAACTGTGGTGTGTTCTAATGCGCAATGCTAACACGTGGTCATCCCTCATCGCATCGCATCCTTCCATAATTATCGCATCGCAAAGTAATTAACATAGCTTAGTGCTATCTACTATCATTTTCGATGTGGGAACTCGTGATTCATCATCTGCCACTAATCTACGCCCAGATCTAACGGTACTTACCTGATTTCACTTCGCACTTTATAAGATTTACTTTGTGGTTACCCTCTTTTTCTTGTGATATGCGATATTATGCAGTGCTGACACGTGCCCTTCTCTACTTTGAATCCCATACAATTTAACTTACCTTGTGACAACCTTAACACTATCTTCTAACATTTGAGATGTGCAAAATCATGATTTTCCGTCCATCATTGATCTTTCGCCTTCACTTCTGCGATCTAATCCTCACTGTCTAATCGCTTCACTTAGAATTCTTATAAGAGTTCTCTGCCTTAGTCGATTTATGTTTTTTTATATTTTCATCGCTCTGCAACATCGGTTCCTCCACGCTACTCCTCCTAATCTTGTTCTGTATTCTTCAATGTGAATCTCTCTTGATCTTTATTCAGTTTCTAATCGCACTGATCTCTATTGAGCTTGTTCTTCTATTCGTTATGCACTCTGACTCGTGATTATTACTCTTGTTGCATGCCTTACTCACTACATTTTTTCACACCTTACTTACTACTTCCTTGTCTACCTTAGCTTACTTTGTTTCCTTTTCTGCCTCTTCTACCTCTACTTCTTTTCTACCTTTGCTCCTTGTCTACCTTTGGTTCATGAATCTGCCTCTTCTCCTTACATTAACTCCTTTTTATCTTTTGTTGCCTTCAATTCTAAAGTTGCTGCTCTCTGCTCCTTTTCCTTTTTTGGTGGTCTAATGCTGCTCCTTTCCTCTTTGCTGCTCCTCTATCTCTATGTTATGATTTCTTATTGCATTATTTCTTGATCCGCTTCTTTGCCTTATTGCTACTTATTTGTGCTCATTTTCCATCAATGACAATATTTCCAACACTTCTCTTTAAGGGAATTCATAATTTTTCATGTTAGAAGAAATGATAATTGGGATCACTTTGGCAAAGTATCATAGAACCAATAATGCTCTGAGAGTGTGAGTGGATTGTTATGGAGAAAAAACACTTGAACTTCAACATGGTGCAATTTGTGTTTTTGGATAGGGATCAACTACATATACTTTTGAAAGCCACGGGAGCAAATTTAAGCCTTACACTAGTTCAACTCCTTTGTATCAAATAAGAATAATTGAAAACTAAAGGATAATATAATCTGAGAGAAAAGGAAATAAACAATATAATTTCTGGAGGAGTCTGGACATATGCACACAAAGGTATACTTTCCACATCTCCAATGGCTAAGGCACTTATACTCAAATCATTGTTTTTGGTAATCATTTGCAGTGATGCCCCTATACTTGGAGAACCTAAATTCGATATATTAGGAATGATACAATAATTCAGAGAAGTTGGGCATGATTTTGTAATGATAATAAACAGATACCGGGCTTCCTTAGTCTTAAGAACTATAAGTATAACTACAATGTAAGATATTAATATTAAGTTATAAAACCATTCTCCTAAAAAAATGATGTCCCTCAATCTTGGGTTCTCTTTGGTATTGGATAATGTGCCAATGTGTCCTTTGTTTCCTAGTTTCTCATCTCCTTAGAACTCCTAAAAGTTGTGCATGTTGACCATGCCAAAGGGCTGTAGCCTCCACACACTTCTTGTCTTCATAGTGGAGCACTCCAAATATGGCTAACAAACTCCATCAAACTTGTAATATATACACAACTCAAAGTGGGAGTGCTGCTAAAAGATCCTTGTGTAGATATGTGCAAGGTAGATCAAGGGTTGTTTAGAAAAATCCATTTTTTGCTAGGGTGTTCCCTCAAAGTATGGGCCTATCTTTCAAACTCTTTAAACCACACAAATATTTTACAAAACCTGCCTTAATAATGTACTTGTTGACAATTTCAAATGTTATGTGAGTTTTTCAAACACCTTTAAAGTTTAAAATGATTAATTATTCCTGAAAATTGACTTTAACAAACTCAGTGGATTCCCTTAGTGAAAGAATAAATTGGAACCAAAATTATATGGATTATATCAAAATCATAAGAATATTATCCGAGATTATTTCACCTTGAATCTGCTAGATAAAAGTCTAATTCATGCTGCATTTCATATTTCATGCTTAAAGAAGAAAACGGGTAGCCATTATCCAGTATAAACCGAGTTATTTGTACTTCATGAAGAAGGAAAACCTGTTCAAAATGAAAACTTGAACATAATATTTACAGTCCAAACCAAGTGATATAGTACCTCAATTAGTGGAAGGACTTGTTCACTGAAAATGGTTCTTGGGAAATTGAATCATTCGTAAATACGCATCTCTCTTTTCCCATGCTTTGAGTTTGGCTTGCTTGAAAGATGAGAATTGAGGTGCACTCTCAAAGATAGAGTCGGGGGAAGGTGTGGAATGGATTTTAATGTTCTTTATAAGTTGTTTGTAAAATTTAAGAGGAGAACCTTAACGTAAGGGGTCATGGACATTGGTAGTAGGGATGGAGGAAGAGTATTTAAAATCAATACGAGAACTTGCTCTCATAATGTAGGTTTCCTCATCCTTCCAACTTATTTATTTCCTTTTCTGTAGCCTTTTCCTTCTCAAAAATTTTAGACTGACTGCTCTAACCTGCCCTATCACCTCTTTTGGTGTTGGACATTGGTTACATGGCCTCTTACACCAGCCACGTGTTGTTTCAAGCTATGAATGCCCTAATCCCCACCTTGGATCTTTTGCCTGCAATATTTGCAATACATTTGGTCATCAACAACATCACAATGGATCTATGCAAGGTCTCTGAATTTTGGGGCCATGGAATTTAAATGGAAAAAAACCTACAAATTCAAGAATTAAATGTGCAACAAATTACGATGCAAGCCCTATCTTAGATTTTAATATGATGCATGCAAAGTTGCAAATGAAAACTCGTAATATTTAGGAACAAAGAGGATCAGATATAAACTTGAGAAAAATAAATAAAAGGAAAACAGGGACATAATTCATATCTTCAATTTTAAGAGGGAAAATATACTCGGGAATGAGAGGATGGGTTGTAGCCTCCTCCCAAAGATGTCAAATTCACTGGAAAAATCTAAGTCAGCTCCAATCTTGTTGTTTCTCAAGTCTTCAACACTTTTCCAGAACTTTGGAGGCTCACATATGCTTACAAAATCCCAAAATTCTAGGCGTGAGGCAAATGGGTGGTGGTTGGGATGCAGGGGGTACAAGATGCTAGGGTTTAGGGAGATTTTTTCTATTTTTTTATTTAAAATATTGATTAAAATGATACTTATTCCGCATGGTACTAATGGTGAAATATTTGGTCCAGAACAAACTCAGCTGGTTCAGGCCAGTTTGGTAACACACCAGGCCAAAATGGCCCCTTAGGTCGAGTTGAGGGTTGAGCCGACTTGGTTGCCTATAAACTTGGATAGTTTTACTGGTTCTGAGTTGAACTAGATAGAACCGGACCAATTTTTAAAAAACTAATGCACACTTATCATTGAGATCTACACCCTCACCCAACTCATTATTTAAGATTTCTAAATACCTATGGATTGGTGTCTTTCTGTAAAAATTGTGTTCTTAATTGAACTAAACTAAACACTAAATCGAAATATAAACTAAATTAAACATTTTAAATCTGGAACATCAGTTAATGAGTTTAAATGGAAGTGAGAAAAATGGAAATAAACTAAGGTCAGGCATGCATCTACCATCTGCTACCCTACATCACCATGCCTCCTTAAAAATCAACTACACACAACAACACGAGAAAAATACTATAAATTTTTTGTTGTTGTGTGCCTTATGGCGTAATGGAGAAGACTAATAGAGAGATAAACTGGGAAAAATATAAAAAAAACCTAACATGTCTCCCTAATTGAATAAAGTACTTGAAAAAGATAGAACAACAGGGTTGTTGAGCACCCAAGAAAGGCCACAACCTTAAGGTTGTACAGAACCCTGTAAGCCCACAATCCAAATGTTATGGACCATGCAGATATCCACAACCTTGAGATTGTGAAGTGAAAGATAAGAAATATTTGCTTCATTGGAACTGGTTGCAATATCATTGTAGTGAAGTAACTATTCTCATGTAGAGCATTAGTGCAAAAATAAATTCAACAGTCAAGGCATTTGGTTTCCCAGATCCCTTGGTTGTTGAGATTTTAGAAAGTAGCGAAATGATATGGTGCATGGAGCCAATTTATGGAAGTTGATTAGTAGTTATAGTGCAAGAAATTTATTACAACTTCTTTCCCTATTGAGATTCCAGTCCAGTAGCATAATGCTTCTATAAAAATGTGTATATTTTGTAACACAACGGGGCCAAGGAACAATTGAATTTCTTGTATTTTCACTATAAAGTTCAAGTTTCTCATATAATTCTTCATGACCTTGCATAGATAAAGAAGTTGTAGAGTATTTTGAAATTTTTAAAATTAAGATTCATTCTAGAAATTATCTCTCCATATTTCTTGCTGCCTATGAATGTTGAGAAATGAGGTTGATTTGGATTATATGTAGTAATTTTCAATTTTCCCATATTTCTATAGTGCCATGTGCTTCTGAAAATTTATCAGTTGTCATTGTTCTCTAATAGAATAGCCATAGTATCTTCCAATAATGCATTATGATATTGAATGTTATGTATGCCCCTCTTAACACTAATTTGAAAAAATATTAGCCTCAATTCTAGAAACTTCTTTGGTCTGGGGTGAGCCCACGGGTCAAGTCTCAGACTATGAAGTCTAAATTTTTTTATAGGTGTCGGAACTCAAGGAAATGTTCCAGGAAGAAAAGTGTGTTAATATCTTTAGGAACTTGAAGTTAATTACTCTATAGTATTCTCAGACAAACTTCAATGGTGCATATCTCTATTTCAACAGATCAACTTCTTCACTTCTAACATCTTCAGTGTTTCTTGCATTTATATAACAGTCACCTCTTTGATTTCTACTAAAGGATAATTTCAAACATTGTCAACAAATAAATTATTCCCTCAAGTTATGTTGGGTTCAATTCCCTTAAGTATTGTTGAAATCCTCACAAGTACACCAAATATCATACTAATAATAGTGGAATTCGTGCTTACCACTGGATGAGGTGCATCATATTGTTGCACATAATCCAAGGTACACCTATGTTTTGCAACACAACTATGTTTTCTGCCCACATTGAATATGGTTTTATACCGTCTTTGTAATTTCTCTCCATGTGACCATACTCATTCTTTATCTATCAAAATTTCCAAAATCACTAGCCTTTGTAAGGAGTACGATAAAGTCAAATGTACATATAACATTTAAGAGCTAATTAGCCATTGGCTAATCAGGGACCTCAAACCTAAAAAAAGTGGCTTGGCTGTGAATAAAATAATTAAATATGAAGAAACTCTAATAAATAACGATGAGAAAATAATGCCACCCAGAGTGTAGGAAAATGGAAATAGAGTGTAATATTAAGAAATCTTTGTGTGGATGTCACAAAGTTCAAATCCCATGGGTATATTTGTTGGCTCGAGGGGTCCTGACCCAGGTTCAGAGGTTAAGGTTTGCTAAAAAACCCCTATACTACTGGCCCTTTCGGCAGTGACCTACTTGCACAGGCCAAACTCTCACCCGAAGAAGTATGGGAGGGTTCTGGAACCAGATTTCCGCACCCTGGGAGAGGGTAGGTAAGTAAAGTAGAGCTGCGTTCGACTTCACAATTACCAGATCATATATCACAGTACCCAGATATATAGATCTCTTTTCATCCACATGTGCAATACCAATTATAATCATAGTAATCAACATATCATAAATTCACAGAACAATAATGGAATTATCACAGGTATTCTTGCATAAAGTATAATAGAAAGATCTAGATCAGATGTCAACGCAGCATAAGAAAATAACACATTTACTTTCGTAGCTTAACATATAACCATGCATAACGTATCAGTTATCATAGATTCGCATTAATAGATTCAGATATTCCAACAACCTTCTGCTTTCATTAATCCTTCAGATCCTTTTGCAATACCCAAAACCCAACCTGTGCACACAGTAGTAGGGTCTGCACAAAGCAGGACTGAGGATCTCCACGCACACAGCCAGTAGGAGTAATTTCCCCCAATAACCCAAGCAGATCTACTAATTTGTAATTCACATCAATCTTTATTCATGCCTTCCTATTGACTCAAAATGTCCTTCTATTTATAACGATCTAGCGTAATCTTTCCTGTGGTCTGAAAACCATGGTTTGTGGACTCTAGGTCTACCCTTTGACCCATTACAATGCTTTTGGGGCTTTGAACCACCCCAAAAACCCTGTGCTAGACTAAAATATCCCAAAAATATATAAAAATACTCAAAAATGACCCAATTCGTAGCCTTTGGAGGACCCTATTCCAACAGTCTCCCAACACAATCTTGTGACTCGTCCTGAGTCACTTAGATGGTGGGCTCTCCACCTACACCTGTATAACTACTCTAGCCATATATTCATTTGATCTAGTACGATTTGATCCAAATACCATTAACATAGCTTGGGATCATATCACCGCGCAGGGTAGCTAACCTAGCAGCTCCTCCATCCGTGATCTCCTTAACTGTGTAGGGACCAAGCCAATGTTGCCGGAACTTCTCAAGATGCTTTGCAAAATGGATATTGTATAAGAGGACCAATTCTCCCTCCACGAATGTCTTCTAGCGAATATGTTAATCATGCCAAGCTTCATCATGGGCCTTCTGGACTTGCTGATGGAAATTCGCAAGAAACCAATCTTCCTCCAAATCCATAAGCTGCGCTAATCACGCCTCCATGATGTCAGGTTTTGCCATGCTCATAAAGGCTGCGATATGTAGACTAGGAACAATATATTCCATGGGCATAATAGCTTCTTTACCATAAACCATCCTGAATGGGGTTTTTCTTGTTAGCTTCCTGTAGTTTGTTCGATAGGCCCAGAGGACCGAGGGGATGCGCACGTCCCAATCGCTGTGATCAGCATTGCATACCTTTGTCAGTGCTTGCTCCAAGATTTTATTAAAAGCTTCAACCATGTCATTGGCCTATGGGTGATATGGTGTGCTCTTCGCATGATGGATCTGGAACTCCTCGGTCAAAGCTTGGATTGTTTCATTAACAAAGTGTGTACCTCTGTCTCTCATGAGGACCTTCAAACATCCCAATCTGGTTAGGATTTATTCAAATATGAAATGCACAACGGTATCCGGGGTACAATTCTTTACTTCTTGTGCTTCAGCCCACCTGGTTACATAATCAGTGGCATTAATAATTTAGCGCACACCCATCTTCTTCCCTCGTGGGTTGATAGGTTCGATGAAATCAATAGCCCACTTATCAAATATTTGTAGAGCCATTTGTGGTTGAAGGGTAATTTCATCTTTGCGGGACAGCCTCCCTGTTCGTTGGCACATATTGTAGCCTTTATAATAGTCATGGGCGTCACTATGCAGGGTTGTCCACCATAACCTAGCTCTCAAGATATTTTGTGCCATTGCTTTCCCTGCATAGTGACCTCCTACTAATTTTTCATGAGCCTCTGCCAAGATAGCATGCCTTTTATGCTTTAAAACATATCACTACAATACTTCATCTACTCACATATTATATAAATGACCTGCGATGATGGTAAAATATGCTGCCCGAGTGACTAAATATTTATTCTATTGTACAAATTACTCTGGAGGTGTTGTCCTAGTAGTCAAGAACTGAATGATATCAGTGAAGTGTGCATCTATTACCTTAATAGCAAATAGTTGCACATCAGTAAATCTGGCTTCTAGGTCGGTTGGCTCCTCGCCACTCTCTATTCAGGACAAGTGATCTAGCCTAGCATTCAACCTTCCCATCTTGACGATGATTTCAAAGTCATACTCCTGAAATAGCAGTAGCCATCGGCATATTTCCCCCCCAACATAGGCTTATTTACCAGACACTTTAAAGTTGAATGGTATGTGAACATTTTGAAGTGTCGTCCTAACAACTAATGCCGATATTTTTGCAAAGTGTAGACCACAACCAATCCCTCCCGCTCTGTGGTGAAGTAGTTGTGTTCCACACCAGAGCGTTTCCTACTTGCAAAGGCAACTGGATGGTCAATATCTCCTTCTCTCGGCTGCGTAAGGACAACCCCAAGAGAAATGCCCGACTCATCGACGTGAACATGAAATACCTTCTTCCAATCAGGAAAGATGAGAATAGGTGCCGAGACCATCTTTTCTTTAAGTAACTCAAAGCTCTTTTGACATTCGTCATTCCAAAAGAATGAAACATATTTCTTGAGCAATTTTTCCATAGGGGCCGTAATCAGCGCATAGCCTTAAATGAATTTCCTGTAGTAGCCTGTGTGTCCAAGGATCGAGCACAGTTGTTTCTCCATGGTTGGTACTGGCAAGTTTATGATAACTGTGATTTTTGCAGGATCTACCATTAGTCCTTTCCGACAGACTATGTGGACAAGAAAGATTCTGAAGATTACACAGAAGATACACTTGATATTTAGGGAAATCTAGTGTTTCCGACATGCATCCAACATCATGCGCAGGTTTGATATGTGTGCCTTTACTAGGCCAAAGACAGTCCAATCATCGAAATACACCTCGAGGAACTTGTGGATGAATTCCTTGAACACTAGAACAACGACCCGCAGGAAGATAGCAGGGGCATTTTTTATTCCAAACGATGTGACAGTATACTAAAAATATCCCCACTCAGTGGCGGACGTGGTTTTGCTACGGTCCTTAGGTGCGATTCTAATCTGATGGTATCTTGAGAACCCATCCGTGAAGGAGTATGCTTCCTGTCCTCCCATGGTGTCTAATATTTTGTTTGAGAATGGTGTCGAGAATGGATCATGAATGCAGGCATCGTTCAATTTGCACAGGTCCACACAGATCTGAATCTCCCCCTTACTTTATTTCTCCTGAACCACCATTCGACTGACCTAGTCTGATTGTTCAACATGTTCAATGATACCGCAGCAAGAATTTTATCGATTTCATCCTTGAACTTCTTCTTATAGTTTGGGTTCAACCTATAAGGTCGCTGCTTTATGGGCCGCACATTAGGTTTGAGAGTGATATGGATGACCCCTAAGTCCCTCGTGTTCCCCTTTAGTTCTGAAAAAATTTTCAGGAACAAGTCCTAGTATTCCGTAAGTAATTCGGCCACTTTGCCTACTATATACTCATCCCAGCAGTCCCCAATCTTAGCCAACTTAGGGTGCTCTTTCATCCCAATGTTTACTTCATGCATCTTTAGAGGCTTAGTGACATCCACTTCTTGCAGTGGAGGTCCTTCAATGACGCGATCCTCTTTTGACTCTAGAATAGAGACAGATCGTGGATCATATTCTCCTTCCTCCCTTGCCAAGTTGCGGTAGTTGACAATATCCTGCATCTACGTTTCCCATGCCGGCACCCCCAATACTATAGAGGAGCCGTATTTGGCAAGCACAAATGTATCTATGTCCTGCAGAGCTTCATCAAGCACCTCGGAACCCCCTATCAATCTAAATGTTCCTATGAAGTCAGTCTTCAGAGTTTCCCAATGTTGGGTGCATTGATGTAGCTCCACATCGAGGTACCATGTAGTAGGGATTGGACCAAATGCATAAATGAATAAGTGAACCTACTCTTCTGTATTTCGGTCATCCCATGTCTTCATCCATGCAACCATGTGTTCATGCGGATCCCCTAGGCCAAGGAACGTCTTGACCCATACCTCCACCAGAGTCTCAAATTATAGGAGCATCATGTCCCGACAATCCTTCCACTCCTAGAACGCTCCCTTATGCGTATCCCACCATCGTGCAGGGGTTGCATGCATAGCTAGGCTAAGGGTCCATAACCTTCGTTCTATAGGAACCTTGGCTTCAAATGCTCACAAAAGGTCCCTAAAGTTACCAGAACCATCAAAATATGGTAGATCTCTTACCTCTGAGGAAATGCAACAGAAATTCTTTGTGACCCGAAGAGATCACAACATAGAGACATCATGTAACTGATTGTGCCAATTCTCCATCTCCTCATCAGATTCGGAGAAGCAGTCACTGTCCTTTTCCTAACAGAGTACACTATCCGCTGTAGGGTTGATCCAATATTCATCTCGTGCAGTCAACTTATAAATGTGATCTACATCCTCTTCGTTGTGCACTGGCTCTGTATATTATTCGCCTTTCGCACGATCTAATTGTACTATCACCCTTGTACCATTATTCTCAAACACCATGCTTCTCTTCTTCAAGTTAATGATACCTCCCATATCCATGGAACATTCTAACCCTAGAAGTGCAGGGTAGGGGTCCACGTATTCTACAATCTGAATGACTTCAAAATTAGCCCAGACCTTGACGCCTTCGATATCTACCATAATCTTCGACAGTCTCCCCAAGGGTATAATATTTTGTTGATTGGCCATACATAGGTGGATAGTGGACCATTCCAGTTTTGGTTCTCCCATTCGTTTCCAAGTCTACGTAGGTAATACATTCACATCTGACCCCAGGTCCAAAATAACCTGATCCATTTTGTAATCACTGATCTGTGATGTCAACTGCATCTCCCTACCAGTGCGTTTCTTATATCTGTATAGTTTGTGCACATCCTTAATTTCTGAAGGTAGGTTAGGTCATGCTACATAGCTATCTATTAATTCCTAAATATTTTCCACAGCCTTTGGGTTGTGCAGTAGTTTCATACATGCCTGCAAAAAAGTAACTGACCTCCTCATCTACATTATGGTTCGCAGGTGCCTGAAAAGGAGATGCTTCAGCAAAGTCTTTGCGGGCTGCAATAAATGTTTCTTTTTCCCTATTTAGGTCCAAACCATCTTGTTTGTTAACTTCTTTTCGGATCAGAGGTTCAGTCACAGCCTTCTCCCTAGGTCCCCCGGTGGCCATTCCACTATTTTTTATGACATTTATGCTTGGATCTTTGTCTTGCAGCTCAGCCCTAACTCTATGCACATTCTGCGTAGGTGTTGGCTGCTTCTCCTAAATATTTGCTATCAAGATTGGACAGTCTTCAATCGCATGGTCCAAATGTCTGCAATAATGGTAGGACTGCCTTGTAGGGTTTGGACAGTCCCTGGAAAAGTGTCCTACTTCTCCACAATTATAACAGATTAGTTTCCCTTGTCCCTAACCTGCACTTCCACCTCTTCCACCTCCCCTGCCCCTAGATGGGGAGCCACCTATGATCAAGAGGGATCTTGGCGAGGATGGATTTGATTGTACCCTATAGAGGTTCCCTCGATCGATCATCAAATCATACATTTGACAATTCTATTCATCGTGTCCTACCGGCCTGCAAAACTTGCACCATTTCTTCTTTACTTCTAGGACATATGCAGTAAGGCAGGGGCAGTGGTTTGTTTCATGCGGCCCTGCAACATGACAATATTCGCACCATAGTGTTGGCCCACTTGATCCTGCGAATTCCCTAGGGCGCAACGGACTAGGTCCCCTGACCTACATATAGTTTTCTAACAGGGGGTAGTTATCCTTAGTGTGACCATTCATCCTGCATCGTATGCAACATATTTCAAGGCTAGCCTCTACTCCTGTCTCATTTCACAAGTTCTCAATATCCATGTGCATCACCTCCATTTTTCCTTGGATATGTTGGACGCCTAGTTGGGTATCGTCTCTGGGTGCAGCTTCTAACTTCATAGCGACGTCCAAGGATTTTTCCTGCAATTCGAAAGTCTGGTGACCCATAGGTATGTTCAGGTGAGGCAGCAACATAGCAATGAACCATTCCGTGTGCTGTCTGTCATCATACTAAAAGCCTCCTTCTCTGATCACCTTCTTCAGTCGCTGATCGGCCTCCCACACAGACTTAGAAGGCCCTTGCTGGAAATCCTTTAGATCAAAAAATATTTGAGATTAGGACTTAGGCTTCTTGAACTGTTGTTTCAAGGCATTATTAATCTCTTCAATGGTTTCATTCGCATGCTGGCCAATGTATCCCATGTACCAGTCCAAAGCTCTTCCTTCGAAGGCAAGGGACAACTGTGCCCTCTTCACCGCATCACTAGCTACATTATGTGCAGTCCATACAGATCCTATGACAAACCAGAACTGATCCATGTCTTTATTTCCCACACCCTTAAAGGTAGGCAACTTCATGTGCACAACCATGTCATATTCTGGTGGTGGCAGAGGTGTAGGTGAATTCTTACCCCTATGTTGGTTTTAAAGTGGTGTGGCTGGAGCACTCTACACAGTCGCTTCTCTTACCAGACTGTAGATAGATCTATCTCCTTCTTTATTGGTCCGACAGTATTTTCCACTTCGTGTCGTACACCCATCCAGATCAAAGGTAATTCATTCAGAGTGGTTACAAAGAATACTCTTTTCGCACAGTAATATCTTAATTAGAAATGGCAAGGTCTTCAGAATCTTACCCCGGAAACCCTTGAAGAATCTTCGTTCTACTTCAGAGTAGGAGACAAACTGATCAATGGAAAATTCGATCCTGAACCCTCCTAGCACACTATCCATCTAGTGTTTCACCGTGCGAGTGATGGTGTTATCAGTCTTCTCTAACCGTTGGATCAATTCTATGGTCCATTGTGTGACTCACTCGTCCTTCAAACACCTCTGAAATTCGACCAACCTTGCGAGCCACTCTTGGAGCTCGATCACAATTGTTACAAAGAATATCTCATATATTTATGTGAAAATATACTTATTCTTCCACTCTTCGATGGTCACCCTCTTACTATGGTTTTATTTTACTGTGAATTTCTGAACTTGTTGTTCAAACCACTCATCAATTTATTTTCTTTTAGGTTTCCAATACGGCCTTGGAATTACCCGATCCCTCTCTCAAAATGCTCCCGGTCCTGGCAACAGAACCATTTGTTGGCTCGAGGGGTCCTGACCCAGGTTCAGAGGTTAAGGTTTTCTAAAAAAACCCCTATACTACTGGCCCTTTCGGCAGTGACTTGCTTGCGCAAGCCAAAGTCTCACCCGAAGCAGTATGGGAGGGTGCTGGAACAAGGTTTCCGCACCCTAGGAGAGGGTAGGTAAGTCAACCAGAGTTGGGTTTGACTTCACAATTATCAGATCATATATCACAGAACCCAAATCTATAGATCCCTTCGCATCCATGTGTGCAATACCAATTATAATCACAGTAATCAACAGATCGTAATTTCACAGAACAATAATGCAACTATCACAAATATTCTTGCATAAAGTATAACAGACAGATCCAGATCAGATGTCAACACAGAATAAGAAAATAGCACAGTTACTTTCGTAGCTTAACACATAACCATGCATAACATAACATATATCATAGATTCTCATTAACAGATTCAGATATTCCAACAAACTTATGCTTTCATTAATCCTTCAGATACTTTTACAATACCCAAAACCCAACCTACACACACAACAGCAGGGTCCACACACAACAGGAGTGAGGAACTCCACGCACACAGCCAGGAGGAGTCATTTCCCCCAATAACCCAAACAGATCTACTAATTCGTAATTCGCATCAATCTTGATTCATCCCTTCCTATTGACTCAAAATGTCCTTCTATTTATAACGATCTAGCCTAATATTTCTTGTGGTCCTCAAACCGTGGTTTGCAAACTCTAGGTCTATCCTTTGACCCACCCCAAAACCCCTGCGCTAGACTAAAATATGCCAAAAATATACAAAAATACTTAAAATTGTCCCAATTTGCAGCCTTTGGAGGACCCTGTTCCAACAATAGCTAACATAAATGAAAAAAAAAAATGCATTCTACCAAACTATCTATTTAATAAATCTCAAAACACCTATGTCACATGACACAAGAATATGAGGAAGATACGTGTTTAATAGAAGGTATGTCCACCACCCTAAAATAGGATATTTAGGATAGGAAAACTATATATGTATGTGAGTATGTGTACATGTGCATGTGCCCACAAAATTATTAGCGTGGAGACCTAGGTTCCAAACCCCCTTACATCGGCATAGGTGAGACCCAATGCAAGTCTTATATCACATTGATGGCATAGATACACCCATAGATTCATATATAATTCATATAAGATTTAGAATCCAGGTATTTTATATGACTCTTTTTCCTCACCATAATCTACCTCCCTCCTCCCCCTGCCCACCCACCCCATGCTATTATTCCCAAAAAAATCGATCCCATTATGACCTTCATTATGGATGAAATCAAAAAAATTTAAAAAACAAAAGATAAAGTTGAAATGTTGGTTTAGATTTTATTTGTTTTCCTAATCTTCATCAAATTAAAACTAGAAATAGTGAATCAAGCTTAGTTAAAAATGTAGGCCAAAGGCATGGTATCCTGTCCTCTTAATTTCTCTACTAATGATTATTTATTCTTACATGCTTTAGATCTTGACATTTTTTTCTATGAATTTAGTTCTTCATCCTACTTTTCTATCCTTTTCCTCCAGTTAAGAAGAGACCTCAAGATGTTTCCCACATTCTGGAAGTTTCTCATACACTAGTCACTCAAGAGGATAATAGCATCAAAGAAAGAGAAAACGTTTTGACCAAAATTTCCTCAGAACATCAGAACTATTTTCATGTTCCTAAACCACTTGTGTTAGATTATGTCAATGAATATAATAGAAGCTTGTTTTGACTATAGCCAACATGCCATGGAAGGTAATTTTTAGGATGAAATCCCCTCTAAAAGTACGATTTAGAATCAGGTTGGAGATTTATGGGAGTTGTATGACTAGCATAATAAGATTTGAATTTGAGATATTCCCAAGATTTTTTTTCATATTCATATTTAAGAAGGCCTCAACCAAAAAAATTATTGGGGAGTTGCGACCTTAAGCTTTTTCAAAACACTATGGGATTATTTTCTCACTATATTGATATTTTTCAAGAGAGAAATATGTTGAGTTAATTATCTAATCTAGAAGAACTCCCCAGGTTGTCAGTATAGCTCTAACATTTTATAGAAAGGTTAGCTAGTCCCATATGCAAATTTCTCTACCACATACCTGGAAAATACATCTTATTGAAGACCACATAGTGCATTTGAATGAGAATAAATATGTGAAATTACATTCCCATTAGGAGTAGCTCTAGTGATTGTGACTCATAGTGATAATGCCCAGCCCAACTAAATTTAAATCTTAGCTAACCTTGCTCGATATGTTTGTAGGATATCATATTAGTTTCCTTGGCAGCAACACTATGTGATCCTTGGTGGCAACAATGATTATTTGTTCTTGTTACTAATTCCCCCCTTTATGCTCGAGGAAAAAATATGTTGAATGACAAATTATCAACATACAAGTTGAGGATTTAACACTCTGAAGAATTTTTTCCACTACTAAAGTCTTGGTAAATTGTTTTAAAAATTTATTTCTATAATTGGGAAGGAAGGATTGTTGCTACAGTAAAACCCTAGGGTAGAATTTCCTTAGCATATTACAAAAAGTTTGACATTAATGTTAATATTTTGAGCATATATGCCCATTGATTAGTAAATACATTGAAAATAATCACTATATATAATGTCGACACATGCTTGACATATACTAGCCAAAATACAAGGTATAAGAATGCAATTTCTCCAATAATCAAATGATTTCCTCGGTCAACATTAGGGCTACACATTCTCCAAGCCTGGATGATGTAACCTCCATTTATCAACTAAATAAATACTGGAACTACACATGCACTAGGAATCAGATCTCAGATGTCACTTGAACTTCAGAGAATCCAAAAACAAAAATAAATGGAACGCCTTCATCAAAGGGAAGAAATAGAAATAAATTAATGTCCTTGAATGATCAAGGTAGGTCAATGGGTAAATAACATCATAAAAAGACCTAGCAACTAAAAAATTAGCTAAATGATAAATCAATGTGTACAAATAAAACATTGTAAGCACAGAAAAAGCTATAAGACCCAAGTACACACACAAACTGTCCAAGGGTAGATAAATACTAAAGTTGGAAACCTAGACAAGAGATCAGCCTTACAGAGAAAACATTGTAAGCACGATGAAAGCTATAAGACTTCAGTATGGATACCAATTGTCCGAGGGTAGATAAAGACTAAAGCAGGAAACATAGACAAGATATTATAATTTTCACAGGTCTGCATCAATGCTTGAAGATGAACCAGAGGGGGCAACTATGTCATCATCCACCACTATGAAAATACCAATAGATGATCTGATAATATCCATTGGAGACTACCTAGGGATGAAAATTCCAGGGAAGACAACTCTTGTAGGAGGCATGATTCCTCCCCTTTAAACTCTCTTAACATCCAAAGGATAATCAAACTCCATGGAGAAAAAAGGAAACAAATAATGTCCCCATGGCCCCCTATCCCAAAATGCAGGCAACATAAACTGGACAAGGTTGAGAAAATGCAAAAATGGTGTACCAGTATGCAATCACTATTTTCAAGTTAATACTACTGATAGACACGGGTTACACACAAGTGATTCATTCAAAATAAGCATATCAAAAAGTTAATGTTCACATTCCAAGGCTATTCTCAGTTTATGTTTCGCTCCATATGTTTGAAAATATTTATGGTTCAAATATCTTGCTTTTTGGCACAATTCAATTGTTGGGAGTGGAATGAGCACATTCTTACAGTAAAATAATATACAACAATCACCTTATAAGTTATTACAAGTGGCAGATAACATTATGACAATAATTTGGATTTGGCATAATAAGTGACTCTCAGGAAAAGATGGACGTTAAGTGTAAAGGTTATGCTATATTGGACAAATACATAGAAAAGATCAAGTCTAGACTTGTTTTATTAAAAGATGGAGATGACACTCCGGTTTTTTTTTTCTGAATCCCCATTGTATATTACACATTAAATAAAAGCTATAATGCCTTGGATGCTTAGGGAGACTTGGATCCTCAAAAAGTGGTGGTGTTCCAAGGTCTGGAGATTCAACTATCTCCAAAACCCCATTTTTTCATGTGGTTACTATTGAGTACTAAATAACGAGGTGCTAGTATCAGACATCCTGGGAAAAAAAATACTCATGGTGTTGGGTAGTGTAGTCTTTGCAAAGAAAATGGTGAATCTAACTTTCATATCATCATGTCATTTCCTTTCTCTCGGCAGGTGTGGAAACAGATGGATGGAATCATAGGATTGATATATGTTTGGTTAGGAGCTTCAATTAAAGAAAGCATCAAAAAATGGTACACGAATTAAAATACAAAGGGTTTCCAAGATTTTCCTTTTAATTGTACCATGGAGCATTTGTTTGGTAGGAAATTATTTGATTTTAGATGATAGTGTAGTCCTCCTTGTATGCTCATTTACACAAGCATGTACTTTCAAGTTTTCACAATCTTTATCGCTTTCAGGAGCAGAGTTATCCATGAATGTGTTTATGGTTTCAAGCATGTCAGTTCCAGTATGGACATTATCAACTTGATGATTTTTTTTATCATCCTCCTTTTCTGCTTCACCAAGAAGATTGCAAAACTTGTTTTTGGAAATACAGTGTTCCTTTTCATGTTGTATTTGTTCCAAACTAGTAGTAAATCCTTGACCATTTCTCACGAACTCACTAGCATTCAAGTAGTCCATGATATCACTTCCATCAACAATCTTATTTTTATCAAAAAGAGGAACTTGCCTTCTATCATTATCGAGGGCTTAACCTGCTCTCTTCAACCTTTTCAGATTTCTCTGTGGTATTAGAGAAGCCTAATTAGAAACAATAAGGAGATATTCATCGTCAATATTCAATTGGGTCACTCAAAATTGGCTCATTTCCACTTCCATGCTAAACCTTTCAATTATAAAGGGACCTACACTTCACAAACACCATTCAATTTATCCAATCATTGTTCCCCTTAAAATTCACACATGTTTTTACTTCTTATAAAGCATGCAAATCAAACCTATTGTAGAGGTAGATATATCAAAACCTAAATGTGCATGGATCAAAGCCATAGTTGGCACAGTGAAAATACATTCAAAATTTTAACAAACTTCTCTTTAGCCTCACACAAATCTACTTCAACTCGAGAGTGGAAAACAAAGCCCTCATAGAGACATTTATGTAGAGGAAATATTTTCAGAAACATATGAAATAAGCATGGTTAGGCCCTCCTTTTTACAGTACACGTGGTACATCATTATTACAAAAAATAAATAAATAAAAACAACCAGACATTTAAGCACATTATATGAAACTGCAGGGTTGCCAAAGGTTTTGCAGCATTCATTACTGCTAAGTATAGGACTAATCATGTTATTGTTCTTTGTAGAAAAGGGGCCCCATTTTAGGACAAATGGTTGGCCTGACAAGAAGGAAATAGTGTGTTAGATCTGGATGAAATCATAATGATACATATCTCCTTATGCAAGATATGGTGTGAAGCAACCTTTTATAATCTAACTGCTCCATTAATTTTTGAGAACATATAATCTTTAGATCAGAGTTGGCTATGAAGATATTAGGCAAGATGTAATTTTTTAGGAAAGATGTATATCCTTGTGAGATATAAGACAAAGAATACTATAAAATTGGTCAGCACAACAATTTTAATTGAAAATATATATTGGAGAAGATAATAGAAATCCACTAGGAAAAGGAAAATTAAGATATCACGTAGAAAAAATTAAATTCAAATCTACAGTTATCACAACATCTAAAATTTGAATAAAATGTCAAGATTTGAAGAGGATAGTGAACATAAGAAAAGAAAGAACCAGTTGATATTATTTCCATTGTAGGCCATAGAACAACGGCTAAGCCAGTAACACCATTAAGCAGCAATATGTAATATGTGTAACCAAGACATTACTAAAGACAAGCAACATATACTAGTTAATGATTATGTTTGTAATAACATTCAGATATTGTCAAATAATATTGACACTTTTATAATTATTTGTAGCACCATATGAAGAAATAATATGAGAAAATATTAGTCTAGCTCTTGTTTATCTCCATTTTATTTGAATGTCTCACAATTGCTAGTTGCAGCCTGCAGGGTTGTTCCTACTTTTCTAGGTTCATGGTGAGGAATACTACGCAAAGGATGCGATGGTTGACTTCTCAAAATGTAGACCTTGACTCATATAAAGCACTTTCTTTCCAAAGTATTGAACTTTCCTTGATAGTAGATACCAGAGAACTTGACTACTCATTACTTACTTGTTCAATTATACAAATTTCCTCTCTTTCTTTTTTATGCCATAAGCCTGTTTAATTTTCAATATGAATTGTGAGAATCTACATATTTTTGGGTTGTGGAACTGGACTATAGAGTATGCCCCAACCTGCAGTCCCCTTGTCATTTAACCTATATTTGTACCATTTTCCTATGTAATGTTATCATGTCTATTTAACAACGCTCTAGTTGACCTTTCCCTTCAAAAGTTTGGAAAGTCAAGGCTAAGGGAAAGAAAGAGTTTCCTACATTTGAAATCCATGGAGTATTTATTGCTAGGGGATTTATAATAACAGAAAATGTCATCCTCACCAACAAAGAGGTCAATAGGTTCATGCCAACATCAAGGGAACTTTGGTAATGTATCATAGAAGCAATAATTCTTCTAGAGTATGGCTGGAATGTTATGGAGCAACATTACATGAATTGTATTTGGCTAGGGATTGACTACACAAGATTTTGAAAGCTACTAGAAAAAATTTAACCGTTATACTAATTCAACTCATTTTTCCAAGATAAGAATAATTGGACACTGAAGGATAATATGGTTTGAGAGTAAAGGAAATAAACAGTATAAATTATTGGGGAAAACAGGGCATATATGTACATTATCTTATCTCTGAGATATGCCAAATCCATGAAAGTAATCCAAATGTTATATCTGGAACCTGAAGAATGTTGAAACTGTGTGTATATCCTAGTGGTAAGAATTATTTGATTTACATTGCAGTGAGTATCATTGGAGTGCATCCATAGTACTCAAAGATATAAAGAATTCAAAGACTATTTTAGCCAATTAAGTGTGAATGAAAAACTAGGTACACTGCCCCAACACCATTGCTACAACAAAAATAGTTAAGTTATTGAAGAAAAAAATATGTTACTATTGGATCTGGAACTGCCCAATTTTTCTCACTCCCACTTCTCTCCTTTTCCACTATGTTATAAGAGAAAACCCATGTGGCAAGTGGACTAATCCATGAATACTTGTCTTTTTTTTTAACAACAAATTCCTATATAAGCACACAACATGCTACATACCATAGGTACAAACTACCACACATGGTCTCTAATTTTCAAGCCCTATCTCAAGCTACCATTAGATTTATTTTTCTACAAATTATTATATGTTGCTCCAATTGTTCCTTATAATGTTGGATTTGGCTAGGATCAAGAAGCCTCTGATACATTGTTACAATGGTAAGATGTCAATTCCACTTAAGAGAGTAGCATTCAGGTTGATGTGCCAATATACATAGTTCCATGTTTCAACTGGATCTTAAGTTTATAGTCATCGTCCAAACTGTCATTATAGCCTTTATGGTGCTCTCCGTCACTATTGAACTTAAATTTGAAAGAGTGGGAGGCATTGGCAACATGACAGTCTACAATATAAGTTGATAAGAATTTGCTGGAGGCCAATAAATTAATGTTTGATTGTCATCTCATAGAAACTCTTGTCTAAGATCTAGAACTATCTCCATTTTCATTTTACTGTAAACATGAATTTACATTTTAATTATAAAAATAGACCAGCAACAGTTCTAATGAAGACCAATGATTAATTTTTTATTGTAAGCTCATAGAAAATCCTATCTAAAATCTTAAACTATCTCCATTTGAATTTTACTGTAAATATGAGTCTACATTATAAATCTCATTGACCAACTTATAGTGTATCAACTAAAACTGAACCACAGATTCCCCACACTAAAATAGCTTAGTAGGATTATAGCACAAACCCTAGAAAAGAAACCCTGGACAAAACAAAGAGGAGAGCTCGGGAAAAGATGAAGCCAGATACTTCAATCTCAGATGATTATTTTCAGTAATAGATTATTTGAAACAATGTATTTAATAATAAAAATAACAAATCAAATAGTTTTGCACCCATCATCTATACCATTTCAATACAAAAATATCAAACATAGAATTAAAAGAAAGATCCATAACTTTACAAGTTATTCATGGACTTTGTGTCTGCAGAGATGAATGAGAATCACATGGGAGGGAATCATTGCCGAGAACAGGAAAACCCTGGATAAAAATTGGTGGGTGAAGGGGATGGAATTCCATCTGATAGTAAGTGAAGCCAATTGGCTAACCAACACAACATCACCAACATTTGAGTCTTTTCGAGAGCCCGTCGAAGGGTCAGGAGATAACGTAACAGGAGAAAAGGTTACAACATAGCTAGGACATGTAGATCATCCCACACATGGGCACTTTACTGTTGATTGAGTATTTGTGTTGTATAATATTGGTATATAATGGAAGCCCATAAATTGAAACATATTACGAGATGACCCACCTTGAGGAAGAGATGAGAACTTTGGGCAGTGATCCCACAGCGGATGATGCCCTTTTCACAGACCTCATGATAGTTCTTGCAATAGATCCCTTTCTCTCATTTAGCTAGCTTGGGTAACGAGAAGGGTGGGATGGGGTGATCCATAAATGGAATTTGACGACATTGAGGACTGAAAGCTTTGAATGTGTTGCAGGTCGAGCAGTAGCATCTGACCCGATGCCATGGGCATCCAAAGACGCCTCTACGTACCTCATATTTCCAAATGAAAAAAACAATTAAGGTGGAATAAATTGCGGTGCCAAATTTTTGTCGAAAGACTTTTATTTGGTTTAAACATAGAGAATTTACTTACCATAACATTGGTGCCAAAATTTCCCCCCCCCCCGACTTTCATTTGGTTTGGTTTAAATGCAAAGAATTTACCATAACATGCACCAAGCTATATGTAATTAGTGTTCTTATGTGTGTTAAAGAGTATAATTTTCTAAAAATTATAGTAGTTTGTATGGTGATTATTTCTCATATATTGAGACAAATTAGAGTGTATGTAATTAGTGTTATTATGTGTGATAAAGAGTATAATTTTCTGAAAATTCTATTAGTTTATATGCCCATTATTTCTCATATATTGAGACAAATTAGAAGACTCAAAATTAAATTTAAAATTATGTTAAATATTTTTTTATATCGAGACAAATTAAATTTCCGAGTGACTTTTGTTTGGTTTAAAAGTAGAGAATTTACTATAACATGGCCAAGCTGTATGTAATTAGTAGTCTTGTGTGTGTTAAAGAGTATAATTTTCCAAAAGTTCTAGTGGTTTATATGCCCATTATTTCTCATATATTGAGACAAATTAGAAGACTCAAAATTAAACTATGTTAAAGTTTTTTTTATATTGAGATAAATTAAAAGAATAAAAATTAAATATAAAATTATGTGAAGGTTTTTTCTTCTTTCAACAAAGATATAGAAAAGTATGATAACATGATTTTTCCTAAAGGTTTGACAATTAAAAAAAAAATATCTTTATATTTTTAACTTGACGCCAAGATTTGATTCTCCATATTTTCATGACAACGAACCACATTGGATGGTTCAAAACACGTCGACAAAACTCTGATAATGTGATTTTTACTGAAAAAATTCTTGTTTTTCATGATATGGATCGTAGAGGCCTAAATTCAATTATTAATATTTTGAATTAAGCTTCTACCTATCACAATGAGGCCAATTGCCCAAATTTAACATTATGAAAGGTTTTTACCAATGAAGGAATTTCTATTGGGGATTTTATCTATACTGATATTTGCATGACATTACCACATTTTGGACACTAGGAATAACTCAAAAATCCTTTAGCAATGGACATGAAAAGGACCTTAGCTAGGGATATGATAAACATTACTATTCTTTGCATAATAAGAATTAGTATGAGGGAAGGAGAAAAATACCTTTACTCCTCAAATGAAGCTTCTCAGGATCAAGGACCATGAATTTGGCATTGAACAACCACATAGATCCTCTCTAAATAATCTTAAGGATATATGGGATATCAGTTTCATTAGAAAAATTTTCACACAATGTATAGGAGTCAAGGAATGTACCATGGGTAAGGGGGGTAAACAAGGGCATTAGGCCTTACAATAAGGTTTTTAGTCTCAAGGGTTCTTTAATGAATATTTGGACTTAAGTTGAGATATGGGCACCATAAGAGGTATTTCTCACCACATATGGGAGTTAGTGTCCATGTTATGGTTAGGAGAGGAAAAAAAGGTCCTTAATCCCTAAATTAATCTTTTTTTCATGAAATTTCCATGAAAAAGACCTCTAGCTCGGAATATGTGCATTTATTTTTCTTTGCATAGTAAGAATATTGGGTTTCATGGCATGGAGTTAAGTGCTAAATAATCAGTAGCCATTAAAAAGGCTTCAAACCACCACATTAGTTATATTCTCTAAGGGATATTTTTTGGCTTATAGGAGGGATGTGTCTACCATTCAAAGGTTTTTCACACCAAGATTGGGTCTTGGAGTGTCACCATGGACCTTAATAAAATTAGCAAGCTTTTAAATCACATATGATGCTTACAAGTGTAGGCTTGGTTAAAATAGGAACATAAGGGGCTTAGGACTTATTTGAATCGTTGTTGATTAAGGTTTGTGAAGTAGTTCTTGAACTACAACACATGAAATCTATAGAGGATATTAGGCCTTTATGGGGGATATTTAGTGTCATTAGTATGTTTTACATAGTATGAATAGTTGAGAGAAGAATTTAGGTGGTTGAATAGTGAAACATTGGAGAAAATTTTGGTTTATCGATGATCATATTGCTATTGATATGATGTATAGATCATAATATATATGAGGGGAAAATGGTTTTCAGTGCTAGTGATCTAGTCGGACAAAAGACCCCATAAATTTGTGCTTTGGGATACCCCCAAAATTCAATAAGTAATCCAAAGTGAGAGGATTCATTGCTAAGGTGACAATAGAAACAACCCTCTAGTGTTAAACATTAGAGACAAAAGGGTATTCAAAATTTTAACACTATAAATGGATTTAGAGACCTCTTTGTCTTTAATTTTGACACTGCAGATTGATTCAGAGACCTCTGTAGTGAAATGTAACTCTTCGGTATCAAAAATTGCAATTTTCAATTTCCGGAGTGACACAATTGCAAATTTCTAACATAAATGAATAATTCATATAAGTCTTGTTGTACTTTTTATTTGGTCATATTTTTATTCATGGAATATAATAATCATTTACATTAATCCTTATTAATTGTGTCACTAATTATCTAGTCATATAATTAGTCCAAGACTAAATTAGTCATTTATGTTAGTCCCTTTTAGTTTAGTCACTTATTATCTAGTGGTATATTTTATCCCTAGACTAAATTATTCATTTAAGTTAGTCATTTTTAGTTCGACCACTTAAAATTTCTCAAATTTAGTAGTAATTCACTTGAAATAATTACGATGACTAACGTTTTTAGTCACCTAGTCACTAATTTCATCATTTTCTACTAGTGTCAATCACTCCACCGAGGAAGGTTGTATTTACATCAATGTGATATATCTTTCATTTTATCTATACTAGGAGTGCAAGGATGGATCTAATTGATGAGTACCTTGTGATTGGTGAAAAAATATCATCATAATCAATCTCCTCCACCTGGGAGAAACCTCTAGCCACAAATCTAGCCTTATGCTTCTCCACACTCCCATCTACTTCCTGCTTTTCCTTGTAGATCCAACTGGATCCTACAACTGACTTCCCCTCTGGTCTTGGGACAAATTCCCATGCAATATTTCTGATAATGGAGTGATACTCCTCCACCATGACATCAACCCAAATTGGTTGTTGCATTGCTTCCTCAAAAGAGGATGGTTCTATCTCTACACCTTCGCTCATAAGAGCCATGTATCCAGTCTACCGCTCTGGGGACCTTCTCTGCCTACGATGTGATGTGGGTGCTCCCACATTCTCTCTCGCATCTATCAATAATATGTTATCCTATATTGTGTGCTTCCTTCCATCTCTAGTGGATGGACGTGCATGAGTGGGTTCTTCCACTCCCTGTTCCTTTGCTTATGGCTACTCCACATCTTCAGGTTATTTTTTTGGAGCCAAGATGTCCTCAATTGCATGAAATTGAAGCTCCATCTCAAGGTAAATTCACATGGTTTTGTCTTCATCGAATTTCATATCTCTTATTACCATTGTCATCTTGTGTGCTGTAAAGTACACCCAATAGTTGTGAGGTGTATCAGTGTACCCCACCAATATCCCCAACTCAGTTGCTAGCTATAGCTTCTTCCTAGCATCTTTGTTCACATGGAAATAAACTAATGAACCAAAAATTTTAAAATGTGACACATCTAGTCTCTTACCTGAAAATATTCCTTTGGTGTACTCATCCCAAGTATCTAATGAGGATTTTTGTTCTACACAAATACTATTGTATTCCATGCCTCTGTCCACATATGCAATGGTATTCCCTGATCATGCAACATATTTCATGCTTCTCCCATAATATTTATGTTCTTCCTTTCAACAACCCCATTATGCTGTGGTTATGATGTGCTCTTAATTCTCTTCAAATTCCTTCTGAGTCACATAATTTGATGAATTATTTAGAGAAATATTATCCACCATGATCACTCCTCAAAGGCTTCACCTTCTTCCCTATATCTTTCCTGATAAGTGCCTTGAACTCACAAAACTTGGAGAACGCCTGATCTTTCTTCTGCGTGAATAAATTCCAACACTTTTGTGAAAAATAATCTTCAAAAATCACATAATACTCATGTTTTGTTGTCGAATCTGTCGAGAATGGTCCACACACGTCGGAGTCAACTCTCTCAAGGATTTCCTTTGCTCGAATTTCCTTATCGTGAAAGGTGGCTTTGGTATACTTCCCTAATGTACACCCTTTTCATGTATCTCTATATGCAAGTGCACCCTTTGGAAGCCCTGTATAAATCTATTGCATGATCTTCAAAGTGCCATGGTGTAGATGGAACAATATCTTGTGCCATACCTCACCGATGTGTTGGCTCTCCACCTACTCTGCTTTCGTGCTCAAGGAAGCACAATCTTCTACATACAATTTGTAAAGCTTATTTACTCTAACCCCAATATTTTTCACCAGTCCCATGGATTTGTGATGAAGGAACACATTTCCTTCACAAAATATCACATCATAGCCATGGTCTTCCAACATAACAACACAAACCAAATTATTCTTTAAACTAGGAAAATATATGCAATATTTTAATGTGAGTGGATTACATGAATCCCTATGAAAGGTAACTATACCTACACTGGTAGCACTATACCTCCAGTCATCTCCCATCTCGATGTGCATCTGGAGATCCTTCTCCTCCAAGCTACTGAAGAATTCTTTTTTGTTGTTCATATGAAATGAAGCTCCTCTATTTAAGTACCACACAGATCCCATCACCGATGACACCATACATGCGACAAGAGTGAAATCCAACTCAAACTGTGAAGCAAGTACTTCACCTGCTACTCCTCCTAAGGCTGTCTTACTAGTCTTGTGCGAATAATTTTTAGCATAGCGTCCAAGCTCATGATAACAGATTTTTTTTACCTTTGACAAGTCTCACCTATTTCTTTCCTTGCTATAATCTTATTCGAAATGGGACACCTTTCATTTTCACTTCTTTTCCTTTCTAGCCAAGGCACAGTTCTCCTCCTCATCAACACTTAATGAGGATCCATCTCTGATGCTGCACTAAATCTCTTCTTGTACCAACTTGGACCACAATCACTCCCACTCTAGTAGCTTCTCCCTCCTATTCACAAAGGCCTGGTAGCTATGCCAACTCTTGGGAAGGCCTATACGTGCTAGGATAACCAAATCATCGTTAGAAATTGTTACCCCAACACTTCCAAGCTCATCCCCACATTGAGTGAACTTCATCAAGTATTTTTGCATCATGTCGCCCTTCTCCATCTTGATCTTGTTGAGCTTGTCTTTCAGTGACATCTTCTTTTGGTCACTACTATTCTGAAACAAATATTTTAATGCCTTCCACATAGCATATGGAGTCACCTTTCCATGGAGGTTCGAGACAATATGATCTCAAACTCCTTCTAAAAATATCCTTCTTGCCTTGCTACATTTTTCTTCCATGCATTAAGAAGTTGAGCATCTTCTGTTGCGGGATGGGGAATATCACTACTGCTGGTCCTGAAGAATAAATCTGCAAATTCGATGTACATGTTCAAAAAACAATCCGGTTCTTCTCTTCTAATGTGATTCCTTCACTAATACCATGTATAAATATCTAAATATAGTCAACTAACCTTGTAACTTACTAAAACAAAATTCTAAATCACTTCTACAAATTGCAGAAGAAAATTTCGATCACAAAATCACATAAAAAATTAAGAGAAATAATTATCAATCACACACCACAAGATTTATCTAGGGAAAGAAACTTCTCAAAACCCTGCTATCTGTATATTTCATAATTTTAAGATCATGAAACAATACAATTCTACTTCCCTTCCTGAGAAACCTCTAGAATCTGATGCTTGTCTCACTGTGATTTAGGAAACAATGATCCAATACTTAGCCAATTCTCATCCTATGTCTGACCATCCTTGCTTACCCATTCTTGGAGGAATTTTGGCCCTATTAATAAGAAAATTCACAAGAATCGATTATGAAATTCCTTCAAGGAAACCTAATGCCCTCATGTATGACCTATATAATTTTCTAATTATACAACTGATAGTTATCTTCCCTTCAACCCCAATCTCAACTGGGCCTTCCTTAGAGCTGGCATGAAACATATATTTATATTGAATTATCATCTAACTTATTGATAACTACTTTTGAATTAAATCAAATTTAATTCACTGGACCTATCACTATCTCATATCTCAGTTATAACTAGTTAAACTGATTTTAACTCAAATAATTGAGTTAACTAATTACAAATCACAAATAACTGTAACTGGACCCCCTAAAACTTAGATTCGACTCTACATGCCTCCAGTTTTGCCTCCAACTAGAATTAATTGAGTTAACTAAGTCTTCGTGACTCGGTTGACACTTACAAGCTATTATGAGATGGAATTACAATTTTTCTTATAATTTAATTAAGGAAAAATTAAGTCAGAAGCCCCGTTTGGGTACCAATTCTTAGTGCCATTTCAATATTGTATAATGCTTTCCCATTTATAAAAATATATCCCAATGTTATAGATCAACCATAACCACACATACTAGTTCAATTGACTATTAATAATAATGCCCAAGATGTTGAGGATGGGCCAGGTCCAAAACATATTTGATTGAATCCACATAGATAGTGATCCACTACCAAAAAATTAAACCAGGATCACGAAGACCAGTTGAATAAATCACTAATCCCACAACTAATAAATCAGTGTACTCACACCATTTCTATGGAGGAACAAACCAATATACCTTCAATTCCAATGTTCCATGAAAAACCATTCAGTGATCAAATCTCTCGAGGTGCAAAACTATTTTTTCAGTGCAAAACTTGAGGAGTAGAGGGATTAAATCTCTCAACGTGCAAACCTATTTTTTGAGTGCAAAAATTGAGGAGAGGTTTTCACCTTGAGATATTTGATCCCTCTTGGTGCTTGATTGATCCAGAGTGAACATGGAACTAGACGAGTTTCAGTCGTGTGCCTCTAAGGAGAATATATCGAACATATGATTAATTTTATCAATAATATGTAAATAAATCTAATATTAATGTAATCACTTTAAATATGCTAAATATCTCTGAGATTAATATGGTTGTTTTAATTTTAATTTTTCTTATTTAGGTTGTAGTTTGTTGAGATGATAAATATTGTTAATAACTTTAATGATGAAATAAAAAATTTGAATGCAAAGTGACAATGTAATATTGTTGAATGATAGAAAATGAATAATAAGAATTTAGTCAATTACAAATGGTATTCATTGTGATCAATATCAAACTATATTCTTATACTATTCTTATTGTCACCATTGTTAGTTTTTTATCTTCTCATATTGATTATATGAAAATTGTAAACCATTTAAATCTTTAGCTCGAGTTGTTGTAGTAAACATCATACCTTGTCTCTATTTCTCACCAATATTAATTCGTTGAATTACTATAACATAAAAACAAATGTACATTGCCAATAAATTATTGTGCTTACACTAAAATGAATGTGCATTGTTAATCCAATCACTTTAAAATAAATTTACCATCAAGCATCCAATTACATCAAATCAGAAATCAACATCTACACTAAAATCAATGCATCTAATGCAAGAAATTAAATAATATCATAAAACAACTTCTACACTAAAAACAATGCATCTAATGCAAGAAATCAATAGGATTAGAAATCAACGTCTACACTCAAATCAATGCATCTAGTGCACGTAGGAAAATATGATTAGAAACCAACATCTACACCGAAATCAATGCATTTAGTGTAAGCAATCATATAGGATTAGAAATCACCATCTACACTGAAATCAATGCATTTAGTGCAAGCAATAAAAAAGGATTAGAAATCGTCTACACTGAAATCAATGCATCTAGTGAGAGAAATCAAATATAATTGTCAATCAACATCTACATTGAAATAAATGCATCTAGTGCAAGCAATCAAATAGGATTAGAAATCACCATCTACACCGAAATCAATGCATTTAGTGCAAGGAATCAAATAGGATTAGAAACCAACATTTACACTGAAATAAATGCATTTAGTGCAAGAAATAAAATAGGATTAGAAATCACCATCTATACCGAAATCAATACACCCAGTGCAAGCAATCAAATAGGATTAGAAATCACCTGCACCAAAATCAATACATCTAGTTGAAGTAATCAAATTGGATTAGAAACCAACATCTACACTGAAATCAATGCATCTTTACTCTGGTTCCTATGATCTCTCCATATTCATTATCAGTCCATCTCTCTCTCTCCACCTTTATCTCTCTCTATTTATTTTTTCTTACCTCCTTATCCCTCCCCCTCCAAATTCATATGTCTTTCCCTCCCTCTCTTTTCTCTCTCACATCCTCTCTTCCTTCGTCTCTCTCTCTTTCTCTCCCACCTCTCTCTCTCTCTTCACCCTCCAACTATGTTACTATATCACTCCCCATCTCCATCTCTTCATCTCTCCTTCTTTGTCTCTTTGTCTCACCCCCAAACATACACACTCTCTCTCCATCTCTCCCTTGTCACTCCCTATCTCTCTCCACTTCTCACTCTCTATGTATTTCACATTCCCTTTCTCTCTCCCCATCCAAATCCCTCTCTTTATCCTTGCCTCTCTCTTCCTCTCTCTTAAGTCCTTTCTCTCATCCTTCCTCTCCCACCCTTTCTCTCCTACCTCCACCTCTCTTCCTCTATCTCTCTCTCTCCAATCCTCACTCTTCCCCTGTGACACCCTTATTAAAGATTAGTTAAAAGACTGATTAGTTTAATTAGTTTCTTGATTTTTATATTGTTTATTTCTTTTTCTGCTATTTTTGGACAAAGAGAACTCATGGGCAATTACTCGTAATTTTAAATATTTTCACTTTTATTTTGTTTTACTGAGTTATTAAAGAAAAAGGAAAAGAAAACCTCTTCTAGACAGTGGGTGAAGTTTCTGGTAATTTGGGAAGTGGTTGGGAAACAGTTATGGGACAGTTCCCTACCCTCTGGAATAAAGGGAATTCCAGAAGGAGGGTAGGGGTTCTCTCAAAAATGGCTGGAAAAGAGAGAAGAATTTATCCAAGAGCTGGAAGAGTAAACCGGTTGGAAAATTACTTCTGAGACTCTTGTGCCAGAATTTTTCTTGGTTGTCTGTTGACTGGATTATTCCTGAGGTCACAGAAAAAGAAAATTAACCATTAGGTTTCCCGTGGCACTGTCCAAGTTTCGGAGCTCGGGGGCAGGGTGAGGACGTTATTGCTTCCCCTGAAGGTTGGGAGGACCACCGTCAGAAGAAGGTTACCCAGTACAGATAAGTAAATTATAGTCTGAGATTCATAACCTCTGTAGGCTAAATATTTTGTTAGTTATTTCTTGTTTTTACTGTGAACTGAAAACAGGAAACGAATTACTGGTAACTGTACACTGATTTCTGTAGATTACCTAACTAGAGCAAAATGAAAAAGAAAACGAGTGCCAGTAGTAAAAAGATTTCTATGCAGGGAGAGACAATACTGTTTTCGCTATTATTCTTTTGGTCCAGAAGGGTTTCTTGAAGAATGCTTTAGTATAGAAATATTTGTTCTGTTCAATGTTTATCGATAATAATCGCTTGAATTTCCAAAACTCTAAATGAAAAGAAGTAAAGTTTGGGCACTTCCGTTATGAGAGGCGAAACATCTGTTCCTAGCCTAGATATTGTTTATACAGTTTTTATAGCACATTCAAGGAAGGAAGTTGAAAGAATGTTATTATTTTTCTTTTAAGAAATATGAGTATGTCAGGTAACCATGTACCCTAAGTTACAGTCATGGAAAACACACAGAAAAGTGTAGCACTTACGAGTAGACATTGGGGATATTAGCCTGGGACGAGCTTGTGAATGGGGTCGGTTGGGAGGCCATACCCCGCTCCTGCTCACGGGATACCTTCTATACACCGTCCCTGTAAGGCGGACTGGTGCCATGCCTAAGCACAAAATAGATTTTCACATTTATCGAACTGTGTAATGTGACCATGAAGCGGAGATATGTAAACAAAATAGATTTTCACATTTATCGAACTGTATAATGTAACCCGGAAGCGGGGATATATATATATAAAGCTTTATAATGAAAACAAGCAAAATCCCTCAAGTTACAGAAAGAAGCTACTGATTTAGTTGCAAACAACAACCATGAAACTTTTATAGAAACAGAGAAAAAGAGACGAGTTTTAGATCCATTAACGCCATACATTAATTCACTCATTCATTCAGAAAGTATGGAACAGAAACACAGAATTTGCAATGGCCTGTTATATTGTAGAAATCGAAAACAAAACCCTACAGGTAAACATGCTAAAATTCATCTCTTTTCATAATATCAAGACTGAACAAATTCTGTAGAAATAAGTAGGTCCGTATTCGGAATCCTGGAAAGTAAAAGTTCCATCCCGTTACATGCATAATTTAGATAACAGTCTCTAAAGGATATTGATGGAAATGTTCTATCTGCTCAAATGGAGTAAAAGCCATTAATTCAGCGGAATTCTATCCGCGCTAAACAAGAGCGAAGACTCGTTACAAAACAAGAGAAAACTATAGCCAATTTAAGGAGAAGGGTTTAGCATTCCAGCAGAACGACTCGATGCTCCGAGTCATGGCACCCTGTCCACCAATAAACATAATCGACTGCATAAACTTCAGAATCCTGGTTAAGGCTATCAGCTGTAATAAACTCTTTTCCTGAGCGTCCATGAGTTAACGTACTTACTGACCTGGGAAGCCTGCAAATTGTGAATGGAGAAAATCTTCAGTGGCGCTGAGCCGTAGGAAAACCCAACGCGTAAACCCCGGGGTTTCAAAAGAAACAAACCTGCAACGAAATGTAAACTGAAATCAGTTAGATGCAGCAATCAGCATAATGAGATAATGTCGAAAGCTGAGCCTGTGAGGGTATTTAGGGGGCGAGGTATGGAAACCTTACCTGTGAAAGGGGGGGTTTTCATTGCCAGCTGGGCTGCCCTGGAGAAAGTGAAAAACAAAACAATGTTAATGAAGCACTAAGAGCGATGCCAGGATTTGTGTTTACTATTTCTGTGTTGTGCAAGTTCAGGAGACAGAGAAGAACCGATTCGCATACCTGTAGATGTCGGTTCGGAGGGTTTGAAGATGGTTCACCGCCCTCTGGCAAGCTGAGTGTTGTTTCTCTGATGCGTGTTAGACCAGCTTTAAGGTTCGGCAAGGAATGCCTTGCAGCCTCGACACCAGGCTCGAAATCCTCACAGAGTTTCCTGGTAGTGCATGGCGTGGCTCTCGGAGGCAGAAGCGAACTTGGTAGAATGATCGGGATAATGGTGGAAAGGGGTTTTGTCGCGGAATCGTTTAACCAATACCGAGAAAACCCTCGCATTGATGGCGCTACCTGTAGGAAATAAATTAGCCTGTACAGATGTGCGTGGAGAACGAGGTGACCGCCACGTTTTCATATCAGGCCTAAAGGTGGTAGGGTAAACCACCATATAAGGAGGGGTTAAATGATGATATGGCACCGATATTTTCCGTGGGGAATATCAGATTTCCGAATCAACATATAAATATTAACGCACACCTTAACGAATTTAAATTGACATGATAACCTTACGACCGGTGCATTTAATTCCAGTGCCAAGAGCCATGTGAATTTACTTTTATGTAGAGTTATATGTTAGAGCATAGTTAAATAAATTACTCCGTGGACTTTGGGTTAAGAGTTCACCATTAGGGTTTAACATAATTTCCGTATGATTGAGTCGCAAAGTATTGAATAAAGTGGTACAGTTAATTTTTTTTTTATTTGTGAATTTTGTGCTATGGTGTATGTGACAAGTGGTATCAGAGCTAAGTTTCTACACTGGGATCTTAAGGGTCTACTAACAGTGTTTTCGTGATTAGTGCACCGAGGAGAGCAATAGTGATGGCAGCCCAACCGCCGCCTGAGGGGACTCAAACCCCCACAGTTTTGAACCCGGAAATGTGGGTACAGTTGACTGTGGAGCAGCACCAGAAGACTAGTCGGTTGCTAGAAGAACAGCAGCAACAAACAACCTTCTTGCTCAGTACGGTACAGCAACTTCAAGAGGAAATGATGAGAGTTCGAAGGGACAATGAGAAGTTAATACAGGACCAAGAAAGGATCCTTAAAAGTTTATCCGATAGACAGAACCAGGGGACCAAACACCCCAGTGCTGAGAATGAACAATCACCAGAGCCAGAAGATCAGCAGATCCTGAATAATGACGAGGACAAAACCGAGAAAAGTGTCTCTCAGAAAAGTAAAAACAAGAACTATCAAGAGGCAGAATCAGGCAACGTGTCTGGACAGCAAGAACAGAAAAGGCAGAAAGTGGAACTCCAAGGAGAATTTCGTAAGATCAAGCCACCGACATTTGACGGTGAGGCGGAAGAAGCGGCGGAGGCTTGGCTGATAAACATAAACAAATATTTCCAGGTTTATGAGTACAGCAGCAATTTAAAGGCCAGGCTGGCTATATATCAATTACGGGACAAGGCCACCTTGTGGTGGGAAGAGGTGAAGAATGTGCGCATAATAGATGAACGCGACATAACCTGGGAATTATTCCAGCAGTATTTTAAGGATAAATACCTGACATAAAGGTTCTATGACGACAAAGCAAAGGAATTTCATGATCTCAGATTAGGACAGATGTCTATAGATGAATTTGTGACAAGATTCACTTCGCTGTTGCGATATGTACCTTATCTTCGAGAAGAAAAGGCCAAGGTACAGAGATTTTTGAGTAGTTTACCTGCTCATATGAGGGAACAAATAGAATTCGTTAACCCCCAGACAATGGATGAGGCCATCCGAAAAGCACGGTTGTGCTATCAGCAAAATAAAATTAAGAGTGATGCAGGAAAAGGATGGCAACCGAAGAAAAACCAGAGAAACAATTCTACCTTTAAAAGTGGAAAAAACAGCAGCTTCAGAAATGCAGCACGTGCTACAATCAGCAAACAGTTTGGGAAGAAACACCAAAGAATAAAGTGGCCAGCTGAAGAGAAGCCCACAGAAGCGTCAAGTAAACCTGATTTGGGACAGAACTCTAAACCTCCCTTGCAATGCTGGGGCTGTGGAGAGGCTCACTATTTTAAAAACTGCCCTAGGCGAAACAAAGGTGAAACTATAGCAAATCTGCAGGAGGCATCTACAGTAGGAGATGTGGCGCGCAGTGTACATCGCATCAACGCAGCACTGGAAGATCGGCAGGCGGATTTTCAACCAACAATGATTGAATTAGAAGGTACATTACTAACTAAGCCTGTTTCAATTCTGGTTGATCCCGGAGCGAGTCTGAGTTATATCAGTCCTAAATTGGTAGAGTTATGTGTATTAAAAGAGCAGAAATTTAAGAACTCATGGCTAGTACAGTTAGCCACTGGAGCGAAACGTAAGGTAAAAGCAAAAATTCCTAACTGTGAGCTGGAAGTGGCAGATCAGCAGATAAAGGTAGACCTAAATATCTTACCGCTGGGATCGTATGATGTGTTATTGGGTATGGATTGGCTGGAAAAACATTGGACCGTGGTAGACTGTAAGGAGAAGACCATCACATATAGAAAATCGGATGGTACGCGGAAAGTAGTTCAGGGAGTTAAAAAGCCTGTACAGTTACGACTAATAACAGCATCTCAGCTGGGTAAGTGTATTAGGAAAGGGTGTCAGTTGTATGCTATTCAAGTGGGGTACACTGACTCTAAGGAAAAGGCCCCAATATTGGAGGATATTCCTGTGGTGCGGGAATTTTTAGATGTATTTCCGGAAGAAATTCCCGGACTACCACCCAAAAGGGATATTGACTTCACTATTGAGCTGTTGCCAGGTGCCTCACCAATATCAAGGGCTCCATATCGGATGAGTGTGCCAGAGTTAACAGAATTAAAAATACAGTTGCAAGAGCTGTTAGACAAAGGCTATATTCGTCCAAGTGTGTCACCTTGGGGTGCTCCAGTCCTGTTCATTAAAAAGAAAGATGGGACAATGCGTATGTGTATGGATTACAGACAGCTTAATAAGCTAACTGTCAAGAATAAGTACCCTTTGCCAAGAATTGACGACTTGTTCGACCAGGTGAGAGGGGCTAAAATATTTTCCAAAATTGATTTAAGATCCGGATATCATCAAGTTCGGATTAAAGATGAGGATATCTGCAAAACAGCCTTCCGCACCCGATATGGTCATTACGAGTTTGTTGTACTGCCCTTTGGCTTAACAAACGTGCCAGCAACGTTTATGAGATTAATGAATGGTGTGTTTCATCAGTTTCTAGACAAATTTGTACTCATCTTTATTGATGAAATTCTGGTGTATTCTGAGAATGAAGAAGAGCATAAAGAGCATTTGCGCATAGTATTGGAAATACTAAGAAAGCATCAGCTCTATGAAAAATTCAGCAAATGTGATTTCTTTAAAACAGAAATTCAGTACTTGGGTCACGTTATAACAGCGGAAGGAATAGCAGTGGATCCCGAAAAGATTAAAGCCATCATGGAATGGCAAGTGCCCCGGAACGTGGCAGACATTAGATCTTTCATGGGCTTAGCCGGGTACTACAGAAGATTCATACAAGGATTCTCCAAAATTGCCTTTCCCATTACCTCGTTGCAGAAGAAAGGCAAGCTGTTTAGATGGACAAAAGAATGTCAGGACAGTTTCGAAAAATTAAAACAACTCTTAACTACAGCTCCAGTACTGAAGGTGGCTGACCCAGAAAAGGATTATGAAGTCTGTACAGATGCTAGTAAAGAGGGGGTTGGAGCAGTTTTGACTCAAGATGGAAAGGTGATAGCTTATGAGTCAAGGAAGCTTAAAGAGCATGAGCAGAAATATTCTGCTTATGATTTGGAACTTACCGCAGTAGTCCACGCACTTCGGGTATGGAGGCACTACTTGCTGGGTAAAAGATTTGTATTGAAAACAGATCATAGCAGTCTGACCAGCTATTTCAAACAAGCAGATTTAAACTCAAGACAGGCGAGATGGAATGCGTTCCTAAGCGAATTTGACATGGATATTCAACATGTTAAAGGGAAAGAAAATAGAGTTGCTGATGTATTAAGTCGGAAAGTGCACAATCTGTTTGCTCTATACTCTAACCAGTTGGAAAGCCAACTGCTGAAACAATTGAAGGAGGAGGCTCAAAGTGACCCAGAATATAGGTTCCTGTGGCAGCAAATGAAGAATGACAAACAGCAAGGTAAAGCAACAGAGTTTGGAGAAAATGTGGATCAAGTTTTGATCTTTCGCGGGAAAATTTACGTGCCTAACCGCACAAACTTTAAAGAATTAATCATGAATGAATTTCACCGCAGCAATTATGCGGGACATCCTGGATACCAGAAGATGCTTACAGCTGTAAGGAAAGGTTACTACTGGCCAGGAATGCGTAAGGATATTGCTGTGTACATAAGCAAGTGTTTAGAGTGTCAACAGGTGAAAGCTGAACATCAGCATCCTGCTGGGTTATTGCAGCCAATACCCGTTCCTGAATGGAAGTGGGAAGTTATTTCTTTGGATTTCATCACAGGGTTACCACGAACAAGGAAGCAGAATGATTCTATTATGGTAGTGGTAGACAGTTTAAGTAAGTCGGCTCACTTTATACCAGTGCAATCTACTTTTAAGACGGTACAAATTGCAGATATATTTATGAGGGAGATCTTTAGGCTGCATGGTATACCTAAAACTGTGATCTCAGATCGAGACGTTAAGTTCACATCTGCTTTTTGGAAAACTTTATTTTCTGGCTTAGGGACCCAGATACACTTTAGCACCGCTTACCATCCTCAAACAGATGGGCAAACAGAGCAAGTAAACCAGATCCTAGAAGACATGCTAAGAATGTATGTAATGCAGCAACCCACCAAGTGGGAGGATTACTTGCATCTGGTGGAGTTTGCGTACAACAATGGTTATCAGGAGTCTCTGAAAATGAGTCCCTTTGAAGCCCTGTATGGTAGGCAGTGTCGCACACCTATAAATTGGAGCAGTCCCGAAACAAAACTGCTGTTGGGACCTGAAATGCTGGCTGAAATGGAGGCGGAAGTAAAACGGGTAAGACAGAATTTGAAAGCCGCACAAGATAGACAAAAAGTTTATGCAGACCGGAAAAGATCCTACCGAGAGTTTGGGGTGGGAGATCACGTTTATGTACGAATTAAGCCTAAAAGAAGCACTATGAGGTGGACCTCTTGTGCTAAGCTGGCTCCTCGGTATTGCGGACCTTTCCAAATATTGGAAAGGATCGGTCCAGTAGCCTATAGATTGGCTTTACCTAGCCACATTCGAGTTCATAATGTGTTTCATGTATCTTTACTAAAACGATACATACACGATGAGAAACATGTAATTCATTGGCAGAATATTCAGGTAGGAGAAGGATAAAATAATTCTAAGTATATAGATTAGATATCTCGAAATGTACTGATTTGGAATTATTTTGTGCGTTTCAGGTAGAACCGGACGGAGAGTTCCTGGTAGAGCCTCTACGCATACTTGATCGGAGGGAAATTGAGCTCCGCAAAAGGGTGGTCGTACAGGTGAAAGTGCATTGGAAGCACTTTGGACCTGACGAAGCCACCTGGGAAGAAGAAAAGTTTATGCAGGAAGCATATCCCGAACTTTTTGTTGGAAATGAAGGGGCTAAAAACACCGTGGACGGTGTTGCTTTCAGGGGGGG